>CM059201.1:15671823-16057748 GCA_030323885.1 Branchipolynoe longqiensis
GAGGGGAATGTGAGGAAGGGAAAGGGGGGGGGGGAAAACAAACCCCCCCCAAACCCCAACCAAGCAATACGAACAATGTGACAGGGCCATAAGATACAACATTCTATCAGTGGAACCATTTCGCCCACCTCACCTCCCCCGGATGTTGACCAGTGTCAGTCGCACTGGAGGATTTATACAACTTGAGTGAAACATATGATTCCATTGGGGTGAAAATAGCAAGTTGCACTCAAGCTACCAGACAGCCGAGGAGGGGAAGGGTGATAATATCAGGATCCCTGCCTTGGAACCAGCACGAACCTGGTTTCGAATTCTTCCCCAGAGATGGCGTACCGGATATTTGCACAACACCTTCCATGACAACGATATCCACTTAATACTTGCGGCTTCCCTTGAGAGTAGCACAGTTGTGGTTCTGGGCTATGGGGTTTTTGTGGTCATTTTGTTTAATGATTTTTTTTTTGTACATGGCATTACACAGAGCTGACTAGCTCGTTCGAACCAACTGAGCGGAAGTGATCGATTAGTTCCATCCAGTCTTCGAAAAGAGACGGGTCACTATTCGAATCACGTCCCTCTGGATTTATAGTTCCGCGACTCGCTCGGACCAGGTTTTGTTAGGGATTATAAAGGTGCGTTTTCGTTTTAGTGGTGCTTACAAAAAAAAATAATGTTTTAGTGGTGTTTACAAAAAAAATATTGTATGGCTCGAGTTACCCCATATCCACTGGGAGTGCGTATAATAGAACACTACATGGGTGGGTCACGTGACTACAACTGGGCCCTACTGATGAATCACGTGACTCGAACCGGACTGGGTGGCCGAATCGGTAATAGCGCTGGCTAACTTCCCGAGTGGGAAGTCATGGGTTCAAACCTCGGCCGAGTCAAACCAATTACTTACAAGTTACAGCTTGCATACTTGTCACTATCTCGCCTGGCACTTGGCATTAATATGATAGAGCAATGACTGGTTGGCTCAGTATCAGGATAACGCAGCTGAGCCATGGTGCCGGCGACCTGGTCTCCAAGTGGGGCAGCACTATCAAGTCGCTTGGAATGCGCACTGTCACAAGTCGGTGCCATTCTGGATATGGTCTTAGATGTTGCTAGGATGTAAGGTTTCAACAAACGAACAAACAAACATTACTCCATCCGGGTTCTACTAAGTGAAGTCACGTGAGTCAATACGGGTTCTACTGGTGAGTCACGTGACTCAATCCGATATCCCTGAGGAGGGGCGTCTGCAGCTTGGCTTACTCACTAAAAGGCCAGCCAGAGGGCTGGAGGAGCCAAAGTGTGCATGTGCGCGACGTGGTGGAATTACACTCATCGGCACGTCCCTTCTGTTTCAAACTCAGAAATGGCAGCCGGTAAAACAACGTATTGAGTTCAATATTTTACTAACTATGCTACATCTCTTCTGTTTCAAACTCAAAAATGGCGTCCGGTAAAACAATGTGTTGAGGTCAATATTTTACTAACTACACTACATCTTTTCTGTTTCAAACTCAGAAATGGCGGCCGGTAAAACAACGTATTGAGTTCAATATTTTACTAACTATGCTACATCTCTTCTGTTTCAAACTGGAAAATGGGGGCCAGTAAAACAATGTATTGAGTTCAATATTTTACTCACAACACTACATCTCTTCTGTTTCAAAATCGAAAATGGCGGCCAGTAAAACAACATATTGAGTTCAATATTTTACCAACTATGCTACATTTTTTCTGTTTCAAACTCTAAAATGGCAGCCAATAAAACAACGTATTGAGTTCAATATTTTACTAACTACGCTATGACTCTTCTGTTTCAAACTCGGAAATGGCAGCCAATAAAACTATGTATTGAGTTCAATATTTTACTAACTACGCTACATCTCTTATGTTTCAAACTCAGAAATGGCAGCCAATAAAACAACGTATTGAGTTCAATATTTTACTAACTATGCTACATCTCTTCTGTTTCAAACTCAGAAATGGCGGCCACTAAAACAACGTATTGATTTTAGTAACCATCTATAAAGCTATCAATGGTGAAGCACCAGACTCTTTGTGCAATGCACTGTCCCGCAGGCAGTCATCCCGACTTCTCAGATCATTGTTTGTTGTTTTACGTTCTAGCAACATCTAAGGTCATATCAGGATGGGCATTCTGTGTGGCTGGTCCCACTTCCTGCAATAGATTGCCATAGGATGTAGGAAAGGCAGAACCTGTTGACAAATTTTGATCTGTCCTCAAGACCCACCTGTTTACGGTAAATTAAATGTCTCTATCCATCAACTATTGGAACCAAGTTGTAAATATATCATATGGTTGGTTGGTTGTTGGAGTGTTACGTCTTGGCAACATCTAGGGTGATATTAGGACAGGTATCGACTTGAGACAGTGTGCACTCATGGTGATTTTATAGTGCTGCCCCACTGGGAGACTAGGCGGCCAACACCCTGATATCCCACTCAGTCACATTATCCCGACACTGAGCCAACCAGTCCTTGCCCTATCCTAATATTAATAATGCCGAGCACCTGGACAGGAAGCGCAAGTATAACATTTTAAGTCATTGGTTTGAGACTTGACCAGGGTTCGAACCCGTGAGTTCGAATCCCACAATCTACCAAAACGGGAGACGGACGCTATATCATATCGTGGTTCTATTATACAGCTCCTTAGAATGGCTCCTGTTCGTGAGAATGTTTTTTTCTATTCGGTTTACATTATTATTGTAGTAGTCTGCACTGACCTCTCAGGCAAGTAACCAAATAGACAGGTAGGCGTGGGTAGTGTGGTGATATCAGGGAGCCTAGCTGGTGTAATGGTTAGCATACTGGCCCGGAATGCAAAGAGATGTGGGTTTGAGTCCCGCTCTAGGCACAATATTTCCCATTTTCATCACCCCCACGACATTATTATTATCAGATTATTATCATTAAATCCCATATTGCATTACTTATATTGTATCAATTGGTCCCAGACGGCATGCGCAGTGCTAAGCTTCACTGGACAGGGAGCGTCCTGGGTGAGTGCCATCTTAGAGAGCACCGTGGCATTTTGGTGAAATCACCGAGTGGTTTTTGGTTAGTAATCATCTGCAAAGCGAATGCTCTCTTGTCTAATGGAAGATACTGCCAGCTTGCCCTAATTCTCGCCAAGCCCTCCCCGCCCCCCCCCCCTATCCTCCACCTAAGCCCTGTCTAGGCCCCCCGAAAAAAAAAACAGCAGCGGGCGTCCCAGCGCCCTGTATGTCACTTATTGCGAGGATTTGCTTCGCTTTCCTGTCGGGACTAAATGTCGTCTGCTGTGAAAAAGGTCAACGAACGCAGAGACATTGCATTCAGCTATGATCACTTGCGATTATTTTATTCATTTAGGAGCATTCACCAATTATTAATGTGCGTTCAGCTAGTTTAGTCAGGGTCAGTGAATGAGACCTAGTTTCACAAGCCGTGTCCTGATATGACCTTAGGTGATTCTAGGACGTGAAACCCCCAACAAACAAAGCAAATCGTGCACGAATTCAGAATACAGAAACTTTCACACCCACATACACACACACAGCTTGAGGGAATGTATCGGGGTCTTAAATCTTGGCAACATCAGAGGTCATATCAACTCCCGCATTAATTTTGTGTTTGTTTGTTGTTTTACGTCCTAGCAACATCTAAGGTCATATCAGGATGGGTACCGACTTGTGACACTGCGCACTCATGGTGACTTTATAGTGCTGCCCGACTGGAAGACCAGGCCACCAGCACCATGACCTGATATCCCACTCAGTCACATTATCCTGACACTCAGCCAACCAGTCCTTTCCCTATCTTAATAATGCCGAGCGCCAGGCTAGGAAGCAACAAGTATAAATTGTTAAGTCATTGGTTTGACTCGACCGGGGTTCGAACCCACGACCCCACAATTTACCAACACGGGAGAGGGATGCTCTAACTCATTCGGCCATCCCGTCTGGTTCGCGCATTAATTTGTTACTGTGGTTTGGTAACTTTTCCGCACCAGACAAAAACATTCGCTGCAAAACATAAAACAGGGGCCTAGCTTCCATGTACGCAGGGACAGCTGTGTACCACCTGAGATTACCCCCAAAAAGAATGTTAATAAAAATATATGATGTTTTATGGCGTTTTATTCCAACACGTTTTATTCAAATAGCGTTTTATTCCATCTGCGTATCACCTGGAAATCCCAAACTAGGCCCCTGGTATATCTTACAAACGCATGCGCGTGCCATACTGCATGTATTTTGCATAAGCATATTCATCACTGGAAGGAGTGGGAAAACCAGCCATGTTTGAACTCGTTTGAGCCCGTTTGAACTTGCCGGAAATAGACTTTCCTCTTGTCATCTTCGCGAGAACTCAGTGAAGTAGATTAGTTTTCTGCGTTATTGATAGATTATAGAACAGAAATACTTGACAATAAACATTAACCTTGTTATAACTATAAAATGATATTTATTTCAATTATCATAATTATGTGTTGTGTTCTTTTTTTATTTCAAATGCCAGCCCCCATAAGGGGTGGCCATTTGCAATCGAAAAGAACAGCTCTGATTGGCTCAAATCATGGAAAGATTCCATTATTTTTTTAGTGATTTCTTGTTCAGACATAGTTACACAGATATATGTATCTTTTGCACAGATTAAAGTGCTTGAAGTATATTTTTAATTTATCTACATCGACTTCTGTTTAAATCACACAATATGAGGACTTAAAGAATGGGAAACTATTCCTGCAAGGGTATGCTCAATATGGGACAGTGGTCACCCGTTTTTCCTCCTTTCCTCGATGTGGACCCTTCCCGTATTTTGTTCCTGTGGCAACCGGAAGTGTCCTATATGCCCACCTCATGCTCGACTAGGGAAGGTCTAATAGGAATCTGATGGGAGCTTAATAGGAGCCTAATAGGAGCCTAATTCGCTGGTTTTGGGTGCAGACCGTGCTGACCACAGCACGTGAGTTGACTGGGGGTAAGTGACATCACGAACCGCCTGTCACTGGACAGGATGCACTAGCGCTTAGAGCGTCCCCTTCCCATGGGGGAAGTCGCGGGTTCGAAATCTGGTCGAGTCAAAGCAAGGAGCTCATGAAAACTTGGCACTTGTTACTGCCGCTTTGACTTGGCATTACTAGGATATGATCTGATTGGATCAGTGTCAGGATAATGTGACGGGCCATGGTATCGGCAGTACTGTATCCCAGTGTGGCAGCACTATAAAGCCGCCATGAGTGCACATTCTCACAAATCCGCAAACACCCTGCTATTAATATAATCTCAAATGTTATTAAAATGTCAAATCAAAATTAATCCTTTTTTTTTTTTTAAACTGTTTTTCAGTATCATGCAGCTGTATATCGAATATAACAATATTTTATGTGAATTTGATACAAAATGAAAATTGTGTTATTAATCAACATAATGCAACTGGAAGTCAAACATGGGTTGGGATGGACCCTGCTCTGTGGAGTAAGTGGGGCAATCTTACTAATTTCGGATAGTCTTAGTTATTATTGTTAGTTATCGAAAGTTATCTTGCATTCACCAGACTGAATGACTTTAAAATGTATACGTGTTGCTTCCTAGCCAGGTGCACAGCAATATTAGGATATGGCAAGGACTGGTTAGCTCAGTGTCAGGATAATGTGACTGGGATATCAGGTCATGTTGGTGGTGGCCTGGTTTCCCAGTGGGGCAGCACTAGAAAGTTGCCATGAGTGTGCACTCTTACAAGTCGGTGCCTATCCTGATATGACCTTAGACGTTACTAGGATGTAAAACAACAAACAATCAAAACATTATATTGGGTTATTTATGCTTGTTTTGTATGCCATTAGCGTGCTATATTGACTGTTGTGAGAGTTGTGGTATATTGTATATTTGGAGTGGGTGCCCTGGGCCGCATTCAGGGTCCGTCTCGGCGGCGCTTTTTGGCCTATTTGCGTTCAGGGTGCGTCTCGGCGACATCTCGGTGATGCCTCCCTTTTCAGTTAGGAGACAAAAAGCGCCTCGAAAATGGCCGCCGTGTCCAGTGGTTTCAACCAATCACAGCGCAGCTTTTCCATTGCAAATGGCCGCTGCCTATGGGGGTGGCCATTTTCGAGACAACAAACTGCCTTTGCCGTTCAGACTAGCGTGATGTCAGGCCCGTCGCCGAGGCGCCTCCGAGACAGAGCCTGAACGCGGCCCTGATGTTATTTGGAGTGGGAGAGGGGGTTGGAGAGGATCCCGATATTAGTGAGAGATTGAAAAAGATTCCAAACAAATTTAGTAGTTAGCAATTAATTATATATTGCATATTATTACAATAAAAAATATTGCAAAGCCATTATGGGAATAGCATATTTTAATTGACCATATCTATGAAAAGCACCTGGAGTGCGGGAAATGGCCGTTGCCGAGTGCGGGAAATGGCCGTTGCCGACGCTTGGCGCAGTTTCCCGCGCTTTATGCGCGGAGCAGACGACATCCGGAATGGTCTGCCGCGCGTCTTCCGGTGTCCTGGCACGAGACAGGTGGTGGCGTCTGGTGTTTTTCCTGTTCCTTACCGAACATATGCTGGCCACTTCGATCCGATTCATCAATAATATGACGAAAAGAGCTAGGAGCAAAATAAAAATATTCTTCTTTCTTCGAATAGGAATAGGATTGGTTGGTCGTTGGTGTTTTACGTCCTTGCAACATCTAAGGTCATATCAGGATGGGTAGTGACTTGGGACAGTGCGCACTCATGGCGACTTTATAGTGCTGCCTCATTGGGAAAGGAGGCCGCCAGCACCATGACCCGATATCCCACTCAGTCACATTATCATGACACTGAGCTAACCAGTACTTGCCCTATCCTAATAATGCAGAGTGCCAGGCTCAACATGTTTACTGGACGACTGGTTGTCCGACTGAATATAGTGTTCATTTCTAATGTGGGAAGTCGTGGGATCTATCCCAGGCTGAGTCAAACAAAGTAATTCCCAGATCTAGCCAGCCTTCAAATGCTCTCCATGCTTTATGGTATATTTCTGTTGCAATTGGCCGCTTGTCGATGGCCATTCCCTATAATTACTCACCAACTAGCCCAAACAAGCAAGAAACCTGATCAGGGTGTACTGGATGGGATAGTAAAATCGCTAAAAGCATTGACTAGCATCCTGTGTGCAGTGGTGTGGTAGGTCATGGGTTTGAACTCCGATCGAGTCAAATTACTTACCTACAAAACTGATACTTGATGGCTACCTAGTCTGGTGCTTTGAATTATTACTAGGATAAAGCAAAGGCTAGTTGGTTCAGTGTCAGGATAGTATGACTGAGTGATATATGGGTTCATGGTGTTGGTCGGATGGTAACTCAATAGAGCAACATTATAAAGTCGCTACGATAATGCACTGTCATAAGTCGATGCCCGTAATGTTATGAACCCAGATGTTGCTAGGGCATAAAACACCCAAGAAAGCACACATATCTTGCTGGTGAGTTTTGGTATCGGCCACCAAAATGAAACATGTCTGTGAGACATAATTTCTTTGCATAAAGGCTCTGTCACACATCACCGGATTGGGGAAACGGAAAGAAACCGAACAAAGTCTGTTGATATCCGGCAAAATCCGGTTTGTGTCCATTACATATCCGTTGATATCTGTTGATATCTGGCCCTATCCATTACAAGTTTTGAACATGCAGAAAACTTGGAACGGATGCCGCCGGATTGACGTATACAGTTCTTGTCCGGTTTGAGTTTGTTTAGTCCGCTTATCATCCGTTGGCTATCTGTTCATGTCCATTTCATGTCCGTTTCATGTCCGTTCGTCCGGCATCCCTTGACTCGAAATCACAACAGTTTGACACATTTTAATACATTTTGATACTTTTCACGCCCGAACACCACCGGACTAGACAATTCTGTCCGTTGCTCAATCCGGCATAGTGTGACAGGCACATAAGGTTGTGACAAGTCAGGATTTCAGCTTAGTAAACTCGGGAGGAACTACTCATAATGCATTAGTGTTTCTCAACCATCGGCATGCAGTGAGATGCCATCTGTCATCTGGTGGTTCGAGGAGGCACCAACAATTGCCTTAAGTACTTCTCGTGCAGCCTCCGGGGGCGTATTCGATTAATCAACTCGCGTCAGCGGAGCCACTTTTTGGCGCATGCGCAGACTCTACATCCTCGGGTTGCATAATCGAACACTCTCCAACACACTCAGGGTGGAAAAAAAATGGTGGTTTAATGCAAATCATTTCTTTATTTATTTATTAACCGATATAACTACAGCAAATTAGGATTTAAAGTATTTTTTGATTGGATAGTTTAGTTATATTTCCATTTCATTAATCTGATTTTTTTTTTTGAAAATTGAATTTGTTTAGACACATAGGACTTGTACTGCTACAAGATGGTACCAGTACAAATGTGACGTCATCGTTCATAGCTAACCCCAGCAAAGACGTGGCTTACTGGGGGTCGGGACTTTTTGCACACGGCACATGTTTTTGTCGACTCCACTCGCGGTGTTCGATTTGAAATTCCAGCAACTCGTCAACAGTTTTACACTGCAAGCAGCATGCACAACCTTTTCACAAAAGTAAAATAAGAAAACATTTTAGCCTCTTTAGGGGCAGCTGGTCTATATCATCACATATAGTCCATTAAACCAATTAGATCAATTAACAACCTTTAACTTTTATCTAAATTCTATTTCCTTTAGTCACAAATTATGTAACTGTGAGCTTTTTAAATCCACAGTGTACTGACACAAAATTAATTCTGTGCTTTTGCATTCCGTAAAAGCGATGGTTGAATCAAGACCAAACAATTCTTGCCGTGAATATGGCCTATGCTGCCGACACGGCGTAAAGAAACCAGCAATCAATCAAAACCAGCAACACGGGTGATGCGAGTCGCCCGGGTTGTGTTAATCGAATACAGTCCTGGTGTTAGGTGTCAAAGGTCATTTCAGACTGGTGGCAAGTATCCATACCATTAAAGGCCCAGTCAGACCTTACCCTACTGAGTACCAGACACCACCGGACAAAGAATTGTCTAGTCCGGTGGTTTCCAGGGTCGAACTGTTGCAATGGCCACCA
Organism: Branchipolynoe longqiensis; assembly: GCA_030323885.1. Taxonomy (NCBI): domain Eukaryota; kingdom Metazoa; phylum Annelida; class Polychaeta; order Phyllodocida; family Polynoidae; genus Branchipolynoe; species Branchipolynoe longqiensis. The sequence continues at coordinate 15,680,915 of CM059201.1, forward strand.
GAGAAAACGGACGCTAAACGGACAAGAAACATACATTAACGAATAGCCAACGCACGAGAACCAGACGAGAACCGGACGGCAAATGAGTATCAAACGGACGGACCGGACACCAAACGGACACCAACCAGACACCAACCGGACTGTTCAAGGATGCGCCAAACACTGATGGACCGAATTCCCGCAGCACCATCAACAGACTCTTCAGGATACAAACCGGACACCTAACAGATGAGTAACAAACATGAAACTGACAAAACGGACTTAAAACGAACAGCAACCATACACTTCAGTCAGGTGTTGTCCAGTACAAGTTTTGTGCATGTTCAAAACTTGTACCGGACACCGCCGGACACCACCGGACAGATAACCGACATGGCGGATGCCAGCCATATATAAACCGTACATTGCCGTATTTCAATGGACAGTGTCCGTTTTCTATCCGGTACCTCAATCCGGTGAGGTTTGACTGGGGTTTTAGTCTGAGAAGGCAAGGTTGTTGTTGGTGTGGCAATCACGTAGCATACAAAACAGAGTAACACTCGAACCCACGCCTCTGCCATTCTGGCCCTAACCTCCTTACCATATAGGGCTACTCGACATCCCATAAAGCAAATCATTCTAACCACTATGTGCATCTGGTCGCGTTGCCGGGTGAGGTGAGTTAATGTGTTTGTGCCTGACAGTTCTGTGAATAAATATTCTGATCATTTCTAGATTAGAAAAAAAGAAAAGATCTCTACTCCCCTGCCCCACCCCAACGCCACAGTTAATATGATCCAGCAGCCCCATCACTCACGATCATTCTCCACATGGTGACTCCGCCCTAAACCTAAGATCCTTTTCAAAATCCATTTAATTAATTCATTAGTGTGAACGAATAATTATACTGCTGTTTTATTTATAACTGCATAGTCCGTTGAATACATCAAATTTTCAAAGCCAAAGCAATTATGCAGATTTTATTCTATAGATCTAACTTAGATACTTGTGAGCTTATTAAATAGTTATTGCCACACAGAATGGAATACTGAAGCAATTGAATAGAATATCCCTGCAGAAGCCCATTGTGTCAGAGTTTTGGCATGATTGCCAAAATTAATTTTGCATGGTTGCACGGCAAATATCTCAATGGTTAGCCATTGGAAATAAAAGTTACTTCAACCTAATATGTAGTAGATTATAATGATGAACCTAATATATTTATCTCAGAAAATAATAGAAACTGAGAACCATCGGCCTATGTAACGTTAAATACACTGTGAATAGTTTTTGTTTGTTTGTTTGTTGTTGTTTTATGCCCTAGCAACATCTAAGGTCATATCAGGACAGGTACCGACTTGTGACAGTGCGCACTCATGGCGACTTTATAGTGCTGCCCCACTGGAAGACCAGGCCGCCAGCACCATGACTTGATATCCCACTCAGTCACATTATCCTGACACTGAGCCAACCAGTCCTTGCCCTATCCTAATAATGCCGAACGCCAGGCTAGGAAGCGACAAGTATCAATTTCTAAGTCATTGGTTTGACTCAACCAGGGTTCGACCCCACGTCCCCATGATCTACCAACACGGGAGATGGACGCTCTAACTCATTTGGCCATCCCGTCTGGTCTGTGAATAGTAGATAATACCACATGTAGGACCAGGGTATGCAGGTATTGCAGGAATTGCAGGTATTGCAATACCTCAGGGAGTTTGACGCCCCTGCCCTGCAGAGTTGTAAACCACTGCCTTGTGGTACGGATTCTTGACAGAACCGTAGGCTAAGGGAGCAAACCCTAACCAGAAAACCATGTCACTGTGGCAGCATTAAGGGTGGCTCATGTATGGAGCTCCCAACATCTCCCGACCAGCCACTGCAGGGACAAATAGTTTAGCATCTGTCTTCACATGTTCTTGCCGGTGTGAAACCTCTATTTGCTCCCCGAGAGAGTGCCACTGGTAACTTGCAAAAGCCAGCAGCACTTCAACACTTTTGCAGGCAGCTTTCATGAAATGAGAGAGCTAAATGGAGAGCGGCAGTCAAGTAATAAAAGCAGTCTTTGTCGCATCGCGACCGACAGCATGATGATGATGATGATGATGATGATGATGATGACCAGACACAATGGCTGATTTGCGAAGAGCGCAGGCTTTCTGTGTGGAAGGAAGCTCATTCAAATCCCAGCCAAGTCAAATCAATGACGTACATAAATTAATATTCGTTGCTACCTAGCCTGACGCTTGACTTAGGAAAGGGCAAAAACTGGGTTGCTCAGTATCAGGATAATGTGACTGAGTGGGATATCGGGTCATAGTGCCAATGGTCTGGCCTCCCAGTGGGGCAGGAATATAAAGTCACCATGAGTGTGCACAATCACAAGTCAGAACGTTAAATATATGGTATTGCCCCTACATCTTTTTCTATAGCAAATATGTGTAATGGTTCTTCCACTCCCCCTCCCCCTTCCCCCTTCCTCCGTCTGTGAGTAGATCTGTAAATATCAGCACTGCCCCGCACTGCAATCTCCAGAATCTCCAGCAGATGCTGCACTCCCTTAGGTAATCAGGAAGTAAGTCACTGATCCTATTGTTTGCTTTGTTTGTTTGTTGTTGTTTTACATCCTAGCAACATCTAAGGTCATATCAGGATGGGTTCCGACTTGTGACAATGCGCACTCATGGCGACTTTATAGTTCTGCCCCACAGGAAGACCAGGCCACCAGCAGCATGACCTAATATCACACTCAGTCACTGAGCCAACCAGTCCTTGCCCTATCCTAATAATGCCGAGCGCCAGGCTAGGAAGCGACAAGTATCAATTTTTAAGTCATTGGTTTGACTCGACCAGGGTTCGACCCCACGATATACCAACACGGGAGATGGACGCTCTATCTCATTCGGCCATCGTGTCTGGTCCTATTGTTTGCAATCTCATCCTTTATGGAAATAATAAATCTCTCCGAAGTAGTTCACATACAATTGTGGAAAATAAAATAATATTAAATAAACATTTGGGGGTTAATTTGAAATACCATGTCAATGTTTATATAGCTCATTTTTAGTGGAATGCCACGTGGCAAAAATGTGTTTTGTGACACTCTGGCAGTGAATCTCAGCTCGCCATGTGTTTTTTTACTGGGTGTGCCTGTACAATGCTTCCAAAACATTGTGAATAAATAAACTATATATATATTCATTTTGCATGGTTGCATGGCAAATATCTCAATGGTTAGCCATTGGAAATAAAAGTTACTTCGTCAGGGTATCGGCAAAGTTTTGCGCTTGCACAAAAGTTTCGACATGCGACAACACGTGACAATGCGCGGATGTCAATATTATGGCGACGTCTGAAGCATGTTGACATCGCTGGAATAACGTAATGCGAACGATATGCACATGCCGCGCACGCGTTAGGCTCGTTCCCACACATTGCGCCAAACTGTTGCTTTTTGTGTCTGTTGTTGTTTTATGTCCTACCAAGATCTAAGGTCATATCAGGACAGTGCGCCAAACTTTTCTGGGTTTTTTCACACAATGTCGGCTGCACAGTACCAATACGTTGTGCTGACACCGAAAAACTTGACGTTTCTCGACAACTAAAAGTGATTTTGCGTGTTGGTGGCACGCTGGCAAGATACGTCGTAGTGTGACAGGGCTATTAGAAATGTCAGTTATGTCCACTGCCTGAGTGTCCTTGCCCAGTCACGTGACAGTCACGTGAGGGCGAGTAATCCCCACGCACCCCCCACGCCCCTCCACTAGGGTTGGCTCAATCCGATGGAACACTAATAGTCTTCCACACCGCCAACTCGGCTGAAATGCGCTGCTGACACAGTGACAGCGCGCTCACCATTCAACTTCCGCTTTCAGTAGCGCCACAAGAATGTGACTTCCGGCGCGGGTGCATGGTGGACGATAAGACGCTGCTCGGGTCGGGATGGACAACAGGGCGGCCTTGGGCTGACTGAACGCATGTGACATGTAATGGCGTAAGCTCTACATTGTCACACTGTAGGCACGTCCAAACAATTTCTCTCAGCGTCATTTCTTTTCCATACTTAAGCCCCTGTCACACATCGCCAGATTGAGCAACGGACAGAATTGTCTAGTCTGGTGGTGATACGTATCAAAATGTATTAAAATGTGTCAAAATTTTGCGCTATAGGGTCAATGGCTCTGGACGAACAGACATGAAACAGGCATGAAACGGACATGAACGGATAGCCAACAGACGAAACAAACTCAAACCGGACAAGAACCGTAGACGTCAATCCAGTGGCATCCATTCCTAGTTTGTGCATGTTCAAAACTTGTGCGGACACAAACCGGACATTCTTCGTTTTCAGTCCATTTTCCCCAATCCGGTGAGGTGTGACAGGGGCTTAGCTCTTTTATAACATGCACTTTTTTATTTTGTGCTTACATTTTTTTTCCTGTAAGCATATCCGAAACAATTTTGTATGAATTTTTATTTTTTGTATATATATTTCTGGCTACGCTCCTGACATGGCTATCATCACAGCAGATGACAACACATTTAAAATCTACTGCGTAAGTATTTGGTTTGGTTTATTGCTGCGTTTTGGGGGTGTTTTTCAGTTTGAGCAATTCTAAGGTCCTTTTAGTTCAGTTCACCAGACAGGATGGCCGAATGAGTTAGAACGTCCGTCTCCCATGTTGGTAGATCGTGGGGTCATGGGTTCGAACCCTGGTCGAGTCAAACCAATGACTTTAAAATTTATACTTGTTGCTTCCTAGCCTGGCACTCGGCATTATTAGGATAGGGCAAGGACTGGTTGGCTCAGTGTCAGGAAAATGTGACTGAGTGGGATATCAGGTCATGGTGCTGGCAGCCTGGTCTTCCAGTGGGCCAGCACAATAAAGTCACCATGAGTGCACACTGTCACAAGTTGGTACCCATCCTGATATGACCTTCGATGTTGCTAGGATGTAAAACAACAACAAACAAACCTATTAGTTCAGGTGCCGACTTGTGACAGTGCGCACAGGTGAAGACATTATAATGGTACGCTATTGGAATAGCGCAACGCCGGTACCATGACATGATACCCCACTCAGTCGCAGTATCCTGGAACTGAGTCAAATGCCAGGTAAGGATTCATTTGTGATAGATTGGTGGTGGTCTTTACGCCATCTCCACAAGAAAGGCCAAGAGGGGTGCTTAAGTTTTATTCTGTGTTGTTATTGTCATGGGGGGGGTGATGAAAATGGGAAATATTGCGCCTAGAGCGGGATTCGAACCCACCTCTCTTTGCATTCCGGGCCAGTGTACTAACCATTACACCACCTAGGCTCCCTGATATCACCATACTACCCACGCCTACCTGTTTATGAGGCCCCGTACCTGAGAGGTCAGTGCAGACTACTACACTCGTCCCCCTGGAATTGTAATTCTTTTAATGCTTACAATTACATACATACAGGCAATGCACTTACACATACATACACAGGGCAGGTTCAACAACCATACAGCGCCTAGCTTGTATAGGATCATGGTCATGGCAACCAGTGTCATGGGGGGTGATGAAAATGGGAAATATTGTGCCTAGAGCAGGACTCGAACCCACATCTCTTTGCATTCTGGGTCAGTGTGCTAACCATTACACCACCTAGGCTCCCTGATATCACCATACTACCCACACCTACTGTCTAGGCTACTTGTCTGAGAGGTCAGTGCAGACTACTACACTGTGCCCCTGGAATTGTAATTCTTTTAATGCTTACAATTACATACATACAGGCAATGCACTTACACATACATACACAGGGCAGGTCCAACAACCATACAGCACCTAGCTTGTATAGGATCATGGTCATGGCAACCAGTGTCATGGGGGCTGATGGAAATGGGAAATATTGCACCTATAGCAGGACTTGAACCCACCTCTCTTTGCATTCCGGGCCAGTGTGCTAACCATTACACCACCTAGGCTCCCTGATATCACCATACTACCCACGCCTACCTGTCTATGTGGCTCCTTGCCTGAGAGGTCAGTGCAGACTACTACACTCGTCCCCCTGGAATTGTAATTCTTTTAATGCTTACAATTACATACATACAGGCAATGCACTTATACACATACATACACAGGGTAGGTTCAACAACCATACAGCGCATAGCTTGTATAGGATCATGGTCACGGCACCAGTGTCATGGGGGTGATGAAAATGGGAAATATTGTGCCTAGAGCGGGACTCGAACCCACATCTCTTTGCATTCCGGGCCAGTGTGCTAACCATTACACCACCTAGGCTCCCTAATATCACCATACTACCCACACCTACCTGTCTATGTGGCTACTTGTCTGAGAGGTCAGTGCAGACTACTACACTCGTGCCCCTGGAATTGTAATTCTTTTAATGCTTACAATTACATACATACAGGCAATGCACTTACACATACATACACAGGGCAGGTCCAACAACCATACAGCACCTAGCTTGTATAGGATCATGGTCACGGCAACCAGTGTCATGGGGGCTGATGAAAATGGGAAATATTGCGCCTAGAGCGGGACTTGAACCCACATCTCTTTGCATTCCAGGCCAGTGTGCTAACCATTACACCACCTAGGCTCCCTGATATCACCATACCACCCACGCCTACCTGTCTATGTGGTTACTTGGCTGAGAGGTCAGTGCAGACTACTACATTATTATTAATTAATCATCTCTTTTACACAGAATGTAAAAGCTCACAATCAATTATAATATGTGTGTCAAATTGTAAAATATTCCGATTTACGGCATTTGGGGGAATGCAAATGTTCTATTACTATACAGGTATGCGTGACCAAGCGCATGTATGTATATATATGTAAGTGCTGGTGGTGCCTGAGTGGGATGTAAATAGACATAGTGATGCTGGCAGGGCTGTGGGTAAGGGCACTCAGGGCCTACCCTCTCCCCCTCTGCTGGGTAGGATCACCACACTCAGGGTCAAGGTTGGTGGTGGCCATGGGGGCCATACAGCTTGGTGGTGGTGGGCAGACCACTGGTAGCCATGGGGACCAGGAATGCTGGATCCCTATTGGTAGGGCCAAGAATGCTTGTTTCCCATTGGGGGAAAAGGGTGGGGTGATACTCTACAATGAACCCATGTACCATATATAATAAACCAGAGAGGCTTGGACTCTCTCTTCTTACACTCTTACTTTGCTTTACTTTCTCTCTTTCTCTCCATCTGTATTGTTTTTCACCTTAGCCTACCTACATAGCCACAGATTCGAACACGCAACCCTACAATGGGTTCGAATCCTGGTCGACTTAAACCAATGACTTAAAAATTGATACTTGTCATTTCCTAGCTAGGCGCCACTCGGCATTATTAGGATACGGCAAGGAGCAGTGGAATGAGGAAGACCAATCATCCGCGATTGAAATGTTCCCTGCTTAAACAACTAATGTACAACAACAACAAAAGTTTAATTTGGAGATAATTGAAGTGAAAACATGCTAAATTAATGTTGACGTCCATGTCGAAATTATGACACCATAGGCATTACCAGTAACAGGTTCTATTAAATTGAATTCTATGGAACAACAAATGTTTACAAGTGCACCAGTATCTACATTACATATGTAGGATCAAATCTATGTAACTGTTTTGGTTTAGAAAATGTGATGCTTTCATCTTGTAATAAAGTTGAGTCTCGGCCATCAGAGCCCCAAGATACCACTTACTCTCCCCAGGTGTGTTCTGACAACTGTCTGTCAGTTCCCACTTGATGCCCCTCTCCAACAAACTCATAAGAAAGAAAGGGAAGACAAGTCGCGTAAGATTGACAGTGAAGAAGTTGTGCTTTATTGGCATCAACTCCTGTTCACCTAGTAGCGACCTATCACTCTGACTCCTTACCCACCGTCCACACAGATCCTCATTACTCTTGTTAGTGTGTATAGGAATCAGTGCTTTCAGCCCATTGAACCAGAGTCCCATGGTTGTTGCACACAGCTCAGTGCCTTTGAATAGCTGCTGCTAGTATGTATATAGAAAGTGGAGCCTCAGACAGAGTGTATGGGTTCCTGGACAAGAGTGTCTCCTGCTAGAGTGCCTAGCTCAGAGTCTCTCTCAAGAGTGTCTCCCCTCCGAGAGTGTCTACAGAAGTGAATGTAGAATAATATGTATCAAAGTGAGGTCTGTGTGTCAGGCAGTGCAATGGGTGCAGGTGACTGGGCCTCCCACAGCCAGCCAATCAGACACCCTCTACAGCCTGGTGGGTGACGCCCTAATAGGGGCAGCTGTCACTCAACCCCAGCTACAGGTGGTGTCCATAATGTATGCAGGATGGCTGGGTGTGCTTACTCATCAGCCCTGTGGTAACAGGTAGTTGCAGACAGTTAAAATAAATATATATATATTAAAAATGTCCTTCCCCTCCACTTTCACTCTTACTGGTACATAGAGGGAACATTTCACTAAACATTAACTGTCTCTTACATGTGAACATCACGTCATAATCTTAGGCACTATATGTTATCATATTTTTCATACAGCGAGTGGGGCACCCACTGCTTCTCTGTTACATAACCTTGGTCCCCACTCCACCGCCTGAGAATAACAATGCTCTCTGCAAATATATAATTCTGAACCGAAAATCCGTATATTTTTACAATCGGATTATCTAACTTTAACCCAAATTGACCTCATTGTCTATCCATCCTGATATGACCTTAGATATTGCCAGGATGTAAAACTTCAACAACCAACCCCATTGTCTGTCTTGGTGTGCTTGTTGCTGTCAGCTGCCAGGCAGATGAATCGGACCAGTTAACGCAGACGTCATATTTTCTTTAAGCAGCATGTTTATTACATGTGCTCATTGTAGTGGTTCTAATCTCTAATAGCCAAAAAAGAGATAGTGTGTGACGCGAGGGGGGCGCCCTCCCAGCAATTTACCCAACAGCTGGGGGAGGGGGAAGGGGTGACTCCACCAATGCGCGAAGAGGAAATATAAGGTGTACATGTTACCCTTGCATTTTTACTCGTATACTGCTTTATACATCACATATATATAAATGTCTTAAATGGTGCTTCTGTTCTGAAAGATGCACAGTGCACAATCCTAGAAGAAGGATGTTACACCTGATATAGTTTTTTTTTGTTTTTTTTGGTCCATTAGTTGTTTAAGCAGGGGAAATTTCAGTCATAGACGACTGGTCTTCCTCATTCCACTGCTGGTCGATAGAAAGCCTGAGCCTACACTTTTACCGACCCAAAGGGTTTTTAACCTCCCACACCACATAAGCCGTGTTTACACGGGCGAGTTAAGTCGCTTCATATAAATCGCCTTGCCTAGTTCGCCTCACATTTGCCGTGTAAACGCGACTCTGAGGCGGATTAGGGCTGATTCGCTTCATATGATTCACTTTATGTAAACCACCTTGCGAGGTGGTTTATATGAAGCGATTCCGCTGGTTCCCGGTCGCTGATAGTGTCAAATAGCGGTGCTCACTAGCTACAGGCTCAGCTGTAACTAATCGCTGGTGCCGAGCAGTGCTAGGGACCGAGTAGGCTGAAATCTATTGAATGCGATCATATTTAACAGAATTACATACTCAAATAATAAAATTTAATTAAATTAACCTTAAATTCCAAGCGATATTAATGGAGCAGCTACATCGGCGTCGAATCGACGAGTGTAAACTAAACAAATAGCAGTGCTCACCAGCTACAAGTGCACCACTAAGGCTGCTGGTTCCCGGTTGCCGACAGACTTTCAAACTCGCTTGTGTAAACTCGCCACTAATTCGCTTCATATGAATCGATTTGCCTAATTCGCTTCACAATTGCCCGTGTAAACATGGCTATAGACATGGTATGAGAGCAACCGGCCTTTGATGACACTGTAAGTTATACACAGCGGTGGAAATCCAAATTGGCAGAGCTGGGGGCACGGGGAATCGAACCGCCGACCCTCAGATTAGGAGTCTGACCAAGAAAAAAGTCAGACTCTCTAACTACTCTGCCACAGAGAACGCTATATTTTTGCAGGGGGTTAATAGTATCTGTGGTTCGAAATCGGTTGAACGAATCACAAGCAAAGTCTAAAGAGAGAGGGAGAGAGAGCGAGGGAGTAAGTGAGAGAGGGTTAGAGAGGACAACAGAGGGCACCACAGAGCAACTGAGACAAACAGAGAGCGCAAGAGAGAGAGCAATAGAAAGCGAGAGAGAGAGACAGCGAGATATAGCAATAGAAAGCATGAGAGAGACAGTGAGAGAGCAATAGAAAGCGAGAGAGAGACAGTGAGCGACAGCAATAGAAAGCGAGAGAGACAGCTAAGCGAGAGAGAGCAATAGAAAGCGAGAGAGAGACGGCGATAGATATCAAGAGAGGGCGAGGGAGAGAAATGGAGAACAAGAGAGAGAGAGCGAGAGGGGGAGAGTAGGAGAGGGTAAGAGATGGTGAGAGACCAAGAGAGTGCGCAAAAGAGGGCATGAGAGAGCAAGAGAGACAGCGAGAGATAGCAAAGGAGAGTGAGAGAGTAACAGCCCGAGAGGGGATGAGTGAGAGAGTGAGAGAGGGTTAGAGATGGCGAGAGACAAAGAGAGAAGCTGAAAGAGGGCAAGTGAGTGAGGGAGAGCAAGAGTGAGAGCCAGGGACAGCGAGAGAGTGAGAGAAAGGGAGAGCAAGAGAGTGAGAGAACGAGAGATGCTGAGAACCCGTACGCTGTCTACTTTGGTGATAGCAGCTGCCTCGCCCGTATGTGTGGTATGGGAGGAGAGCAGGTGTCGTATCACAGTTAATCATACATGCGGATGGCTGGCAAGGCGTGGTTGTCGAATCGGTAAGAGGGAATAATATCAAATATAACCCAAAAAACAGAACCAGAAATATAATATAAAATATAATATGAAGTATAATATGAAATATAATATGAAATATAATATGAAACATAATATGAAACATAGTATCAAAAACAATATGAAACATTATATAAAACATAATATAAAACATAATATGAAATATAAAATAACACATAAAATGAAGTGTAAAAGAATGGAAAATAAAATAAAACAAACAATATAACATGAAATATATAATATAAAATATAAACTGAAAAGCAATATAAAATGCAGTGTATGTAATAGAATAAAGAATAATAACAAAATTAAATAAATATATCAAGAAATCAACACATAAAAGGCATTATATCAAATATAACATAAAATGTAATATACCATAGTAAGTATTTCAGAAACTATATATCGTGAACATATATAAATATGTTTCTATAATTAAAGCTATGTACTTGCTTTTTTTCAATAAAGTTATGTCTATACCGATCGCTACTCAGTCTGGAACTTAGCATTATTATGATAGAGTGAGGCCTGGTTTGTTCAGGCCTAGTTAGTAGCCGTCCTGATATGACATTAGACGTTGGTAGTACATCAAACCCCAGCAAATAAGCAAGCTGCATCCTCCCTCCCAGGAATCGGCCACAATTCAAAGTTGGGAGCTAATGTGTGCTTCGCTGCTGGAAGCCGAATGGAACGCTCTTAAATAATGGATGCCCTGACAAACAATTGAGCGACACAAGACCAGATTAATATATAGTGGCAGTTTTATTTTCTTTCATACGGTTGCAGTAGTAAGTCATAGTTGAGTCATAGTTGTTTGATTAATGAGTCTAGTTCTTAGTAGTTGTGTGGGTGGGCTGGTGAAATTAGAGCTAGATAAGTACACAGGTTCGATCGATTGAAACGCTCTAGTCGAAGTGAGTTCTGAAATCTTTTACGTCACAAATTATTCTGCTTTTCACTCTAGGTGGCGGGTCGAGCGGCGTCCATTTAGTTAGTTAGATTGTATATTGGTAGGGGGCGCCAGCGGTAGCGTCCATAGGAACGAATGCTGTTGTCATGGGTTGATGAAAATGGGAAATATTGTGCCTAGAGCAGGACTCGAACTCACTTCTCTTTGCATTCCGGGCCAGTGTGCTAACCATTACACCACCTCGGCTCCCTGATATCAATACACTACCCATGCCTACCTGTCTATGCCGTTACTTACCTGAGAGGTCAGTGCAGACTACTACACTCATCCCCCTGGAATTGTAAGTCTTTTAATGCTTACAATTACATACAAACAGGCATTGCACTTACATATATACATTCACACGGTAGGTTCAATAACCATACAGAACGTAGCTTGTATAGGATCATGGTCTGGGCAACCAGTATCATGGGGGGGTGATGAAAATGGGAAATATCATGCCTAGAGCAGGACTCGAATCCACATTCTTTGCATTCCAGGCCAGTGTGCTAACCATTACACCACCTAGGATCCCTGATATCAATACACTACCCATGCCTCCCTGTCTATGTCGTTACTTACCTGAGAGGTCAGTGCAGACTACTACGTTGGTCCCAACAATACCATTGTAAGGATATTCTGACTCCCTAAACCGACCACCTCTGTAAATGGACCACTTAAAGTCGGGCCCATGGTCGGTCGAATTAGAGAGGTTTTATTGTATTTGAAGTAAAAAAATGCCAAATTAATTTTGGCAAGCACATAAAAAGTATGACACCATAAGATTCAGTGTTCTATTAAAGTGACTTATTATGCATTTATATGTAGCAACAAATGCTTAGTAAGGGCACCAATATCGAAATATGTAGAATCAAATCTAGATAAGGGTTTTCGTTTTGAAAATTTGATGTCTTCATCAGATTATTCAAATCTAAAAATCGGGTCACCTGGTTTTATTTAACATAAACTCCTCATGTGAATATTAGTAAACAAAATATTTATATTCTAGAGACATCAACCTCTTTGCGCTTAGAACTGCTCAAAATAGCCATAGGATACTATAGCCCTGTTCACACGGGGCAGTTAATTTGAATCATATAAATCGACTTGCCTAGTTCGCTTCACATTTGCCGTGTGGACGCTACGCTAAAGCGATTCAGGGCTGAATCGATTCAACTAGATCGCTTCATCTATACCACCTCTCGCGGTAGTATAGATGAAGTGATTTAGCTTAAATCGACGTAAGTGGCATGTGTGGACGGTAGCGGTTTAGATGATGCGGATTAAGGACATCACACGCATGCACAGTCGAGACTTGAGTTTGTTTATTTTCCGGTCGATCAAAAGCGCATATTATATAATTTGGTCTATGATAGAGCTAGCTGTGCACAGATATTTTTTCCATCATTTATTTTTAGGTTTTCACTGCCCAAAACAATGCGACTCAGTCTATACATATCTAGGTCGAACCCACACTCTCTCGTGGTGACGTCGACTAACCGAAAGTGGCACTGGTTAGTATGGACTTGCTCATGCGCAGATATCAATTTCCGGCTTCAACCGCCCTAAGTACTGGATGTGTGGACACGACACACTTTCACGCCTAGTTCGCTTCATCTAGTTCACTTCATCTAAGTCGGCCTAAACTCTGCCCGTGTGAACGGGGCTTATATGTACTGGTCTTGGACAGATTACACTAACAACCCACACAAGACTAAAATAAACTACAAACTAATGACTAAAGCTGTTCAGTATTTTTTTTTTTTTTTTTTTTTTGGTGCATTAGTTGTTTAAGCAGGGGAAATTTCAGTCATAGACGACTGGTCTTCCTCATTCCACTGCTGGTCGATAGAAAGCCCAAGCCTACACTTTTACCGACCCAAGGGATTTTTAACCTCCCACACCACATAGACATGGTATGAGAGCAACCGGCCTTTGATGATACTGTATGTTATACACAGTGGTGGAAATCCAAATTGGCAGAGCTGGGGGCTCGGGGAATCGAACCGCTGACCCTCAGATTAGGAGTCTGACCTAGAAAAAAGTCAGACACTCTAACCACTCTGCCACAGAGAATGCCACAAGTTTGAAAGCAAGTTTGATCATGAACTTATGTGATATGGACAGGGTAAATAACCCATTAATAACTTTGTCCCTACACCTACTGGATTTGAGTTCAAATATTTCATTATATGGCGTGAAAAAGGGAAGGGATCAGTGTAATCATATCAATGACACATTTATTAATATAGGAATATCCATGTAGCCCAATTTCTCTCCCACATGGTCATAATTAGGGAAAATAGACTTTGTGATATTTTTCTTTGGAGAACTCTACTGCAGTGACCTTTTTGGTTTTAATCCGTTCTCTATCGTACTATTAGTAGTCATCTGTGAGCCTGAACATGTCTCAATTCTATTTAAGAAGCACTGTCCAACTGTCGAAGCTTTCTCTGCTGACTGACTTGACTTCTGGGCGGTTCGTAACCTTATGATGGTTACCGGCTGCAGAACTGCAGCAATATAGAGAGGCACCGATAAATCGGTCCAATCTTTGGTTGAAGATTAATATTCTGGTGGGCTGGTCGTAGAAGCTGGGGATGTCTTTACAACAATTAAAACGACGAATTGTTGGGGCAGCCCCGAATCACTCTGGTCTGGCGGTAGTGCAGCACTCGTATCCAGTCGACCGCCGCAAAGGTTTAGGAGGAAGGGACGGGTAAAGGTGGGTCCAGCGGTTCAGGCAACAAGAACAAAGCAAGAGAAATGATAAGGTAAAGGGCTCCACCCAAGCAAACAACTCCCTTGATCAGGGGGAGAACTAAGCCTGGGAGAACAAAAAAAAAGGTAGAGTATAGGAAAGAGAAAAGAGGAGAGTTGAGTTAAAGGACCGTGTCTATTTGCCGTATGGTGACCAGCCGGCGAGCCAAAGACATGGACAGATTAAGAGTAGAAAGTGAAATGCTGGCGGGCTCCTGCTCCTGGAACTCTTATCAGTCATTATCAAGGAGGAGTATGGCCAGCAGAGAGGAGATAGAGAGAGGTGTGGATGAAGTGCGGCCCGGATAGCAGACCTTGCTTGTCACACCCACTCTTTATACTAAGCTGCCAAAAGATGGAGGAGGGGCAGAGGCCGGCCAAGCTTCTCTCCGCAAAAATTGACCGGGGATAATTACAGCGCCTAGCTTCCATATATACGCAGGTACGCAGCCGTATACCAACTGAGATTACTTTTCTATTTATTAAAACAGATAAAGTTTTATAGTGTTTTATTCCATCGCATTTTATTCCAAAATCATTTTATTCCACCTGAAAATCGCAAGCTAGGCTCCTGCTCTGACAGCCAAACAATATCCTTAGAGCTAATGGATTAAATGACCCTGTTAGTTACAGGCTAATCACACAGAGACCATCAGCTTTAATTTGGGCAATAAATATCTTACAGAGAATTGGTTTGCTTTAATGCATATTAAACAATAGCTACCCATGATCAATCAGATAATTATAAATAAGTAAATTAGTTTTGATCAGGTTACTGACCCTGTATAGAAGGAACTTCTACCCACACATTTCCCTGATGGTTACTCCAACTGTGCACATTTCAATGAAACTACACTTTGTGCTCATCTACCATGGATTGTTTGTTCGCCTCACCATGTATCTTCCGCAAAACAAGAAAAACAATCCCATTCTCCGAAATAGAGCTACCCGAGCACTCACAAAGGCCAGACCCATAGTGCAATGCTATAATTACAGATGCGCACATATTAACCGGAAGTGGACGTCGTGTCTGATTATAGGACTTCCTATCCACCCAGTGCATGTGGGTTTCTATTTATTCACAACACTCTCCCCCACCCCTTGACTCCTGCCCTCACCCAAATAAACTAAGAAGGGTTCGGGGGGGGGGGGGGGGGGGGGGGGGGGAAGAAAAAGCACTAACTGATTGTTGCCAAGCAACCACTACTTCCGGCACAACTTGTAAGGACAATATTGACTTGTATCATCAGTCTTGGGACTGACATTAAAGCTGCATAGTCCGATGAAATATCAAATTTTCAAAACCAAACCAATTATCTAGATTTGATTTTACATATCTAAAGCCGTGTTTACATGGGCAATTGTGAAGCGAATTAGACAAAGCGATTCATATGAAGCGAAGTAACGGCGCGTTTACACAAAGCGAGTTTGAAAGTGTTTCAGCACCGGGAACCAGCAGCCTTAGTTCTGCCTGTAGCCGGCGAGCACTGCTATTTGTTTACTTTACACTCGGCGATTCAACGCCGATGTAGCTGCTACGTTAATATCGCTTGTAATTTAGGGTTAATTTAATTAAATTTCATTATTTGAGTATGTAATTCTGTTAAATATGATCGGTCCCTAACACTGCCGGGCACCAGCGATAGTTACAGCTGCGCATGTAGCCGGCAAGCACTATCTCCGCCCGGGAACCAGCGGAATCGCTTCATATAAACCACCTCGCGAGGCGATCTACAAAAAGCGCATCATATGAATCGAATCAGCCTTAATACGCTTCAGCGGCGCATTTACATGGCGAATGTGAGGCGAACTAGGCAAGGCGATTTATATGAAGCGATTTAACTCTCCCGTGTAAACACGGCTTAACTTAGATACAGATGCACTTATTAAGCATTTGTTTCTTCATAGAAGGGAATAATGAGTCAATTTAACAGAACCTGTTACTGCAGAAGTAACCAATGACTTAAAAATTGATACTTGTCGCTTCCTAGCGAGGCGCGAGGCATTATTAGGATACGGCAAGGACTGGTTGGGTCAGTGTCAGGATAATGTGACTGAGTGGGATATCAGGTCATGGTGCTGGTGGTCTGGTCTCCCAGTGGGGCAGCACTATAAAGTCGCCATGAGCGTGCATTGTCACAAGTCGGTACCCGTCCTGATATGACCTTAGATGTTTCTAGGATGTAGAAAAACAACAAACAAACAAGCAAATCTAGGTTGGATATAAAGTCACCATGAGTGCGCACTGTCACAAATAGCGAATGCTAGACGGGAAGTGTGAACACTTATTTGTAGAATCTAATCTAGATAATTGTTTTGATTTTGAAAATTTGATGTTTTCATCAGACTATGCAACTTTAATACGTAGTCTAAGCATTAACTAATGGAGAACTGCTGCTTCAACGGGATAGGTCTGATAGGTTTGTGACAGTGATAGTGACAGTGACAGTGACAGTGACAGTAAGAGTGACAGTGGCAGTGACAGTGGCAGTGTCATGGAAGAAAAGTAGGGCCTATTGGTGAGTGAATGAAAGAAATCCAAAATGGCTGGAGAGCTCAATAACTAGTGCGTAAATGGTCAGATAATTAGGTGTGGTGGAGATTAACGCAATTCCACCGGGAAT
Organism: Branchipolynoe longqiensis; assembly: GCA_030323885.1. NCBI lineage: Eukaryota > Metazoa > Annelida > Polychaeta > Phyllodocida > Polynoidae > Branchipolynoe > Branchipolynoe longqiensis. Next base: position 15,698,057 of record CM059201.1, read on the forward strand.
TATAGGCATGCTAATTAATTAGACCGCAATTTTCTCCCGACAGGGGGAGCTCCCAGCATTAATAAAATAATAAAGTAGCAAGAAAAATGTCCACACAAATGGAACTTTGTAAAGGCGAGTGCTACAAAATTGAAACGACATTCTTCCAGTATGCATATATTCAAGTTCGTCAATGAACGTGTGTGACGTCATGACATGTGTGACGTCATAAGGACGTCTAGCCGTTAATCTGGGTGAGGTTCATTAACTCAGTCATTTCATTTACCATTCCATTAAAGATCACGCTGTCATCACTATTGATACTCTACAGACAAAGTGTCTGGAAACTGGGTTATGAATTTGCAATCTAAAGGCCCGGTCAGATACATGTTAGTGGAAGTAGTTGAACGTAGTGGAGGCTTAAGCTAAGATTCCATATACACGGTATGCGGCATGCGAATGCGAATTCGAATGCGAATACGGCAAAAAATCTAAAATCATGTAAAGGCATAGTAGTGCTTCCATACGTCCGAATGCGAATGCGAACGTGAACGCGAATGTGAATGCCATAAATGGATCGACCCATGGAGCGATCGGTGCGAATGCGAATGCGAATACTGCTGCGTTGGCCATAGAAAACAATAGTAACTTTGATCTTCCTTCACAAATTTGGACCAAAAAACCCCCAAAATGCCATTGGTATCTTTTTTGGTGTGTTTGTTTGTTTGTTTAACAACAACCCAGAACAAAAAGTAAGCACCGGCTATTGGGGGTTGGTATATATATATCTATGCCGCATATACCACATTCGCATTCCGCATACCGCATACCGCATATATGGAATCTTAGCTTAACGTAGTTGAACGTAGTTGGCAACATCTAAGGCTATATGAGGATGGGTATCGACTTGTTACAGTGCACACTCATGGTGACTTTATAGTGCTGCCTGCCCCACTGGGAAATCAGGCTACTGGGACCATGACCCATTATTTCACTCAGTCACATTATCCTGACACTGAGTTAACCAGTCTTTTCCCTATCCTATAAATGCCGAGTGCCAGGTTAGGAAGCAACAAGTATCAATTTTATAAGTCATTAGTTTGACTCGACCGAGAACCAAACTCCCAATCTCCCACACGTAAGGCTTGCGCTCTACCGATTCGGCCATCGCGCCCGGTCATTATTAAGCATAAAGAGAAAATAAAACAATATCGATAACTTCAATCGAGAAAACTAGTTGGATCAGTTAGGATAATGTGACTGAGTAGGATATCATCTGATATCCTAATGGGGAGAGTCATAATAAAGTCACTGTGAGTGCACAATGCCACAAGCCAGTACCCATCCTAATATAAGCCCCAGATGTTGCCAAGACGTCATTTAGGACCTACGTTTATTCAGAACGGCTGGAGCAGTGAATGCCAGTACCAAAGTGGCTTATGTTGTTGCGTTGGATTGTCACACATGGGGTTAGTGATTTGCTTCTGCTCCTTAATCTACTGCCTTGCCTCCAGTCTGTTGTAGATAAGGGTAATGCTCTCGTATCTCTCCAGATGGCGCCACCGGGAAAGAGGCGGCGTCCCTAAGTGCCCCTATTAACTGCTACGTTTTACTAATTAAACACATAAAATCACTGATATAACTTCCGAAATGTATTAAATAATAATATATCTATAATGTGTATAAAATCATGAACATTATAAATAAATAAATAAATCACAAAGAGTCGCACTTTGTTGTTTTGGGAAAGCTTTGTAAAGTTTGTTGTTGCTATAAGTGAATTGTAGTGGTAGGAGTTTATTTTTGTGGGGGTTCTTTTTACATGTGTGGGTCGGTGTTGTGGATGGGTTTATTGTGGATAGAGATACAGTTGTGCTGCTGAGTGAGATGTGGCTCCTGATGTGACCTTATGGCCGGTACACACCTACCGTTTACGATTCGCGCACTAAAACTCGCGACTCGACCCGACCCGCTTAAAACTGAAAACGGGCCGATTCGTTTTTCGAATCGCGAATCGCAATCGTAAACGGCCGCTTTTAGCACTAAAAACTGAGTTTTATGCGCGAATCGCAATCGGTAGGTGTGCGCGGGGGGCGCACACCTAGCGATTTTTGGGCAGTTTTAGATCGTATACGGTAGGTGGGTGCGGAAAAACGGTAGGTGTGTACTGGCCATTAGATGTTTTCAGGACGTAAAACTCCAACAACCAACCAACGACATATGGAGGTGTGTGTGCAAACTTTTCAAAATGGGACACTGCATCGCTTAAGGCCCTGTCACATTACGATGCATCTCGCAAGTGCGCGGCCAACGTGTAAAATCACTTTTTTACGTCAAGATGCGTCAAACTTTTCGGCGCGGGGGGAAAAGTTGGACATCAGCGCAATGTAGTGGACATAAGCATAGCATCGGTCCGATGTAGTGGTAACATATGTCGATGCATGAGAAAAAAAACAAAAAGATTTTGCACAATGTGTGGCTAATGTGCCTCTCACATTGGCATAACACACTCACAACATTCTGCTAGCGACCGTTAAATGTGTTGCACAACATATGAGAGCATAGTGCCAGCGCATGAGCGACACATGTCCAACGACAGTCCAGCGTATTTCGGCATTGCACCAGCATGCACCCAGCGCACGATGTTGGTGTAACGCGTGATTAATGCATGCCAATGTGCAGAGGGCACCCGACCCACCCGTGCCTTGGGCATAAATAATGCTGCAGTCTGGCTCTCTCCTCACAACACCTCCAGCATTCCAGGGAAGAAGACCTCAACAGCACCCAGCCAGTTTGTCCAGGGACACATCAAAGGGAAAGGGAAAGGGAAAGGCAGGAAGAGGATGCCGGGAAAATATCACCATCTCCACCACAATCTCCAGCATCTCCTCCTGTGGGATCTCCTCAGTGGACATCGCAATCTAGCCAGCCAAGGAGACGATGGAGACGCAGTCTACCTCTCCATCACCTCCTCGGTCCCGCCTCTCGTCCGTTGCCTCCACCTCATCAAACACACAGCAGGGGTCAAACAAGAGGAGGGTGAGGAAGTACGACTGCACTCTGACCGCAGCAGATGAGGAGCTGATGCTGGAGTTCCTGCAGGACAATCTCATCATATGGAACATCAGGATGAGTGACTACCGGCGGACGCACAAAAAAGGGAGGCTTTGGGAGGACCAGGGAAAAAGGATGGGCAAAACTGCAAGGCAATCTCCAAGGCTGGTTCAAGTCCCTACACGACTGCAACATGAGGCTGCACAAGAAGAAGAGCGGTGATGGGCCTCCCCTGCGCACCAAGAGGGAGCAGTGGATCATGGACAAGTTTGGCTTCCTGAGTTCAGTCGGCAGGCACCGGCCTGAGCCCTGCAGGGCCATAGAGGACAGCAGTCCGCTGACAACTCTCCAGCAGCGTGTCGATGAGTCGGGGGAGCTGCTGGAGACCCTGAAGCCGGTTGCATCACCGGCCATGACAGTGGGGACGGCCTTTGGTAATTTCATCAGGGACGCGATGGAGACTATGTCTAAACCAAACTGTCGCCACCTCCTGATCCATGCTCTCATCCACATTCTTCTCAGTCGACGTTGTCTCCTTCTTCTGAGATGGTAAACTATCAATTGGTTAACATTATGGTGATGTTGGAGAACAGCTAGTTGGTATTCCTGCAGGAGCCTTGCAGGGACATCCATCATCTCCAAAGAACTGAGCTGTTCTGGTCAAATAATGAAATCTGATCCTTTTATATACTCCAAGCCAAAATGCTCACAATATGTTCGCAAAACGCTCACAATACATTCGCAGAACGCCGGGCAATGTTAAGCAAGTGCCAGACGTGCGTGTCGCCCATACGTTATGCATACGTTAGAACGTTGATGTACATTGACATATACCAATGCGCGCCTAATGCACGCGTAACACATAATGATATATCCCGATGTAGCGGCAAAAAATCAAATATGTCATCGTACGTTTGCGCGATGCGTCGTAATGTGACAGCCCCATTAGGACTTGTCGTTGTTTTGAAAATGACAATGATTTGACCTCACAGGGTATAAGAGCAACAATATAACTTATTGTAGTGTAAATCAAATAGTGACTCAAAATAACATGTTCATGCAAGTGTAATGGCCCACGGCCCTCCGACTCACCCTTTCTCACACGAAAGAACACCAAGATTCAATTCAGTGTACGCTTCACCTGGTTTATTGAACCCTCTGCCACTCCTCCGCCGGGCTAGTCAGTAGTTTTGTCTGAACCCGCCCCCTGAACACGCCAGATCCCACATCGAATCTATAGGTTGTGGGGGGGGGTGGGTCAACCACACGCAGTAGAGGTCAGCCCAGTTGAGGTCTGACCGGTGGTGACCCGTGCCGCCACCTAGCGCAGTGTAGTGGTACTGCGCTGGTGGCGTCGTAGTCTCCGCTGCTACCGCGTGATAGTAGAGCTCATGTTCAGACTACTACACCGCCCCCCTTAGAGTCTCACCGGTTGCAAAATGCAAACCGATGAGAATCGAGAAATGATAGAAGTCAACATGAGAACTAACTTGAAAGGGAGAGAAGCCTTACAAAGCTATGTATCCTTTTGCGCAATTCCTAGACCTGCCTGCAGCGAAAATAGCGATATGAATCTAGCTAGCTGCAAGGGAAACATGTTATCAGTCTAGGTGAAGAAAGAGTCTTTAAATGAGTCGCACAAAGACGACCTCTCCCAGCCTCTATGTAGTTGGTGTATAGAATGTTTTTTGCTGGGAGAGAATTCATACCCCACAAGTGGAACCCCCTCGACAGAAGGAAGCAAGGAACTACTCAGTCCGCCCCCCGCCGCCTCCCATCTCAGAAGAACCGTTAGCGGGGCGCTCCTCCTTCTACGCGGAGCGGCTCCTCCTTGAGCTTCCTCAGTCCGTCCTCCTTGTGCCCGCGTCGCCTGGCCAGTAGATCACAGACGGTATTACACCGCGGACACGTCACGCCACCGCACCCAGGACACGTCACGCTCGGTGAGTCGCTCCGGTGCAGAGTGCATGAAAGTAGAAGGGCGGTGTTACTTATAACAATTGAGAAAGTCTCCGCAGATACAACGTTCAGGAATGCAATACATTTTATAAGAAGCAATGGGCACCAGCAAGAACCCGGCCTCCTACAAAGAAAATTACACCCCATGTGCATCCTCCCCTGTTATAACAGGAGCCGACGCACACGCTGTCAATCATGTTCTGCCGGAAGCGCTTACTATAGTAGTAATTTAAAACAAAGAATGCAGCATAAAATAAGAACCAGGGCGACACTGCATAGGAAAATTTTTTAGTGTAAAAATGGACAGTGTCTACCCACCAACTCCCACACCATTGACCACCTCGTTCCACCAAATAAATTTAGAATATAATATTTCCTAATAGTGTGGAACAAGGAAGTCAAAACGGGGTGAAAGTTGAGGAATATTTTAGAAATAATTTAGTATACATATATATAAAAAAAAATTATTCCGACCCCTACTGCAGAAAAATAGGCAGAACACAAGAAGCTAGATCCTCCAATCGGGAGAAAGCTAAGCTCTTCACCATAACATATATCATAAACAATCGTACTGCCAAAGAAAAATAATATTGGAATAGAGCAGTACGATATGCTAAATACATTATGGCTATCAATGTAAAAATAGCACCGTAGTACTAGAAAAGGTATATACAATGTTATATTAGTAACAATATACATATATATACAAGGCGGTAGCCACCTCCTTAAGGGAGATGAACTTATCAGAAAAAAAAAATTATTTTATATAATATTAGTGTATATATTTATATAAAAAAAACAATAACCGCCACAGGGGTGCTGGTCTTTTAATAACCCCTGACGTGGAACCCGAAATCCCTCGGACAGGGCTAGCGCCGATCACCTGCGCGAGCAGTCAACCACCGCTAACCTAACTGCCACCTGTCATCCGAGAAACCACGGTATCCAGAATCCCTCGGACAGAGGAGAGCGACGCCCAACTGTACTAACAGTTACACGTCGTCCACCACCCTGTCACCTGTCATCTGAATTTCGACGTGACGTCCAAAATCACCCAGACAGGACAGAACGACGACTAATCGCAGTCCACCTTCCCGTCACCTGTCATCTGAACGTCACCGTCAGCGTCAGCAGGCGCCCTAGCCGCCCGCGCCAGATGTGCCGCAGCAGCATCAGCCACCAAGCTGGCCGGCAGGCCGTGCAGCCTGTCCTCGACGCTAAAGCCGGAAAGATCCAAAGTACGCAATGAACCATCCCAACTCCGGAAGTCCGAGTGGAACGCGGCGGAAAAAGTCATGTCGATATCGTCAATGACTGCAGCCTGCCGCGCTCTCTGCTCACGTGACACTGCCAACTTCCGTTCGACAATCTTCTTGTCTTCCACAACATTGTCGAAGTCAGCACCACGCCTTCCCTCAGCCTGACGCGTCAGAACTTCTTGCGTCTGCGCGACGACCGCATCAAAGCCTCCAATGAAGGCTTTGACCAGGCCGCCGACCGACTCCGAAATCCTGGCCATAACGTCCACACGGTTGGCCTCACAGAGACGCTCCGTGATACCGTCCAGCGCCAGAGCAACACCGTGATCAACCAGCGGGGCCGTAGCCACCACCGGTCGCACAGGTATCACCCCTGGAGATGAACTAACCACAGGAGCAGTCACCGCTGGTATCACAACCGAACTTGCAGACGGCGTCACTGCCAACTGAGAGGCAGATCCCGCAGCCGCCGACACCCGTCGCCGCGGAACCTGACCCAGTGACACCGGTTGCGACACCGATGCCACTGGCACCGTCACTACAGTCGGTGGAGCCCGTGCCACCACTGCACTCAGAGTGTCAGGTGTCAGCTCGGTCACTACCTTCCGACGCTTATGACGGCGCACCACCCTCGACCCCATTACCTCCGGATCGATAGTCACAACTGGCAACTCAGGCCAGTCTCTCAACCCCTGCTGGGCAGCAGATGGAGGGGGTGGAGGCGGCGGTGGAGGAGGCGAAGCTGACCTGTCCGACCCCTGATTCCGCTGCAGCTCAATGGCAGAGCCATCGCGCAACGGCACCAGGGACGAGGACCTCTTATCTCTCCCCTTGCCTTTCCCCTGGACGGACCTAACACCCCGCCCAGAGCTCGAAGAGGCCACAGGAGCTGCTCGCCCCTGCTGGTCCCTCCTCACGGCAACAGCACCACGACCCCTGCCCCGTTTCACCGAAGATGCGCCGCGACCGGTGTAAAACCGCTCACGACGTACCTCCGCCGACCCAGGAACATATATAAACAGGGCAATCAACCTGTGCTGCTTAGGCAGCGTCAGGGTTTCCCTGCTATAGTGGAAGTCCGTGCGCTGCTTCATCGTGAAAGACACCGCTCTCTTCGATACGGACTGAGGATCCCACTGAATCACACTCAGCCCCTTCACGACGTCCATAATCATACGCCCGTGGCCCTCCATAAGATGCTTGATCATCTCACAGCGGCGAGGAGTTGAGAAGTATTGCCCAGTCGCCTTAAGCGTTGGACAACCCTCTGAACCACTCGCCACGTTGAACGGTCGCGTGCACCTCCATAGAGGAGCGGTGTGAAGGTGGCACTCGCAAATATGCCTAGCCAACGACCCCCACCGCAGAAACAATTTCGGGGTCTGCCTACGCCCCACCGGGTTCAACTCACAGAACAGACAAGTCTGTCCCGGGCGAAACACACGGCGGACATAGCCCAGACACGCCAACTCTTGTTTCGTGTAGCCATCCCCTCTCATCGGATCTCTCAACCCTCCAAATATGTCACATAAATGGAGGTTGTACCATTCCAATGGAACACGGGGATGACTCTCGGGCTCGGCCCAGCCCTCGTCATCGGAGACACCGTAATCTCCATGCGGGCCCGGAGACGTCATCAGACGATGACGATCCAGCTCCCAGACCATATAGTCTCTAATACTACATGCCTGCTTGTGAGGGTCGTTCCATAGCCGCGACAGAGTAGTCTCGGACAACCCAGCCACGTTTCCCGAAAGAAACCGCGCCAGTTTAACCGGACCGCCCCCTCGCGACCTAACAATCCACTCAGAAGATGGAGTAGGATCCTCAGGGATCGCATAGCCGAGCTCCACCTCATACCCTCTATTGGCAACCCAACACGTAATCATGTGAGCTATCCGACCCGTTCTCTGATCCACCTCCCCCTGCTCTCTTTGAGAACAGGAAGCGACCGATCTCGACGGACGTGCAGTCTCCACACTGCCACCAACAGGAACGTCGTCCACATCTACGGGCACGGTACGTTTAGACCCATCGCTATTATGATAGCGATAGTCAAACGACCCGTACGACACCTTTTCTGGAGGGATCGATGCCTTAGGGGGCACCGACACAACCTCCGAGCGAGGACTAGTGTCACGCTGTACCGAGGCCTTAGCCCGCTCTACAGCCGTCCTCACCTGCGCTTCCGTTAACGCACCGGACTCACGAGAAGGGGCAGGAGGCCGAAGCAACTCACCGCCCACAACCGGGGCAGACTCGACAGAATCGATCTCCATCCGCTCCACAGAACCTCCCCCTACTGACCGTCCCTCGTCATGAGGTGCCGGCGCCAGACTCCCTAAGGTTCTAGCGCCTACATCCTTAGAGCCTACGGACGGTAACATAGGGGGTCGGACAGCAACTTTAGTCGGCAGTACCACCTGGCAAGAACCCGATGAACTACCGCTAAGAGGCTGCGCCATCCTCACTTCAGCTGGGCTGAGCGAGAACGGATCCGTGCGGGACGAACAAACCGACTCCCTCAAAGCCGTCTCACGCAGCTGCCACTCCCGAAAGCGCGACAACTCGTCAGCATTCACCACAGTCCCTGCACTAACGACCATGGAAGCTACGCATGGACCGGTGGGCACCTCAGGGGAACGTAACGACAGGCTAGCTACTCCAGGAGGAGAAACCAGCCCTGCCGCCGTAACCCGCTGAGGACCTCTTACCACAGCCAACACGGGCGACAATAGGGGACTAGACAGCTGCGGGGAGACTGTAGCAACAATCTCCCTACCGCCTAAAGGCCTAATGGTCCCTATACAGATTAAACCTGTCGCCTCAACCCCCTCGGCCTCATTAAAGAGTATCCCGAGAGAGTCTACAGCCTCAGCTCCCCCTAATGGAGTGCTGGGCGAATCTAGAATATCGTCCGACATGGTTCAAACACAACGAACTGCCACAGCAGCTCAAGTTGTGTCCCACCACGCCCGACGATCGCCGTACACGCTGTGTCGAGTCTGCGCGATAAATGCACAGACCAACACAGACGCGGCCGGCCTTGCTGTATCCCTAAAAATGTTATGCTATCAACCAAGTACAAAATGAGGAATACGCGAACAGATAGGATCAATGTCCGAGGACAAATACACCCACCTTGTCTGCCGGCAGCCGGTAGAGTGACTGGCTCCACGTCCTCTCTCGCAGAACCGCAGAGTCCAGTCGGCGTACCAACCAGAGAATGATTGGCTCTCCCGCAACACACCAGGTGCGCCACCGGTGCAGCTAGCGTGACCTACATAGGAACCAAACCAAACCACCCGACGGCGGCATTCCCCGTCCCCCCGCAGTACCGCTGACGTCACCGCACCACGTGGTCACGGAGAACCCCCAACCGCAGAATAATAGGGTGACCTAGTTAGCTCTACCACAAAGCCCGCCCGCCAGCTAGTGCACAATACTGAGCCACCCCCGGCGACAGATCCCCGGCCCTCACGCAGTACCCACCAAACAACAACACGTACTGCGTAGCGCCAGCAACCTACCCGCCCGGTTACACGCACATGCTATAAGTGACCCAATTACGCCTAACCAAACAGTCGCACCAGTTACGCACTCATGCCCGCAGCGAACACAAACACTCCCCCCCGGTCATAGCAGCTAAACGCAGTACGCCCCGTCAACAATAACCAACGCGTTAGACAAGAAATAGTAGATAATAAACACACGGCTTAGGCAAAGGCATTACGCAGAACAGTAGTAACTGCGCCCACTCATTGGCTCCCCCGGGGCCCCCGGTCTTTCCCCACCATTCTCAAATAACTGCGTAGTAAAGTTTAACTGAACATATATACTGCGTTAGTCGTTGTGTGACAGGGATCAGCGTATCTCGTATACAACCAACCCCTGGAGACCAGACAACACCAGGGTGGAGTAGCCTAATACCTACTACCCACCCCATACCAGTTATCTGCGTCGTAATGCTAAACGCTCAGATCGCCGCACAGGCGGTGCATCTGAACCCACATCAGACCCCTGTCCAACCGGTACAAAGTCGCTGTCACTACCCGAGCTACTGCGCACAGAAACCAAACTATCGACATCAGACACTGATCTAGAACGACGCCGACGTTTATTTTTTCCGTTTATCAGGCCTATGCCGCCTAGGGCGCATAGCCTCCCCCGCAGTAACTGGAAGCCCAGGTACTTTCTTCTGACTAACCACATCTATAGTGCCAGCCTCCACCCTCGCAGGTGCGGGCTCGTCCCCTACATGTGCATCTAGCCAGGAGGATGGTCCAGCATTTCTAGACATCTGCTCGGTGTAAAGCTTAAGATGTCTAACGTTAGATTTACGGTATTTACCATCCTTGCCCTTCATAATAACTGTGGTGTCAGAGACAACTTCCGTTATAGTAAAGGGACCATCCCAATTCTTTGCGAGTTTGACCCGAGCTAGCGGCGCATGATATCGCACCACCCGGTCCCCCACTTTGAACTGGCGCCACGCAGCAGGCCCGTAGTCAGATTTCTGACGAACCGCTGCCCGACCTAAAGCATCGCGAACTGCGCTATACGCGTGGTGAAAGCAATGCTCCAACCATCTTACAAACACGATCTCACAAGGCCGGTCTACTTGACGATTCACCACCCCAAACTGCAGCTCAGCTGCCAGTCGGAGCTCCTCCCCAAATAGTAACCTGTTCGGAGTCACACCCGTAGATGCATGCTCCGTACAGTTGTATGCGTGTGCCACAAACTTGACCTGTAAATCCCAATCATCTTGAAAGTCATTCACGGTACAAGCCAACGCAGATATTAACGTCTTATTAAAACGCTCTACCAGACCATCCGATTGCGGACAGTACGGGTTCGTACGCGTCTTCTTAACGCCCAGCAAGCGCAACATGGACTGGAACAGTGTGGACTCAAATTCCCGTCCTTGATCCGAATGGATCCGTATCGGGGCACCGAATATCAAAACCCAGTTATCCACCAACGCCTGCGCTGCAGTGGGTGCAGTGTGATCTTTTAAGGGGTACACTTGCACGTACTTAGTGTAATAGTCTTGGACTACCATCATCACCACATTCCCCCTTGACGTCGTCTTAAACCCGGACACAAAGTCACACGCCAGACGGCGCCACCGATGCCCAGACAATTCCTGAGTCAACGGTAACTTAGCGATCCCCTCTCCTGGCTTAACCACCTGACATTTATGGCAAGTGCGTACCCACCGCCTAATATCAGAAGTCATGCCAGGCCAATAGAACCGCCAAGCTAAACGCTTGGTGGAGCGAACACGCCCAAAGTGTGTAGCTGTAGAATGCCCATGACAAAACAACAACACATCATCGCGCAATGCAAATGGCACGACGATCTGCAGGCGACTGCGTAGGTCTTCACCCACTACCTTCCACCTGCAGAGCACACCCTCACGCAGTTCCAGCAGATCCCATTGATTTATAATCTTACGAGTCTCTGCATTCTCCACAGCCAGCTCGTCACGCAGAGGTTTCGAGCGGCCTACCTCCAACCACCTGATCACACGCAGTATGGAGGGATCTTGGCGCTGCGCCAAGCGAACCTCTGATAACGTCCAAAGTTCATCATCATCGATGTCCGCCAAACGCATCGCAGAAATTGCTGCGAGTACACAATTATGCGCGCCACAGTCCGTGCAATCACCCCGGCCGCACTTACGCACCGGGATTCTACTCAGACTATCTGCGTTGATATGATCCACCCCTTTTCTGTACACAATGTGCTCATTCGTCACACCGTATTCAGATAACGTGGCCAACCAACGCCCCATCATCCCCTCCGCCTCCTTGAAATTCAACAACCAACGAAGAGAATGATGATCAGTCCGGATAATAAAAATCCGATCCTATCAGGAAATGTTTCCACTTCCTGCTATACACGACGATAGCCATCAACTCACGCTTAGTCGTGCAGTAATTCCGCTGCGCTTTATTAAGTTTGTTACTTGCAAAAGACAACGGGACCTCCACCCCATCCTGCACCTGACTCAATACGCCTGAGATCGCAAACCCTGACGCATCAGTGTCCAGAATGAACCGCCCCACTGCCCGCGGATATCGCAGCACTGGGGTCTGAGTGAAGGCACGTTTCAAGCCCAGAAATGCCGCCTCCTGAGCGTCGCCCCACACGAATTTAATTTTTTTCGCAGTAACGACCAAATCCTGCAAAGGAACAGCTAACCGCGCAAAATCAGCAATGAAATCGCGATAATATGACACAAACCCAAGAAATGATCTCACTTCCTTCATATCCTCAGGTCTGGGCCACCCCGCAATTGCAGAGAGCTTTTCCGGGTCTGCCTTAATCCCCCTCACAGAAACTACCCGTCCCAGGTACTGCGTCTCACGCCTAAAAAGTCTACACTTTGAAGCCTTGAGTCTCAGCCCATAGGAACGTAAACGATCGAACACTGCTTGAAGCCTATCCTGACATTCGATCAGTGTCCGACCAAAGACAATGATATCATCCAAATACACCAAACAAATCTTCCACTGAAGACCCGCTAGCATATCCGTCATCATCTTCTCGAACGTGGCTGGAGCATTACACAGCCCAAACGGCATCACGTTCCACTCAAATAAGCCTAAGTGAGTACTAAAAGCAGTCTTAGCAATATTCCCTGGATCCATAGCAACCTGATGATACCCAGATTGCAGATCCAGAGTGCAAAACCACTCATTACCCCCTAAACTTTCGAGCGACTCATCTATGCGCGGTAATGGGTAAGCATTCTTCCGCGTCACAGTATGAGTTTTTTATAGTCAATGCAAAAACGGATTGAACCATCTTTTTTCTTGACTAAATGGACAGGTGAACTCCACGGTGAATCACTACTCCTAATCACCCCACTATCCAGCAGCTTATGAAGCTCCGTCTCCAGTGCTTCCTTCTTGGAATGCACTAAACGCCGATAGGGAATCCTAAAAGCAGCCGACTCACCGACATCAATGCCATGCTTCACCACCTCAGTCCAGCCCAACGTCTCACCAGGCACTGCGAAAACCTGGATATTCCTACCCAGAAATTCAACTACCCGAGAGCGATCAGACTCATCAACCACCTCACACCCCATAGCTAAAGGTATAAGATGGGCAGGCAAGCTCCCATCGAGGGTCCGGGATACCACAGAAGGTGCCACGCACTCCTCCGTCGTACCAAAAGTAACCACATCGGCCACCGCCCCCAATGCAGCAACGCCCACTTCCCCTCTACTACTCACAACACTAGAGGAGCAATCCAACTGCGCCGCCCGCGCGACACGCAGTCCAGGCCAACCACTGCCCCAATTATCCAATAACTGCGAACAGCTGACCGCCACACATCGCCCCGCGCCAACCCCGCACACTGGGTCAACTGCGGCAACAGCTGACTCAGTGACCTCGTTACCGCGAGCAATGTTTACACCGGATTGTTTAGACAACGCCGCCTTAGCGTATTCACCATGAACATCACCAAAGTCAGTAGCCTCCCCCAACAACCCGATAGTTGTACCCCTCCGTAATCTGACCGCATACCGATTCGGATTAAACAACGGTACAACTGAGTCAACAGGACTCCACACTAGCGTATTCTGACCTACTAATCCCAGCTCATGCAACTCTGAGACCATCGGCTCAAATAGGCTCTGGTGATCACCATCAACTCCTACAGCTGTAATTTTAACATCACAACCGGTCATCGGAGCAATGCGAATATCTTGCGCGACAGCAGACACAGTCTGACTATCGCGACGTAATTCACACTGCACCGTGAGTTGATACGGATATCGAAGATATAGGCTGCCTGCCTGCCGCAGCTCACAACCATAATACTCCAAAATTCCGCACCCAAAATACCATCCTCTGAAATATCGGAAACAGTAGGGGCATAATGGAATATTTTCCCCCCGATCTCCAGAGATAGTATGGCTTGTCCGTACTGCTTGAGTGGTGCTCCGGTGACAGTGACAGGCTTCACGCTTTATCGAAAAACACCTTATCACCGTCTAACTTATCGAAGAATTTTCGTCCAACACATGTGACCGCAGCCCCACTGTCTATTAAAAAATACCCGATAATCCCTCTAACACGCACTCTCACATACCACCGTTTTCTGTCCAAAGTCCAGAAAGTGGAATCCACGAATAAGCGTTTACCACAAGGGTGAGACAGGTCGCACCCCTGACGCTGTACTATAAATTGCATACAGTCGTCCAAAGGCGCGGGAGCCAAAGCAGAAACGCAACACGCTATCCGCTTCATGCCATCCCACAATACCGACTCCACTGGGATCGTATCACCAGGGGCGATCACCGGCGGTCCCGCGCTAGCATCAGACTGCACACCGGCTTCCTTGATAGTTAACACCGCATCCGCTTTGGCGGTATCCGGGCTTGCCAATTGTGTTGGGCCTACGCCCAAATGGTCCAACCCTAGGCGTTTAAATTAGGCTTAGCCTTAACGCCCCCGTCCTTACGGAGACGCGCCAACCTCGCCCGATCAACACCCGAGTTGTCCCTACCCTCGCGATCACCGGCTATCACAGCCTCCTCGAGAGTACGCTTTACTCCAGTACATTGTATAGGCCAATGACCGAAAGCAAAGCAACGACCACATTCGTGATCACGAGCACGCGTATCCTTCTTCACCATGCGCCTGCGCGCAGATAACCCAGATGAGCTAGGCCCACCTGTTGCCACCTGCGCAGCAGATTTCTGCTCCCCCATCACATCACGCATCCACCCCTGGACCATCGATTTAGTGATAGGTGGCGATTGATAACCCCCCCCAGAGCTCACCCTGAAATTGCCACCATCCCGATAGCCACCCCCAGACGAACCCCGATAGGAATTACCACCACGATAGCTCCCCCCAGAACCTCCCCGAGAGTAGCTACCGCCGCCATTACGCCGAGGATCCCGTGGCGCGTTATACGCAGCCACCTCAACCTCGAACTCACTATCCGACTCATCTGATAGACGAATAGCTTCCACCGCAGTCGACCACCCAGCACGCAGTGCCTTAGCGCAATAATCGTCGACCACCTCAAACATCTCCTCCAGAGACGACTTGCCCGGACGCCACCGGTCATAAGCGGCACGCTGCTCCCCCGGATCAATGAGTGAGCACACGAAACGCTCGACTATCTTAGTCTCGATCGCACGCTCACTCATCCCCGTATCTCTGGCAGCCTCCCGCCCATCAACCTGAAGCTGTAAACCGTATGCGCGGTACGATCCATCTCGGGCAGTTTGGACGCGTTTCTTCCACTGATACCACCGCGCCATGGGGTCCACTGGTCGGAACTTATACGAGATGATAGGAAGCAACTCCCTCATCGTCGTCAACCCATGACGCCTCCATGCGTCCACGCAGTCCTGCGCCGGCCCCCCCCTTAACAGAGGCAACAGTTGAATGAGAGCTACCCTCTCATCCCACATATTCGACCGCATATCCAACGTAAAGTCCCGCCACCAGATATTCCATTCCTGCTTAATACCTGTAAATGGCTTAGGACGCAGCGT
This sequence comes from Branchipolynoe longqiensis, assembly GCA_030323885.1. Lineage (NCBI taxonomy): Eukaryota > Metazoa > Annelida > Polychaeta > Phyllodocida > Polynoidae > Branchipolynoe > Branchipolynoe longqiensis. Next base: position 15,713,840 of record CM059201.1, read on the forward strand.
TGGAATACGTGCAGAACCTGCCACGGGATACCTCAGAACATTCTCATCCAGCTCCAACATATCCCGATTACACGACTCCCAACCGGCCCCACCCCCAATCGAAGCAGGCTCCCGAATCACATCCATTATTGCAGGATGATTACGGAACAACCACATCTCTTCCACCGAGTACTGGCGACCTACTGGCAGCCCAGGCAATGACGCAATCGGAACTGCGTCACCCCCCACACCTACCGGGTCGGGAATCCCCTCCCTCCGTACCTCTTCATGAGTATTACCCACGTAAACGGAGTCCTGCACAACACCCCTCAGATGTTGCTCAGAAGCCCCCCCCTTAGAGGTACCGACTTCACTGGAGGGCTCCGGCTCCCTAGGACCCCCACCTCCCCCACCGCCCCCCTTAGAGGGCGCTGGAGAACGCGGCGAGCTACCCGCGGAATCCGGGCGCGCAGTATGCACTGGATACTGCGTCTCGCAGTCATCTAACCGCGTAGACTCAGTAACCCCCACATTACTCTCCCCAAGCTCCAAACCGCGTTGAAACGCCAGTTTCTCAGCCTGGAAAGCTGCGCGCTCACTTACAAGAACCCCCAGAGCAGAATTAATGCTACACCTCTCGGCAGCTAGCAACCGTTCACATCTCTGATTCTCATCCTGTAAGTGATTATTAAGCGCCTCCCGCATAGACAAGTCCTCCGTCTGTTTAGTGAACGCAGCCTGCTGCTCGCCCACCAACAATCGATTAGACCTTGCCTCTTCTGCGGACACACGACGCGCCGCGCTTAGCTCTGCTAATTCGCGTGCGAAGGCGGCAGCATTGGAGACCCTCAACTCATCCAACGACCGCCTCTCCTCCGCCATCCGGTCATACTGGACCCGCTTCCCGCTTCCAAGCTCGCAGTCGGCGGATCCGCATCCCCTCTTGACGCTCCACCTCCGACTGCGACCCAGAAAACGTACGACTCATAACCAAATCATGCTCCAACGCGAACGTCAACGAGTCATCGGCTATGAACCCTGTCTCCAAAGCCGGGGAACTCTCCCTATCATCGGGAACTCGGGGACCTGCACGCCCAGCTCCCGTCCCCACAGAACGGACAGCTGAACTCCCCCACGGCGAATACTCCAGCGGTATGCCTCCCACAGAACCCCCGCGCCCAGCCAGACCTAAGCCCTCACGACACGCGATTGAACTGCTACCCTCACGTACACTCGACCCCGAATCACTACTGATCGACAGAGACTGCATATCATCAAGAGCGAAGCCCACCTTCATCGCACTCCCCGTAATGCCCTCTCCAGTATTTCTATCAACTGAGAGAACATCCTGCACTGCTATTAATGGCGCGACATTTTTCAACGCCGCGCCACCACTATCAGAACGAGCGCCCAACCGCGTGTCACGCCCACCACCCTGCATCGCCCCCGCTGTAAACAACGGCGCAATACCGGGTGGCGGACTGCCACTCAGTCGGGCAAACTGCGACCAATAGCTATCAGCACCCTCAGCACTTCTAGGCGACACCACCGGCAATGGCGTGGGAGTGCCTACGCCCCCCCCACTCACTGACACATGGCGGCGGTCCCCTACAACGCCGGCACCTGCATTAGGAATCAACGTACAAACATCAACATCCCTATCAGGTGAACTGTGAGCGTGGTGCGGTGTACTCACCGCAGAAGCGTCCACGCCCACCGGCGACCCAACTGCGCCGGGGCTCCCTGTACCATCATTTTGGTACTGGCGCCCACTACGCAGTTGACCGGCCGTCGCTCCCTCCATAACTACAAATTACGAAGAGAACCTACCTGCGGAGTCCATGGCCCAGGTCCAATACTCACCCCCTTACGCAGAAGGCAAGCTGGCTCACAGCACCAATGTAATGGCCCACGGCCCTCCGACTCAAACCGCTAAACAACAACGAAGAACACCAAAGAACAACCATCATGTACGCTTCACCCTTGGTTTATTGAACCATCTGCTCTCCGCGGCGTCAGTAGTTGTCTGACCCGCCCCCTGACTCGCCAGAGCCCACATCGACTCTATAGGTGTGTGTGGGGGGGTGGGTCAACCACACGCAGTAGAGGTCAGCCCAGTTGGGGTCTGACCGGTGGTGACCCGTGCCGCCACCTAGCGCAGTGTAGTGGTACTGCGCTGGTGGTGTCGTAGTCTCCGCTGCTACCGCGTGACAGTAGAGCTCATGTTCAGACTACTACACAAGTAATGTTCAAGAATTAGTTTTACAAATATACATATCAATATATCAATATATATCATATCTTAACTAACCAAGTGTTTTTTCAGTGTTTTTTGTTGTTGTTTGTATGGCTGCCTCCAACTTGCACCACTATATATTACAAAACAGAAACCATTAGTAACCACTATTTAAGCCATTCAGGTGCCGAAGTATAACAAACACCCATAGCATGTGTGTTTATAAGAGTCAGATAGCAGACACCTGTTTAAAATTACATGCAGTTTCACAAAATAGAAACATCACACTAGTTGATAATAGTACATCCACAAGCTTGCACAATTCCTGGAAACATTTAAAATGGTGGTTGCTACTTTACGTCTTAGCAACATCAAAGGTCATATCAGGATGGCTAGCAGCTGGTGAAAGAGAACACTCATGGCGACTTTATACTATAGTGCTACCCCACTGGAAGATCAGGCTACTGATACCATGACCTGGGCCGCGTTCAGGCTACGTCTCTGTGACGTCGCGGCGATGCTTTTTGGCCTATTTGTGTTCAGGGTGCATCGCGGAGACGTCTCGGCGACGCCTCCCTTTTCATTTAGGAGACAAAAAGCGCCTCGAAAATGGCTGCCGTATCCAGTAGTTTCAGCCTATCACAGCACAGCTTTCCCATTGCAAATGGCTGCCACCTATGGGGGTGGCCATTTTTGAGACAACCAACTGCTTTTGCCGTTCAGACTGGCGTGACGTCATGCCCGTCGCCGAGGCGCCGCCGAGACAGACTCTGAACGCGGCCCTGATATCCCACTCATTCTCATTATCCTGCTATTGAGCAAACCAGTCCTTGCCTAAAATCATATTGATGTCGAATGTCAGGGTAGGTAGTGAAAAGTATCAATTTTGTAAGTCACTGGTTTGACTCGACCCATGACCTCTCGCTTGGAAAGCCAATTAGTGCTCTTACCAATAGACCCCTTTCAATGTTTATAAACATTGTGTATGCACACGCAGCTTAGCTGCAGAACGAATGCACACTGCCATTGAGTTTGCCGGTGTTGGAGTTTCAGCCCTCCATCGGTTTCAGCCCTACGCTACACTCAAATGCATTGTCAATGGCCGTGAGCAATCTTCATACAGAAAAAGTGAAATATCTCTAAAACCACACCACCTAGAAAGTAATCGCTTGGTACATATATACAAAACATCTTTACCAAAAATATTACATTAAATTTATAAGGTTAGGGTTCTTGATTTCTATTAATTTTGAATAAAACTAATGTTTTGCACTACGCGTAACTTCAAACTCAAGGCATTGTCAATGGCCGTGAGCAATCTTCATACAGAAAATACAGAAAAGGTTAAATATCTCTAAAACCACACCACCTAGAAACAAATCGCTTGTACATATATAGAAAACATCTTTACCGAAAACATTATATTAAATTTATAAGGTTTGTGACAATGCTCTTCGATTTTGATGCATGCACAGAAGCGATGCGGAGAGCTGAACCCAACAGAGGGCTGAAACCACGACACCGGTACGCGCAGTGCAAAAAGTATATTTTATGCAAAATTAATAGAAATGAGGAACCCTAACCTTATAAATTTAATATAATCTGTATGTTAAACATGTTTTCTATATGTAATCCAAGCGGTTTGTTTCTAGGTGGTGTGGTTTTAGAGACTGGTAACTTGCAAAAGCCAGCAGCACTTCACCACTTTTGCAGGCAGCTTTCATGAAATGTACAACCACACAAACCATCACTCTCATGGCAGAGAGCTAAATGGAGAGCAGCAGTCAAGTAATGAAAGCAGTCTTTGTCGCATCGAGACCGACAGCATGATGATGATGATGGTTTTAGAGAGATTTCACTTTTTCTGTCTGAAGATTGCTCACGGCCATTGACAATGCATTGAGTTTGCCGATACACGCAGTTCAGAACGTGAATTTTATTCAAAATTAATAGAAATGCAGAACCCTAAACTTATAAATTTAATATAATCTGTTTGTTAAATATGTTTTCTATATGTGTTCCAAGCAGTTTGTTTCTAGGTGGTGTCGTTTTAGAGATATTTCACCTTTTCTCAATGAAGATTGCTCATTGCCATTGGATTTGCAATGTGACAGTGTGTCGTCCTGCAGCCAAACAGTGCGCACACTGACCTAAATACTTATGGTGATGTCATATGAAATAGGTCTATTCTACCATCCTGTCCAGTGCATCATGTAGGATGCCATATGCATTGCTGGTAACCAAATTTTACTAAATGGTTAAATAGTGTTGATAATTATATTCCATATACTGACCATTCACTACAGTGCAAGGTCTAATTTTTTTATTTTTTTTTTTTATTGAGGCTGTATTTATACTGTCCATAGCATATAAACCCGGGTACCCAGGCTTGTTTTCAATGCTGGCGAGTTGTAGTTTTGGTTTTATCTTACCACACAGTAGCTGCTGATAAGGTGTTTGATTGCCTGCATTTCAGTAACAGATAGATAATTGGTTGGTATGGTTAGTAGCCTATGTTAGTTTTTTTGGATTTTCTTGGCATATATGTATTATTTTATTTTGTTCTCCTCTTATTACTAGACTAGCCTACTCCTATTTACATATCATAGGCTTGTACGTAGCTGTGTGGTGTGTTATCTGGCTACTTTTGGCATGGTTACCTTCCATTGGGCATCCCACTGGTGGGCCGTGACATATCACATGCTCCTTTGCAGTGCAGCTTACTAGGGGTTTCCAAGCCTTATTTTGCACAGATACTTTTTTGTACATTATTAGGTCAGAGATTTGTCATTCCTTTACCGTTTTGGCATTCCACACCTTGGTAGCCATTTCCAGCGTGCTTCTCTCATGAGCTTTTATTTGGCTTAATAAAACTGATATCAGGCTGGTTAATGTGGTTAAATCATTTGCTGATGTTGGTGTTTTGCTAATGCTATTCATTTGTGTTACATAGTCCGATGTTTTTTACTTTCTGTCATTTTTAGAGATAAATATATTAGGTTGATCACTATTATCTACCTGACTTTGGTTTGAAGTAACATTTATTTTAAATGGCTACCTTTGGAGATATTTGAAGTGCAACCCTTCAAAATTTATTTTGGCATACTTGCCAAAACTCTGAAAACATAAACCTTTTTAAAGCTACCTCAATACTCTATATTGTTAGTTGTTTTACGTCCTAGCAACATATAAGGTCATATCAGGACGGGCTTATGATATATGGTTACAATAAGCTTAATGTATTGTCTGTATGTAAAGGATTGTAAAATATTCTGATTTACAGCATTGGGGGGGAAGGCAAATGTTCTATTACTAAACAGGTGTACGTGACCAAGCGCATGTATGTTTATATATGTAAGTGGTGGTGGTGCCTGAGTGGGATGTAAATAGACATAGTGGTGCTGGCAGGGCTGTGTGTAAGGACACTCAGGGCCTACCCCCTCCCCCTCTGCTGGGTAGGATCACCACACTCAGGGTCAAGGTTGGTGGTGGACAGGGGAGTCACAGAGCTTGGTGGTGGGCAGACCACTGGTAGCCATGGGGACCATGAATGCTGGATCCCCATTGGTAGGGCCAAGAATGCTTGTTTCCCATTGGGGGAAAAGGGTGGGGTGATACTTTACAATGAACCCATGTACCATATAAATAATAAACGAGAGGGGTTGACTCTCTCTCTTCCTTTACACTTTATATTCTTCCTTTCTCTTTGTCTGTATTGATTTCACTATAGCCTGCCTACACAACCACAGATTCGAGCTTTAGCCATTCTACAAAACTGGCGACCATGACGAGTGGATTAATCGAGTAAGTGGTTTCAGCCATTCTACAGGATGTTCGATGGCATCACCAAAGCCTTAAGCAGCTGGCCGCCAAACATTCAACCTCAGTTCTCCCCATTTACTGATTGCTCTTCCGCCATTATTTCCAGTCAACCACCAAACACATTGCAGTGACGGTCCATATGTAACATCTAAAAAACCAAATGTACTAAGTAGCATTGTGGGTCCCACTGCTTCACTGGCCACAGCTGGTCCAATGTACTACAAACAACCGCACCCCAACAGCTGGACTGATATTGCTGACTAGTGCAGTCATTACTACTTGAAGACTATCGATGCTAAACAGCAAACTGAAACTAACAAACTCATGTAACTAACCACAATCCGGTAACACGAGAGTATTCCTGTACAACTGACATTGATCCACTCCTTGTCTAACTCCAGCTGAGCGGTTGCTTGACCATACCACACACCCCGCCTCATATTGTCCTTTCTCATTCTTCACCCTCCCAATCGCCCTGTTGTTCTAGCTGGTACTCCAGTGTTCCACCTCCTCAGCCTTTCCCATCCACCGTCACTATAGTCGCCTGGCACCGATATCCATACTAAACCCAGTTTCTACCCAAATTCTGGGTGCAAGTGACAGTGGTAACGCCAGAAGTTAAAGTTGCATAGTCCGATGGTTTTGAATTTCTGTATTTTTTCTGAGATAAATATTTTAGATCGATCACTAGTATCTTCTTTACATTAGTTCAAAGTTACTTTTATTTTAAATGGTAAACTTTTGAGATATTTTAAGTGCAAACATGGAAAATTAGTTTTGGCAACCTTGCCAAAACTCTGACACCATAGATTTCTGCAGTAACAGGTTCTGTTAAATTGACTGAGTATTGCCTTCTATGCAGAAACAAATGCTTAATAAGTGCATCAGTATCTAAGTTAGATATGTAAAATCAAATCTAGATAATAGGTTTGGTTTTGAAAATTTGATATTTCATCGGACTACGCAGCTTTAAGGTCAGGGCCGGTGGTGGCGCCACCAGTCCCCGTATGAGTGAGGAGCAAATACGTGAAGAGTGCCCATTGGCTAATAATATAATATAAAATAGCAATATAATAGAATAATCCCTTCCGTGGCTTTATTATTATCAAGTTTATACTTGCATAATGCTTATATACATCACATATACATGAAGACGCTGTGTCTGCAAACAAGTGAGTTGCGAGCCTGACCCCAGTTGGCATGCATTTCTCAGGTGGGCAGGGAGGCAAACGATCTTATATATATCTATATATATATATATAGATATATATATATATATGAAAAGTTCAGGCGCAAAACCATGTAAACGCCAATCCAAAATTTGACATGAACATTGGATTCAAACCGTCAAAACGTGAATTTTCTACATTTTCACTTTTTTTTGTTCATTGCTCCATAATCATGTCATCACAAGAAAGTGGAATTATTGAGAATTAAGACTATTTTGAGGTAAAAATCTGTTATTTTAAGTACATTTTTGGATTGGCACTTATGTGATTTTGCGCCTAAACTCTTCATATACAATTGGGCGCTGCCTAGCAGAAAAAGAAAGCATTAGTCCTTTCCCGGCGAACTTAGATCATTTGCATCCCTGTCCGCACGAGAAATGTATGACAAGTGGGGTCAGGGCGGCAACTCACCAACTCGTTTGCAGACACACCCATATATATATACATATATTTTATTTATATATATATATATACATATATTATATATATATGTATATATATATACATATATATATATATATAAATGATTGAAGAAGATTTATACTGCATATTGTAATGGCCCACGTTAAATCAAAGTAGCATCCATTATTTGTGATTAAATCAAACTACTATCCATTATTATTCATTAAATCAAACTAGCATCCATTATTTGTGATTAAATCAAACTATTATCCATTATTATTGATTAAATCAAACTAGCATCCATTATTTGTGATTAAATCAAACTACTATCCATTATTATTGATTAAATCAAACTAACATCCATTATTTGTGATTAAATCAAACTACTATGCATTATTATTGATTAAATCAAACTAGCATCCATTATTGCCTATGATACTTCAGATGAGATAATTGCTATAGAATCTATCGATCCTTTGTGATGGAGGTCTAACTCAATTATTTAATTTTCAGGATTTTCCCATATGAGGTGATTTAAAATATTCTTTGATTTATTCAGGATAAAGTGATTAAGTGGAATACTGTGGTACTCTTTCTCACTAAAGTGCCTGTCACACTATGCCAGATTGAGCAATGGACAGAATTGTCTAGTCCGGTGGTGTTCGGGCTTTGATAAGTATCAAAATGTATTAAAATGTGTAAAAGTGTTGCAATATCGGGTCAAAGGCCGCCCGACGAACGGACATGAAACGGACATGAAATGGACATGAAACAGACACAAAACTGACATGAAACAGACATGAACAGATAGCCAATGGATGAAACGAACTTAAACTGGACAAGAACCATAAAAGTCAATCCGGCGGCATCCGTTCCAAGTTTTGTGCATGTTCAAAACTTGTACAGACACAAACCGGACTTTTCCGGATATCAACAGACTTTGTTCGGTTTCTTTCCGTTTCCCCCAATCCGGTGATGTGTGACAGGTCCTTAAGACAGCACTATAAATCTGCCCTGTCATATTTAGACATCCTCATTACACCCCCCCCCCCCACACCTCTCCATTTTACAAGTTGACTGAATATGGTATTGCAGAATATGGTATCTCAGTATAAAAGTTTTAATAACTACTCATCATGACACCAGTTAAGCGTGCCTATACCAAATGGAGGACATTAGACCTATGCTTTGCATCCAGCATATAGCCAAAAAATAACAGGGGCGGGGAACCTGAACGAGATGGCTGAATAAGTTAAATGGCAACTTCCCGCGCGACAGGTTTTGGGTTCGGATCCGGGCCGAGCCAAACGAATGACTTAATAATTAACAGGTGTGGCTGCCTAGCCTGGCACTCGACGTTATTAGGATATGACAAGGAGCAGTGGAATGAGGAAGACCAAATGTCCACAGTTTAAATGTCTCCTGCTTAATCAACGAATATAAGAAAACAGCGACAGGAAATTAAATATGTTGTAAACAACTTAGCGAAAGCTCCATAAGCCTCGTTTTCATTTGGACACGGTCAAGTGTGAATTAGGTCTACTAAAATTTCTTTCTGCAAACAATTCTTTTTAAACCATCACGACATCCATGAAAAACAATCTTGTTTTCATTGGCTAACCCCCTTAGTGATTACCTCCAACAGCGTCACTGACAACTTTGGACTTTTAAGTTGTATCCAAAAAGCACAGCATATAATTTGCAAGTTGTTGTTGGCTGTGTAAAGAGCCCCCTCCCACCACCCCCCAATCCTAACCACTCCACATCGACATCCCCCCCCCCCAACCCCACCCCACTCCACTCCTCCCTCAAAATGCTGCGTCAGCGGTTTTTAATGAGCGCTCTGATTAACCTAGTTAGTAGGGTGGAAATGGCACAGGGCACCCTCTTTGAACTTGCAAGTTGCTCGCCTTATCCCAGGTCCCGCCTCCCATGGCCACTAAGCCGCTAGCGATTCCGACTGTGGCGCCACCTGCCGCCGTGCCCATGCCCCTTGTGAACTCTCCTCACCTTGCCCAGAGATTCTAAGTAGGTCAGAGTGCGAGTTAGGGAGATCTCCCGAATGCACAAATTGTAAATAGGGAGGAATAGACGAGATCACGGTTCCGACTGCGCATGCGTTGAAAACGAGTTGGCAGCAAAGCAAATGCGAATGGCCATTGAGTTTGTCAATACACGTAGGGAAAAACTTTGATTTTATTCAAAATGAATAAAAATACATAGCAATTTGGCATAAACATGTATGCACACATGCAATATAATGATCTGATGAATATAGCTAAGACAAAACTAGCCATAGTTAAACATTTTGATCTAAGAAACATACAATTCCACACAAAACAATCAGTGATACACTTGTTTCAGAGAAATATATAACCAATATCTGATTAACCCTACTAATTTTTTAGTTCTACTCATGTCATTAACCATAGGATATAAATAAAAACATTAATAAAATAAGTAAAACTGACTCTGGCTATGGCTCTAACATTAATCTGAGTGCCCAGATTTGTCTGAATCTAAATGCACATGGCATAAGATGTGCATATTATATTGATGTAAATGCAATGCTGGATAAAAGATTAATATATTAATTTATTATATATATATTTTTTTAGTTGGTGTTCTATGTTTCAGACAAGAGCTGAGATGAGCTGAAACTAGCACATTTCACAGCTGCACCCAGTGTATTAGCATGTGCCATGTGCTTCTCGCGGGTTTGTTTTGCTTTGATGCATCCCATAATGCACCGCGCCGCTGGAATGGTGATGTGGTCTATAGCATGGGTGCGGGAGGTGGGGTTGCACCCTCCCACAGGGGAGAAGGTCATGGCATCCCATAGGGGGTTGGGGTGGGGGAGGGTGTGTGTGTGTGGGGGGAGGGGTTACACCATCCAACAAGAGGGGGAAGGTCACACCCTCCCAGAGTGGGGTTCTAGGGCCTCATCTGGACATTTTTTTAAATAGTGACACAAAGTGATGCAATCAGGTGCATTTTTACCAAAATTAGGCTTACAATTTATAAACAAGCTAAAACGAATCTTTGGTGGGAGATTACAAAATAAAAGCGGGAGATTGGGGTTATGTTGCTATATTTTAGGGAGATCTCCCACCAAATCGGAAGACTTGGCTCCGCTGCTTGCCTCATGATCTCAACTTCAAAATAAGAGCCTCACCCCTCTCCCCATCTCCAGTTCCAGCCTCTTCAGGGAGGCTCCTATGCGCATGCGCATGTCATGGGAGGTGTTGCGCAAACATGTGGGACATACGCCTATCCGGTAGAGCCGCCAACAATTGCGACTTATGCGGAATCGTTGGGTTAAATGAAAGGGTGGCGCTCATTTGCTGTCATTACTGGGGGTGCAGAGAACAGGTAAGCAGCCCCTCACACCTGCCACTCACACCAACAAGCCACCCCATTGGCTAACTCTCTAACGTCCCCCACCAACCAAAAACCACCCTCAACAACAACCCCAGCCTCGCACCAGCGAGCCTCTGAATAACCACTCGCACACAGACCACCGTGGGAGCAACACCTCTTCTATTCTACACCCACCCACAACCAATGCACTTAACTCGGTCTTAAAAAATAAACCCGAGCAAAAATTTTAACAAACTAAAAAATAAGAAATTGACCTGAAAAAAATTTTACCTGGTATTAATGAAATGTTATGATTGACTTGATTGATGTAGAATTGGTTCATTGATTATTGATTAGATAAAATGTACTCTGATTATGATTGAACTTTATTGTGATATGTCATGTACTCTGTTATATCCATAACACAGCATAACTTCATTTCCATGTCAGACCTTGTTACCGGTCACTAACAGCTGCGTTGAGTAGAGCTAGGCTGGCTTACTAGCCTAGTGAAGTTATGCTGTGTTATGGATATAACAGAGTACATGACATATCACAATAAAGTTCAATCATAATCAGAGTACATTTTATCTCATCAATAATCAATGAACGAATTCTACATCAATCAAGTCAATCATAACATTTCATTAATACCAGGTCGTAAGATGGTCGTAAGATGGTCCTAAGATGGTCCTAATTTAACTGCAAAATGCCTCGTGTGATGCTTGAGTACTGCTACTATGGACGCAGATCAGTCGGCGATCGGTCGGCGATCGGTGTAGACGCCAGAGGTCGTAAGGAGGATGTTGGTGCTGCAGCGACAATCTCCTTGCGACCAAAAAGGACGAAATGGTAGGCGATCAGTCGGCGATCACTCGCAGAGCATTCGGCGATTAGTCGTAAGGTGGTCGTAAGATGGTCATAATTTAATTGCAAAATCCTCGCGGCTCGATCGTAAGCGAACGCAGGCCTCGTGTGACTGGGCCTTAAGCAACACGTGAAAGCAGTCGCCATGAATATGGCATCTGCTGCCGACACGGCGTAAAGCAACCACCAATCAATCAATCGTGAAAGCAGAAGGAAGTTTCTATCTCCTAAACGTGTTACATAATGAAATTCATATCTGATTGCATTGCCTTTGCCCTCAACCTTCCAAAACACAAGTTTTAAAAGCGGTCTGGTCGGTTTGAGCTCAATATCTACGTGGCTCACTGAATTGAGTAGGCGATATTAGGGGAGAGTGCTTTTTGTGCTTGGTTCTAATTCCTTTCCGCCAGCATCTGAAAGCAAATGGACGACAACGATGACGGGTGCAGGACTTGCAGGACTGCAGGGACTGGCTGGCCCCTGGGTGGTTATAATGGGGGAAAGGTGTCGCTCACCAGGGGCAGGCGAGTCGGGATCGCGCCCTCTACCGGAGGAAGGTGGGTCGGGATCAGGACCTTGGAGGTCGCACCTCCCGCCAGTCAGTGGGGCCTTAACCCAGTAAGCAAGCAACGTTGTCAGAACATTCACTGACAATCTCTGACTGGCAAATAAATATTGTGGTCAATAGGTTTGATGGATCGATTGATTCATTGGGGGTTTATATCTTTGCAACGTCTGAGGTTACATTAGAGTGCGACCGGATGTGGTGACCGAAGCCTGCCCAACTGTGTAACAGCAGACGAGGTGGCCGAATCGGTAGAGCGCAGGCTTCCCATCCGGAAGGGTTGGGAATTTGAAACCTGGCCAAGTCAAACCAATGACTTTTAAAAATGATGTGTCACTACTTAAGCTGAGATTCCTTCTATGCGGTATGCGGCATGCGGCATGCGAATGGGAAGATTCCTTCTACGCGGTATGTGGCATGCGGCATGCGGCACATGACTGGCTATATTTAAAAAATAAAAATAAACAAGTATACTCCTTACTGCACTGTATATGACCAAATATTGGATTTAAATCTATGTACCTTTTCGTAGGTCACATGGGGGTTCCTACCTTTATTATAACCAAATTATAGATAAGTATTCATATTTCTGTGCATGTGGTAGCACTTTTAGCTTTCCCCTAACCGTATGTCTCCCGGGTGCCCAGCTCACCATGTGTTTCCAATCAGCACCCCTGTGCGTGACTGTTCCGTAATGCTCAGTCGCCTCTCCTGGTGTTAAACTAATGGACACATCAGACTCAGGTTTCTATTCGCACCCAGCTTGACGCATACCGCATGCCGCACCGATCGCTACAGGGACCGATCGAGTTGTCACATTCGCATTCGCATTCGCATTCGCATACCGCGTGTAAGGGTTGCAGGCCATTGACTTCAAGGCGTTTAGATTTTTTGCCGCATTCGCATTCGCATACCGTATACCGCGTGTAAGGAATCCTAGCTTAAGCCTGGTGTTCGGCATTATTAGGATAGGGCAGGACTGGTTAGCTCAGGGTCAGGATAATGTGACTGAGTGTGAAATCGGGTCCTGGTACTGGTTGACTGGTATCCCTGTGGGACAACAATATAAAGTCGACATGAGTGTGAACTGTAACAAGTCGGTACCCATCTTGATATGACATTAGATGTTACCAGGATGTAAAACTCCAACAAACAACAACATACATACAGATACTAAATAATCACCATGTGCTACTGTGTGAGAAACAAAAACATCTTATTACCTCCTACTGTGTGATAAGATTAAACCACTACTACAACTGGCCAGCATTGAAAACAAGCCCGAGCACTCGAGCTTATATACCCCAGTCACACTACAGCTTACGACCACTTTGCGACCACCTTAGACCAAAGAACCCACACTCACCCGTGACGCCTAGACATCGGCAACCATTGTTTTGGTAGCAAAGACATCACTGATGAGTGTTGGTTCTTTGGTCTAAGGTGGTCGCAAAGTGGTCGCAAGCTGTCGTGTGACTGGGATCTTACATGCTATGGACAGTATAAACACAGCATCAACAACAAAAAACAAAAAAAGGGTGTGTAGGTCTTGGTGACAGTTAATATTTATACTTTTATAGTGGATTTCATAGTGCTGCCCCAAATGGGTAGGAGAGATGGGGTGGCCTGTGCCACCAGAACCATGATCCAATATCCCACTCAGTTACAATATCATGCCATTGAGTCAATTAGACCTTTCGTTAATGTAGTACCAAGCGACAGACAGACAATGCAAGGGGTGAGTGACTACCAAGTTTGTAAGTCTTGGGAGAGGTCGGGTGGGGGTTGGGGTTGGGGTGAAGTGGACTGGAGTTGAGTGTCGGTGGGGGTGGGGTTCGAGCTGGGTGGGGGGATTGGGGTGGGGATGGGGTTTGGGGTGAAAGTGGAGCGGGGCTGGAAGAATTGTTTGACCTAAGATTTGCTTTTCTGTCACAGTGGAAATGAAGACGGATGTTTGCCTTTAATGGGATTAAACATGGTTGAAAAATTGAGCACACGGTTAAAGTGTAGGGTGTACGCATGCATGTGTATGTGCAAGTGTGTGTGCGCATGCCTGTGTGCATGCAAGTATGTGTGCGCATGCCTGTATGCACGCAAGTGTCTATGTGCAAGTGTGTGTGCATGCCTGTGTGCATGCAAGTGTGTGTGTGCATGCCTGTGTGCACGCAAGTGTGTGTATGCATGCCTGTCTGTGCACAAGTGTGTGTGTGCATGCCTGTCTGCACGCAAGTGTGTGTGTGCATGCCTATGTATGTGCAAGTGTGTGTGTGTGCATGCCTATGTATGTGCAAGTGTGTGTGCACATGCCTGTGTGTGCAGAAGTGTGTGTGCGCATGCCTGTGTGCACGCAAGTGTGTGCGCGCATGCCTGTGTGCACGCAAGTGTGTGTGCGCATGCCTGTGTGCACGCAAGTGTGGTTGTGCATGCCTGTCTGTGTGCATGTGTGTGTGCGCGTGTGTGTGTGTCTGTGTGTGAAGGAGTGCAACACTGAGGTGCACATTGATATTTATAATTATACATGTTCATGATTAAACTAATACTGAAAACCTTTCACTTCTTGCTAGCCCACCAGATGTGTTGCCTAAATCGGTAAGAGGACAGGCTTCCCGTGTTGAAGGTTGGGAATTTGAATCCTCAGCCGAGTCAATCTAATGACTTATAAAATTGATACTCGTCACTACCTAGCCTGGCGCCAGAGAGCGTGTATATAGATGAGAGGGACAACTCCCGCGAAAATAGGTAACACAGGCTGCAGTGGTGATCCTGGCGGTTATTGTTGAACAAGCCTTGAGTTTGCCAGTACGCGCAGTGCAAACCATTAATTTTCTTAAAAGATTAATAGAAATCCAGAACCCTAACCTTATAAATTCAATATAATCTTGTTGGTAAACATGTTTTCTATATGTGTACCAAGCGGCTTGTTTCTATTTGGTGTAGTTTTAGAGATATTTCACTTTTTCTGTAGCAAGATTGCACACGACCATTGACAATGCATTGAGTTTGCCGTACGTGCAGTGCAAAATGTTTATTTTATTCAAAATTAATAGAAATCCAGAACTGTAACCTTATAAATTTAATATAATCCTTTCGGTAAACATGTTTTCTATATGTGTACCATGCGATTTGCTTCTAGGTGGTGTAGTTTTAGAGATATTTCACTTTTTCTGTAGCAAGATTGCACACGACCATTGACAATACCTTGAGTTTGACAGCTGTGTCATAAAGTGTTCAACAACCACCACTTGGAGCGCCACAGTCGACAGCTGTTACATGGGCCAGTATGCGAGTTGTCCCTCTCATCTATATACACGCTCTCTGCTGGCGCTCAGCATTACAAGGATGGGGTAGGGACTGGTTGACTCAGTATCAAGATACTAAGGCTTGGTCTTCCAGGGGGCAGCACTATACAGTTACCATGAGTGTGCACTGTCACATGTCGGTACCCGTCCTGATATGACATTAGATGTTGCCAGGACGTCACACCCCAATGAAACAAACTCTGGCTAGCCAATAGCTAGTGAGTATTTTGGCGATGCGATATATTGCATAATTTATAAACGCTCTAACTTATATTATGCATTATATATGTATCCATAATATTCCATTCCATCTCATGATCTTATTCTTAAATAATTCAAATGCACCATCGTCGTTGTAAAGGCTGTAATTGTAAAAACCAACGCTTTCTTTCTACATTTAGTTATAGCTAAATGCAATTTTGTCAACAAGAATTTCATAATATACCCCAGTCACACGAGAGACAGCATTCGCCACCAACCTCTTTACGGCCAAAAGGACGCCAACCTCCCAGCATCCCACTTGATACATTGATTCAAATACTTGGTCGGCGCCAGGGCATCACCAGGGTGGCACCAGGGTGGCACCAGGGCGGCACCAGGGCAGCACCAGGGCAGCGCCACGGCGGCACCACAGCGGCACAGTGTCAGCGCCAGGTCAGCACCAGGGCGCCGCCGAGTGGGCACCCTGGCGCCGACCACACGGTGAGCGCGGCATGACATGTCTTGGCGTAGCCAGGTCGCTGGTAACTCGCCAACCAAGAGGTTGATGCCAGGTCGCCAATCAGTTTTGAATGGCGCCGCCGGAACAGGGCGCAAGGAGGTTGCCGGTGCAGCAGCTGCATCCTCCTTGCGTCCAAAATTTCTGAAATGAACGCCGGGAGGTTGGCGTCCTCGTGGCGCCAGTGCGTAAGGAGGGCGCAATGAGGACGTTTTGATGTCGCGAATCAATCGTAAGCGAACGCAGGCCTCGTGTGACTGGGGTATTAGAAACAGTGGTTCAGTCCTCAGCACTTGATCAAATCACCAGCTGGAAATACAATGTGACATACCCATAGACATCAGGATGCAGGTTCCTAGTCCTAACAAACGAGTAGTAGCTGCACATTAGGTAATTGACATACTTGTTTTCCGGCCAAACAAAATTTTAATTGAAAGAAATACAAATCCAGTGGTGCAATGTAAGCAATCCTCAGCTGTGCGTGATCTGCATCAATATTTCTAGCCGAGTGATGATAGCGCTGCCTGCAAGTGTAACCATGTTCTGATCGATCTCCGCTAGGGTCCTTGTGGAGCGATGCGAGCTGCGCACGCGCAGAACCCTATCTCGCGCAGAACCCTATCTCCCTTGTGAGGTAAGCTATGGAGCTTAGCGCCACATTTTTTTCCCATTTATTCGATAGGTATGATGAGTTATTTACTAAAGAATCGTTAATGGTGCAGTGCGCCTTTGGTGGAATTCACAACCATACGTGTTGTCCTTCCATGGCAAGCGTGTTAACCATTAGACCACCTAGGTTCCCTGATGCAATCACCCAACTACTTTCCTCTATGTCACTCCTTGCCTGAGAGGTCAGCTATGATGCTACACAAGGCACTATGCTACACTAGCCTCGACATTTTCAAGATTGGTTTATTGGGGTTTTACGTTCTACCCACATCTGAGGTAAAATCAGCGAGGGTGCCGACTTGTGACAGTGCACACTAATGGCGACTTTGTAGTGCTACCCCACAAGGAGCCTATGCTGCTGGCACCATGACCTGATATCCCATTCGGTCATATTATCCTGATACTGAGCCAATCAGTCACTGCCTTGTCTTAGTAATGCCGTCGGCATTATCAGGATAGGGCAAGGACTGGTTGGCTCAGTGTCAGGATAATGTGTCTGTGTGGGATATCAGGTCATGGTGCTGGCGGCCTGGTCTTCCAGTAGGGCAGCACTATAAAGTTGCCATGAGTGCGCACTGTCACAAGTCGGTACCCATCCTGATATGACATTCGATGTTGCTAGGATGTAAAACAACCACAAACAAACAAACTAGTAATGCCGCGCACCAGGCTGGGAAATGACAGGGTTCATCTTTGTAAGTTCTTGTTTTAACCCAGCCTGGATCGCAGGCCCGGCGGGCGCCTTGCCCACTCAGCCATACCGTCCGGTTAGATCGATTTCAAAAACATGGTTTTCTCATTTAAGGTGGATTGTCAGTGAATAAAATATTCGATTTCCTTTTTCTTTTCTTTGTTTATTCTAGAGCAAATAATGCGCCTCTATTAAAGCAGACCAGAAGCCAAATAAAAGCTCACGAGAGAAGCACGCTGGAAATGGCTGCCATGGTGTGGAATGGCCAAATGGCAAAGGAACAACAAATTCCCGACCTAAAAACATACAAAAAATATCTGTGCAAAATAAGGCTAGGAAAACCCCACTAAGCTGCACTGCAAAGGGGCATGTGATATGTCACGGCCCACCAGTGGGACGCCCAATGGCAGGTAACCATGCCAAAAGTAGCCAGATAGCACACCACATAGCTATGGTATGTAAATAGGAGTAGGCTAGTCTACTAATAAGAGTAGACAAAAATAAAATACATATATGCCAAGAATATTTTTTTTTAACTGACATAGGCTACTAATCATACCAACCAACTATCTATCTGCTACTGAAATGCAGGCAATCAAATACCTTATCAGCAGCTACTGTGTGATAAGATAATACCAACACTACAGCTGGCCAGCATTGAAAACAAGCCTGAATACTCAGACTTATATGCTATGGACAGTATAAATACAGCCTCAATAAAAACAGAAATTAAAAATATTTTAAAAAGGGTGTGGGTTGCTTGCTGATTTTTATTTTATTTTGGGGTATTGTATGTGTGGTGGCTGGGTTTTTTTTAGGGGCGGGTGTGAAAAGAACGGACAAAAGAACATTTATTCCAGGGTATCGCCCAACATATTATTGGGAATGGTGTACATGTATTCTTATTAGGGGGGTGTTTAACAAAATAATTATTGCTGACGCATGAATACAAAGGTTGTAGTCCTTAATGTTGCATAGTCCGATGGTTTTGAGTTTTCTGGGATAAATATATTAGGTTGATCATTATAAATATAATCGACCTCACTTGACCCTTTGAAGTAACTTTTATTTTAAATGACTAACTTTTGAGATATTTGAAGTGAAAACGTGCTAAATTACTTTTGGCAAGCATGTAAAAACTCTGACACCATACACTTATGCAGAAACAGGTTCTATTAAATTGTCTCGGTATTCCCTTCTACATGGCGACAAATGCTTAATAAGTGCACCAGTATCTAAGTTAAATATGCAGAATAAAATCCAGATAATTGTTTTGGTTTTGAAAATTCGACGTTTTCATCGGACTATTCCGCTTTAACTTTCGGGACA
This sequence comes from Branchipolynoe longqiensis, assembly GCA_030323885.1. Lineage (NCBI taxonomy): Eukaryota > Metazoa > Annelida > Polychaeta > Phyllodocida > Polynoidae > Branchipolynoe > Branchipolynoe longqiensis. The sequence goes on from CM059201.1 coordinate 15,733,006, forward strand.
GTCATAAATAAAAAAATACTTTTCCTCCAGCGTTCTTCTAGTCTCACTCAATAGCCGATGGCAACATGGTGGTATTGTCAGTATTCACCTATTGCGTACTAAGGTAATCACACTCACTGTTGGATTAGTCATAAGTGCGAAAAGCAATAAAATGAGGAGACGGGGAATTAGTTGGTTCATTCAGGATTAGAGTCATATGGAATGGGATGAAAATAGATGGAAATGGAATGTCTGTGTACAGTGCGATGTAATCCTATCAGTCGATGCCTTCCTCAACACAACTTCGGGTATTGTTCCCTGATTGGCTAGCTGACAGCGAGGAGGTGGAGATCAGTGGCCAGTGGATGCTCTTTGTTATATTACAGACAGTCAGCGAGTCTATCTCCCAGCTCGCCCTCCTCCATTCTCGTCACTTCCGGCATATGTCGCTTCAACCTCCACCTATATCAACACGCCGGGCGAAAGCGGGAAGTATTCAACCGCTGTTAGTCATTGGTGTACGTTTCGCCCACGAGGAGGCGCCACTTGGTGGCGCCACTCTCAGCGTTCCCGGCGAACGGCGGATGGCGCATGTCGAGGCAGCCATCTCAACTCGTCCCGGCTCTCACTGTCTCAGTCACAACGAGGCTTTTGTGTAGCCATAGTCTGCTTCCCATAGACCCATCTCTCTAATGCTTTCGGTAACAGCTACCATTTTCTTTTCCATCTTTTTAATCTTTTTTTAATCTTTTTCTTCTTTTTTTCTTTTCCCTTTGAAGCATTAGCTGGTACCCATATGAGCAAGATTGACTTTTTATCCTATTAACTTCTTTCCATTTATCTCATCTGTAAGATGCTGCATGTGCAGGGACGAAAGTCGATTTTTTTTTAAAAGCCAATTTTCTTGAAGCTGAATTGAAAATCCTGGTTTTTTTTTAATGTGTTATTAAATTTGGTACTTCCATTCAATGTTCTTACTTCTGGTAAAGTTTCTGCGATTCTCTAACAGTAACAGTGCTAAGCTCATAAGAGGCTTTTTGCTGTTTTTCACCCTTGCGTATGTATGCATTAAAGATTGTCTTTTCATTTTTTAATATGCAGTATATTGTGTGAGGAACTGCTGGTAAGGCAACTATGTTTGTCAGGGAATGCATGCACCTTGTAAGGTCTTGACACCAGGGGCTGTATGCACGAATCGGGGTTAGGGCCGTAACCGCGGCTAGGCTAGCTCCACACGGCTAAATGTGAGAAATCGGTATGCACGAATCGGTGTTAGCGCTATCCGCGAAATTTAGCCTAGGCTAAGCTAAACCATTTTCAAATCAGGTTTTACTGCTAGCCGGGGCGGTTAGTGTGCATGTATGGATGTCAATCTATTCAATGCGATCATATTTAACAGAATTACATACGCAATAAGTGAAATTTTATTAATTTAACCCTAAATGCGAAGCGTTATTAAGGCTACCGCCGCATTGGCGGCGATATTAATAGTTATATTTTCGAATCGACGAAGGTACGTAAACAAACCGCCGCCACCGCCAGTATGGAAAGCGACGTCGATGCTGCGGCGGCGGCGATTTGTTTACTTTACGTTCGTCGATTCGAAAATATAACTATTAATATCGCCGCCAATGCGGCGGTAGCCTTAATAACGCTTTGAATTTAGGGTTAAATTGATAAAATTTCACTTATTGCATATGTAATTCTGTTAAATATGATCGCATTCAATAGATTTGAGCCTAATATATAGGTACAAATGCAGAGGGAATTCCCAAATCTATAAATAAACTCATGGTTAGCTATCCGCAGTGGCTAAAACATTGGTGCATACCAATTCACACATTTCTCAAACCCCCCGCTACCCTGAGGTAGCTATCCGCGGCTACTGCCTTAACTCCGGCTAAGCCTAACCCCGATTGGTGCATACGGCCCCTGGTGGACTGAAATAGAACTAGTCCCTTGCTTTAATACTTATGGTACCAGCCGCAGTTTGAATCCTGGCCGAGTCAAACCAATGATTTACCAAATGTACCATTGTCAGTAATGTCACTACCTAGCCTGGCGCTTGGCATCAATAAGACAGGGCAGGACTGGTTTGCGGAGTATCAAGATAATGTGACTGAGTGGAATATTGGATCATGGTTCTGATGGCCCAGTCTTACAGTGGGGTAGCACTATAGCGTCACCATGAGTGCACACTGTAACAAATCGGTACCTGCCCTGATGTTGCTACCTTAGATGTTGCTAGAATATAAAAGCCAAAACAAACAAACTGTAAGGTCCTGTAGATCTAGTGGGTTTTTTCTGTTTTTTTATTGAGGCTGTGTTTATACTGTCCATAGCATATAAGCTCGAGTACTCGGCTTGTTTTCAATGCTGACCAGCTGTAGTGGTGGAGTTATAAAATTAGGTCTAGCTAAATGCACAGAATGTCAATTTTGTCAACAAGAATTTGCTTCAGAGGTTGCAAATAATAAGTCCTGGACTCGGCCCATTCTGTGCATTTGCTAGGAACCGTTATTTATGAATATGAATGAAATAAGAAAATTGACAATCAAAGTAAATCATATTCTAAATCCAAACCTTTCTAGGTGTAAATACAAATATAATAGGTGTTGAGAGAAACTTGCTTTACAATAAAGCATTTGTTAAGCTGGCACTGAAATAAAGACCCTGCTTTTTTCTTTTAATGTGCTATTCAATTGGGTATTTCCATTCAATTTTCCTGTATTTTGTATACTGATTTCTTGGGTTTTTTGGGTGCAATCAAATGCATTAGTTCTGAAATCTAGTTGTTGCTACTGCCGTCAGGGGGCGGAAAGTGTCTATTAATATGGAAACAGAAGTGAACTGAGGTTTAAGAGGTGTGGAAGCTTGTGGTAGATTAATTTAATTAATTGGTTAATTGACAACCAAAATATGAGATCTGTTGCCACTCCTCTGACAGTGGATGAAGAAACCTGATCTTTCGAGTTGTCTGTTTGCTAAACTGGAGGTTTGATGTCCTAGCAACATTTGGAATCACATTAGGGTGGAAACCGGATAACTGTCGCTACCTAGCCTGACACTGCTGTTTCCTTTCAAATTGTTGCTTTTTTAGGTTAACGCAATAACAATAATCAAAAGAAGTTCAGATTTTCATGTCCATTTGAGCTGCACTGCTTCAATATGAAAAAAAAATACAACATTCACACGCATGCGCTGTGGCAACGGTCCCACAACCGTAGTGTTCGTCGTCGCTGTCAGATGTCACATGTGTTGTGAATATTGTGTATTAATAGTGACTGACTAGTTTGGTACCCTCCTAAAATTTTCACAATGGTCCAAACATTTATTTTTCTTGGAAGTTCCAATGACCCAAAAGCAATATACTTTTGGAATTTTCAAAATATCCCAAAATTTGACTTACATACGTGCATTTGAAAGTTAGTAATTTCCATAGCTTTGGTATGTACTGTGGCAAGGGTCCCACAGCCGTAGTGTTCGTCGTCGCCGTCAGATGTCGCATGCATTGTGAATATTGTGTGTTGGGTTATTTTTATTGATTGTTTAGTTTTCTTTCTTATTATACTATGCACCTAGATATATAACTCTACTTTAAAGATGTTAGATCAGTAAATGATTCAAGGAAGCTCAGTTGAACCAAATATATAAATCAGGAATTCTTCTAAGTCATAAATATCCATTTTCTACTGCATCAAACATAGCTTTCCGCCCTTCCAAGTTCCATTGAACCGTGAAATACATGGTGACAGCCTTTTGCAAAGCTCATTTTGAGATATCAAAGGGGGGTTATTTCCAGTGTTGTGGACATCTAAATGTTGTGAAATTGCTATTGTTTTGTTCTGTGCGTTTCTTTTTACAGGAGAGCCAGTCCCGTCAGACACTAAACCCGATTTAAACTCTCACATTCGGTTGTCGCAAAACCATTTTCCGGACTAAAGTTGAGGTACTGGTTTACAGGGGCGTAGCTAGGCGTACACGCATACGCCAAAACATCTACATCGTTTTGTCCACACAAAAATTAATTAAAAAATAATAAAGAGAAAGAGAGAGAGAGAAGGCAGGTAGTAGTCCGGAGTGTCGAAAACTCAAGTCTAAAATGTGTCAAATCTGCCAGCTTGAGCTTAAACGGCCCCCTAAACCGCCTGCCGAAATTAGGAGTAGACATCGTTAAAGGTCTAGCTACGCCCTTGGTTTAGGTATTAAAATAGGAAAATACCGCAATACCGACAATAGTTATATTCTTTCGCTAATCGGAAGTGGGCAGGATGGTTGAGTAGTTGTTGTTTGGGGTGGTTTTTTTTGGGGGGGGGGGGTTGCTTCCCGGGTGACAGGCCGTGGGATTGATTCCCAAACCAACTGAGCAAAACCAAAGACTACCTCTCCACATTACAAGAATTGGCCGAAGTCCGATTGGCTCAGTATCGGGATAACCATTGATAACATGACTGGGTCTGATATTGTATCGTGTTGGCAGCAGTGCATCCCACTGAGACCGCACTATAAATCAGTGCCACAGGTCAGTATCCACCCACATGTGATGCAGGTGATATTATGACATAGATCCCGAATCGACCTTAAATTAATCCGCTATTCGGGGAATGAACTGATTATTGTGGAATTTTTAAACAACTATTATTGAAGCTGCAAGTCCGGTGAGAGAATCCAATTTTATTCTTTAAAAAAAACAAGAATTTAAGAACTATACCTGAATTTGATCCTATATATAATTGCACCTGAGACTCGTGACATCACGCCCAGTCGTCGTCGGCCCACCAGATCCTGCTTCCATCACTACGCCTCTAGCAGCCGGCCACCCATCCCTACAAACGATGAACAAGACACTACAAGCGATAGAGGGGTTGCAATAGTGTCACGAGACAACTTCCGTGGCCATATTGGATTACATATGACAGGCTTGGAAGGTCTTACATTGTGTTTATTTACCGATTTGTTGGTTTATTTGTCACTGCTGTGAGCAGCTTGGCCTCAAAAGTTGGTGGAAAATGGTTTTTTGATGGAGGGGAAGTATTTTTTTAATCACGTAGCATCAAATTGTTGCTAAAGCGCAGTATGTTGACATTTTAGATGCTCTGGCAAAGGATTAGAAAGGTTCGGGCAGTACCCACTAGGTGGTGCCACATACTTCGGCGGCCATGACTATAGGTAGAGCCAATGGTGGAGGTAGTGTTCTTGCTATAAGAGAGGGGGCACCATAGGTGGTATTAAGTGTAATCCAAGATGGCTAACCACTGAGTGATGACGTCACGTGCACTCCCTCTATAGGGTTGAGAGCCTGAATCGACGAACATTTGACCTTTGAACTTTTGACCTTGTGAACATTACCACTATACCTGACTACTACTTGAATAAATTCCATGTCAAAGAAGCTGCTTGTTTGTGTCGTAAATTAAACTCTGGCATCCGGGATCCAGACTACGCTGCAGTGTGATGATCATCATTACCAGTTCCTTGGAGACCAGCGGATGGGGATGGAGAGAAGGTAATGGTTTGTTTTGGGTTTTGGTTTTGCGGGGGGAGGGGGGGAACACATTGGCGAATATAGCCGAAACTGCATAAGCTATCTATCTATCTACATATATATATTTATATATATATATAATATATATGTGCTCTATAATCTATTATGGGAATATAAACAAGGACACTACCCCCTAGCAGTTCTCTCCCTACTTACTCTATACCCTAATGTCACTAAGCTATTACTACCATAGGACTAGGTTAGTTCCTTCATTCTCCACTGCACTGCCACCTGTGAGCAGCTCATGACCGCATGATACCAGCTGCGCCTGGTCACTACCACTACCGCTCCCTCTCAGCAGGACGGATTTTAAATTTTTAGGTGGGCAATAATATATTCCCGCCAGAGAATATATACTCTTTCTCAACCACTCCTGTCTTTTGTTATTCTGTTTCCAGGGGACTACTGTTTATACATATATATATATATATCGATATATATGGATAGTGATAAGCACACGTTATAATCTGTAATAATTAGGAAGTTGTGATAGATTTTATATACCATATATATAATTTATATCATGTATATCATATACATGATATATATTATATATATTATATATATTATATATATAATCTATGTAATATATATCATATATATCATATACAGTACCTATATTATATATATTATATATTACATATATCATATATAGTATATATATTATATATATATTACATATATTATATATATATTAATATTATATATTAGATTAACGCCAGGTTAAAACCAGATGTCAGCTGACTAGTCTTGGTCACCTAATTGTCTGTCTGCAGCCCAACAGGCAGCTTCACCTACTTCAACATGTATGCAGGTGGTACCCAAGCTGCTCAAACAATGCACACCAACCAAGGTCTAAGGAATAGAAGCAATACACATGGAGGTGGTATGTTACTATTGTTAGCTATTGCATATTTAATATTTGCTTCTAATCTGGAATCTCTCAGTGGAAGCATTGTAGAGAAAGAACAAATTTAAGTAGTAGTTTGTTTGTAGTTGACAGGATAAAACTGTCAAGATTGTATGGCCAACATCCGTCTCTGTCAGTTATCATTTAGATATTAACCATGCTACCATTAACCTGGGAGAAAATCTGGAAAAGAAGAAGTGTGGTCCAATGTCCCCCAGCTCCCCGTACGTTGTTATTAAAGTACAGATGAACCTCGATCCAACAGACACCGATGCAACGGATTCCGGATGCAACGGACACAATCCGCCAGAGTGAATATCTGAACATTTGCGCATCTTAAGCGAAGCAAGCAGTTGAAACTTGACACATTCTTTTAATGCAAGGATCCTGAACCCCAGCATTCTGAACCCCAGCCTCCTGAACCCCAGTCTTCTGAACACCAGCCTCTATTTACATTGTTTACTAAGTGATCGTGGGTAGCACTTTTTATGAACCTTAGTTCTGTATTTTGTGTTTATTTTCGAACCCCCCGGAAAATTTCGTCACTGCAACGGACAAACGGCTTTAACGGACAACTGCTCCCCCCTATTAGTCCATTGGATCGAGGTTCATCTGTAAATGGTCACCACATTCTAGACATCTGTAATACTAATAGATATGGTCAGAACACTGGTATTTCAACATTGAAGAAAAGTGTATATTCTGATGGATAAATGTCTACCCCATTCTGTGTATGATTATTATTTAGAGAGCACGTCATAGGGTGATGTGTCACCTTCGTTTGTCAAATGTCTCCCATGGTGCATTGCGTGCTGCCTGGCGACGTGTCAAAGCACTAGTCCTACTAGTTACAGTGTAGATAGACATGCGCGTTGAACATAACGACACTGATTTGAATGGTGATACTGACAGGAGTCCAGGCTCACACTCACACACATGAGTGTTCCAAAAGGCTCTCCTCAAAAGGTACTCTATTTTTTTGGTAAAGTATTTATTCATCTGAATGTGACATTTGTTAGCGCCGGAGCACTGGTCTTCCAGCCATCTTACTATTGGAATTGACATTCTAAATAATCTAAGTTTTGTCAGTGCTGTATTAGTCACAGCACCGATACTGTAGAATTAAGGAAGTGGCTCCTGCTGTATAATGTACAGCACCAGTCACTGCGGTTCATGCAAAAATGGGGAGCAGCACCGAGTAGAAGATGTGTACTCGGGGCAACTCAAACAATCGTTGTGGGTTACATTTTTTCTCTTAAAAAACAAGCTAAGTTTATAGTTGACAAGACATTTTGTCTGTCTTATGAAATGTTCAATGTGCTTAAACAGATTGATAGTTGTGTAGGATGTTCGGTGTGTTGATGGTTTGTTTATGATGGTTAAGGGTGGTGACTCTTGAGTGTCAACTCCGAGAAACAGTTACAGTATGGTGATGGTGTTACTGTGACCAGTGTTAGCGCATGCGCAGTTACACCCGCCACAGTAACCTGGCAACACCGGCAGGGGGCGGGTAGACAGTGGGAGACAGAGGGGTCGGGTCGGGGTGAGAGAGTGAAATAGAGAGAAAGAGAGAGAAAGAGAGACAGATAGAAAGAGAGAGAGATAGAAAGAGAGAGGGAAAAAGAGAGAGAAAGGGAGAGAAAGAGGGAGAGAGAAAGACAGAGGGAGAAAGAGAGAAAGAAAGAGAGAGATAGAAAGAGAGAGATAGAAAGAGAGAGGGAGAAAGAGATAGAGACAGGTGGAGGGAGTAACAGGAAGAGAATAAATGTGTGCGAGGTGTGTGTGTGTGTAAGAAATTCTATCAGATTCAGAGAGAAATAGACATATGATTATGAGAGACAGACAGGGGGGACACGTGGGAGGGAGAGAAGCGGGGGGGCGACGGGGGGCGACGGGGGGCGAGGGGGGGGCGAGGGGGGGGGGGGGAGAAGCGGGGAGAAGAGACGGAGGGAACGAGGGAGGGAGCGAGGGGGGAGCGGGTAATAAAGGTGGGGGGATGGAGGAGGAAGGGGGGAGGGAGGGTGGAAGGAAGATAATCAGATTCGGAAAGATTCATTGCGATTCAGAGAGACAAACACAGACATACTGCGGCAATAGAGGGAGTGCACGTGATGTCATCACTCAGAGGTCAGCGGTCATTGGCCAGCCAACTTGGATTACGAGCACCCTCCCTACTCATGTTGTGAATGCATGCAGATGCAGTAAAACAGAGTTTTCTTGTGTATTGGGAGGTTCTGGGCAGTTTACATCCAATGTGTTTACTTACAGCATTTTAGCAACAACTTCTGAGGCCAAACTGCTCAAAACACTGACAAATAAACCAATAAATCAGTAAATAAGCACAGATGCAGCCAGATAGAGATACAGAGATACTGATTTTTGTTTCTTGTTGGGGTTTTATATCCTGGCAAAGTCTAAGGTCATATCAGGATGGGTACCGACTGGTGACAGTGCACACTCATGGGAGACCTGGCTGTCAGCACATGACCCAATTTCCGACTCAGTTACATTATCTGATTCTGAGGTAAATAGTCCTTGCGCTATCCTAGTAATGTCAAACGCCAGGCTAGGTAGCAACACATATTAATTTTGTATCTCATTGGTTTGACTCGGCATGATTTTCGAACTCCTGACCTTCCGCACTGGAAGCCTATGCTCTTAGTTTTACAGATTCGGCCACCGCGTCCGGTACGATACAGAGACAGAGACACCGAGGCAGAGACACGGAGAAGCAGACAGAGACACACAAGCACACAGAAAGGGAGAGACAGACAGAGACAGAGACAGGGATAGAGACAGAGACAGGGACAACCAGTGATAGACAGACAGGGACAGAGACAGACAGAGACAGGGACAGAGACAGAGACAGAGACAGGGACAGAGACAACCAGTGACAGAGACAGACAGAGAAAGGGACAGAGACAGGGACAGAGACAGGCAGAGACAGAGTGAGAGACAGACATACACAGTCAGAGACAGAGACAGGGACAGAGACAGGGACAGAGACAGACAGAGACAACCAGGGACAGAGACAGACAGAGACAAGGACAGAGACAGGGACAGGGACAGAGACAGGCAGAGAGAGAGAGACAGACAGAGACAGACAGAGACAGGGATAGAGACAGACAGAGAGAGACAGACAGACAGACAGAGACAGACAGCTATGAGAAGCCGAGAGGGGTGGAGAGATTGAGAGACATGGAGAGAGACAAACAGATGCACAGATTCAGAATTTGCCCACACGCCTGGGTCTCCTCCGATTGGCAGGCGGCCAGTGTGGCGTTAGTAATCGGTGGCCTGTATGCCGTCACCTTAGTGACAGATCAGAGCGAGGCTCTGTGTGGCCGCCTTCCCAATACTTGCACTCCGATAAGGTTTATATGTGGACAATGCTAGTCCACTTTGGCAAGCCATCTCTAAAGCTTCTATCGGCATTTAAAGCTAGACCTCCCCCCCCCCCCCAACCCCATTTCTCAACTCATACAAATTACTTCCTTTTGTGTGCCTATGTGCGTGTGTGCATGTGCGTACGTGCGTTGAATCAAAATAATAAAAGAAGAAAAATATGGAAAATTGATTGAAGCCTGCAGAAATGAAAGTGTTAAGATTTCTGTGTGCGTGTCATTTTCTGAGTGTGTATTTTCAGTTTGACTGACACCAACCAGCTCAGTGGGGCCCTTTGAAGGCAAGGTACATAGAAAATCACGTCTCTGATGAGATTAGTGGAAAATAGTCAGAATGAATATCTCTTTCATGCAGGTCTTTTGTTCTTCTAGTTCTAATGGCCATATGTGATACTGTAGTAGTAGTCTGCATTCAGCGCTCAGACAAGGAGTCGCACAGAAAAGTAGGTGTGTATAGGGTGGTTGTATCAGGGAGCCCAGGTGATGTAATGGCTACGAGTTAGGTTTGTTGGTTGTTGGAGTTTTACGTCCTAGCAACATCTAAGGTCATATCAGGACGGGTCTAACTGCAAAATGGTAAGAAGTGTGGATTCAAAGTCTGCTCTGTGCACAATGGTCCCTTTGTTTGCATCACCATCATGACCGTGATTGTCATGACCACGATATGTACAAGCTGTGCGCTACATGGTTGCTTAATAAAAAGGTTTGTTGTATTTAACGACGCCTCTAGAGCGCATTGATTTTTATCATCAGCTATTGGACGTGAACCATATGGTCATTCTGACATATTTCTTCTGGAGGAAACCTGCTGCCGCTGCATAGGCTACTCTTTCCGATAAGCAGCAAGGGATCTTTTATATGCACTTTCTCACACACAAGACAGGACATACCACAGCCTTTGATGAACCAGTTGTGGACCACTGGTTGGAATGGAAATTGCCCAAACTGCAAATGGGTGCACTGAGCAGGATCGATCAGATGACTCACACCTTCACAGGTGGACACTCTACCGCTCCCTTGGTTGGTTAATCTACCCTGTTTATGTATATATGGAAATATATGGGGGGCCTACTCACCATCGGGATACATCACAGAGGCTTACCAACAAGACTTCCTCGACAGTGGCCACCATATTAACCAGCTCGAGCCCATAAATCTAATCGTCGCCCTCCACACCCTTACCCCACCCAACCCTCAAGACTATGCAATAGTCATCAACATGCACAACCAGGCATCCCAGACGGTCCTCGACTCCGTGCCGGTAGGGACCCTGTCCTGTGTGTGTGCGCCAGGGCACTGTGGAGGTTTGCCGCACTGAAATCTTGTGAGGTCCGGGTCGTCCACAAGCCCGGAGTCGACCTCACATTCGCCGATGCCCTCAGCAGGGCCCCCTTCAACAATGTTACCCGTCGACGGGCAGACCGGCTTGTTGACGACATGGACCTTACGCGCGTCAGGGCACCATAATGAATCTATCTGTGATAACACTATGTAGCCTCTCTCTCCCCAGGGCTACTCGGACACCACCTCGACGTGCGGCCCTGTTCAGGGCGGGACTTGCCCAGGGGACCTGGAAAAACAAGAAACTGCAAACGGCCACGTACCACAAACATGCCCGCGCCAAGGACTACGACCCTGTGAGGCCGACCCAATTTGATGTTGCCCCGTTCCTTGTCGACCTCACCGCCACCTTGAGGTCCCCGGGCGCCATAATGAATTATCTCAGTATGGCCCGGACCTGGGTCAGCCTCACCAATGGCAAGATCTCGAGCTTCGACACCTACCTGGTGTCCGTGGTCAAGCATGGCGTCTACAAGACCTCGATGCACCTGGTTTGATGGGTCCCGCCCCTCACTGTCACCCAATTGCACTCTGTCGTCCAGTACCTCCGCTCCGCGGGCCCCTCCGCCGAGGTGCTGATATCTGCACTCCTGGTTCTTCACCCTCCTGAGGCAAGGCAACTTACTGACCACCGGGCGCACCAATGACGCCGCCCACACCACACAATGAGCGGATGTGTGGGACTGCGGATCCCATCTAATGGTCCACGTCCGCTCCACAAAGATCACCAGGGCGACCTCTGATGTCTTCTCCATACACGTACCCCAAATATCAGGGTCCGAGTGCTGCCCGCTATGTGCGTGGAGAAGGTACAAGAGCCATACTGACACCGCCAGTGACCGGCCCACCTTCCTGACATCGAGCAGACAGCCCCTAACAGCCCGGACCCTCACCTGTGTACTGCGAGCGGCCCTGACCTCTGCCGGCCATGCTCGACCAGACGACTATACCCTACATAGTCTCCGGAAGGGGGGGGGGGGGGGGGGGGGGGGGGGGGCTCAGGCCTGCGCCAGCGCCGGTGCCCCCTTACAGGACGTTAAGGAACTCGGTGGCTGGCGGTCTGGCGCCGTCCACACCTATGTGGAGGCGTCCGCCTTCTCAGGCGCGACCCATGCACTCTCCGTCCTATTTGGTTGAGTGCCCGGATTGCGCAGAGACTTGAACTCACCACCTTGTTACTATTGACACTCGCATTGTACTTTACCTGCATGACTTCTCCTTACTAGATTAATAAATTCCTGACTAAGTAGTTCCGTGTCGTGTCCTGAATTGGTCATGTTGCATAGACAACATGGGTAATTCGGGATCAACACGGGACTCCTGCCTCCCACCACTACCCCTCCCCCGACCTATAATTTAGTTTCCCCCTTTTAACTATAGGGGGCTGGGAGGCGACTCCAGGTGGTGCCCCCCGGCCCGCGCGTTGGTAGCTGCCGCTTGTTCCCAGGCCACGCCCCTGTGACATCACTTCCGCCCTCCCGCCTCTCCAGACGGCACTTCACCTCCAGATGCCGACCCGAGACCACCTCCTGCCTTTTCTCACCACCCCACCCGACCCTACTTTCAGACTGTGACATGTTTGGGTTGAGTACTCGGATCGTGCAGAGACTTGAACTCACTACCTTGTTACTATTGATGCTCGCATTGTACTTTACCTGTATGACTTCTCCTTACCAGATTAATAAATTCCATAATAAGTAGTTCCGTGTTGTGTCCTGAATTGTAAATTTACACAGTTGGAGCCCAGTTTAGATTGCAGTGGTATGGTTTGTTACATTTTGTTTAATTGCAAAATTACCCATACTGAATCATATCAATAAAGCTCAAAATCCTCACCCTGTGTGCTCAGTGGGTGTGTCTGCCCACACGTCAATAGACTACATCACGGTTCCGACTGCGCATGCACTGAAAATGGGGTTGGGAGGAAAGTAAAGGCGTACGCCCATTGAGTTTGCCGATACGCGTAGGTAAAAACTGGCATTTTATTCAAAATAACTAGAAATACATAACAATTTGGCATAAACATGGACGGAAGGATGCAATATAATAATATAATGAATATGTTTAAGACACAACTCTCCATAAACCATAGAATATAAATAAAAACATGAATAAAATAAATAAAACTGACTCTGGCTATGGCTCTAACACTCGTCTGAGTGCCTAGATTTGTCTAAATCTAAATGCACATGGCATAAGATGTGCTGGTTATATTGATGTAAATGCAATGCTGGATAAAAGATTAATATCTTAATTTATTATATATATTTTTTTAGTTGGTATTCTATGTTTTAAACAAGAGCTGAGATGAGCTGAAACTAGCACATTTCATAGCTGCACCCAGTGTATTAGCATGTGCCATGTGCTTCTCGTGCCTTTGTTTTGCTCTGATGCATCCCACACTGCACCACGCCGCTGGAACCGTGATGTAGTCTATTGTTTTCATCTTCAAATGTTGTCTGCCACAAACCAGGGAGCTGCCACCAAAGAGGGGGCGTAATGATGTCACAAGACAACTTTCGGTAGCCATATTGGATTACATACAGAAGGCTTCCAACTGCCTACACTGTGCTTATTTATTTATTTGTTAGTTTATTTGTCACTGTTTGAGCAGTTTGGCCCCAGAAGTTGTTGCTAAAGTGCTGTAAGTAAACACATTGGATGTAAACTGCCCAGAACCTCCCAGAAAACATGAAAACTCTGTTTTACTGCATCTGCATGCATTCACAACATGGCTAGAGAGGGTGCTTGTAATCCAAGATGGCTGGCCACTGACCGCTGGCTGCTGAGTGATGACACTCCCTCTATTGCACTCCCTCTATTGCACATATGTAAAGAAAATGCAGATTTGGTTTCCTTTTAATGCGTAAGTATAGGGGGTGTTGTAAACCCATTTTTCATGGACCCTATCACACATGTTGTATTTGTAAGGGGCTATCACATATAAACGTGAAGAAGAGGAGAGGGAGTGAGAACAAAGACATGAAACGACACAAAGAAAGCCAATAGTAAAAACCCTTAGACGCGCTTTGACAGGAAATCCCCTTCACTAAAAAAAAAAGCCTGTCAAACACCTAGATAAAAGATTCACCCTGTACTTATAGTACAGGGGTGAACCCTATCATAGTGTAAATACAAGCGAAAATAGTCTTAGTATGGAACAGGAACTAGAAACTGTAGTTCCAGGATCAAATGGCTACATATATCGGCATAGAGTTGGTGAAATGGGAGAAAATGCAAAAAGACAAGATGGCGGCGATAAAATGCTGTCGGTTTTATTCTTAAAATTCCTTAAGCTACATGTTTTATTATATATTTAAAATCAAAAGTAGCAGGTAAATACAAAGATTTATGTGAAGAATATATTTTGCTTCATAAATTAAGAATTTACCAGCTCAATTCATTTCCCCACCATGTCGAAATTCTTCGCCAGCTTTTCTAATGGGTTGGTTTTCACCCCTACTGTAAGTACTGGGTGAATCTTATATCTATAAAACACCATGATAACAAACGCGATAAAAAAAAACATATTAGGTCTACGTGGACGTGTTTCCATCTCTTTTGAGCGCCGGAGCTGTCCACAGTTGCTAAATGTCATGTGTGTTCGGTTAGGTGACACAGCATACAACATTTATCACTTGATCCCCGATAGTAACCAATGAAACCTGCCTTACTGCCTTAAGCTAGGATTCCTTACACGTGGTATGCGGCATACGAATGGGAATGCGGCATGCGAATGCATTGGGTCCTTTCACCCACACCCACACCCACACCCACACAGAGTGTCAGGTTTCTCTACCACTGTTTTCTATGGCAAACGCAGCAGCATTCGCATGCCGCACCGATGGCTACATGGACCGATTCAATTGCCGCATTCGCATTCGCATTCGCATTCGGACACATGTAATCACCCCCATTGACTTAGATGCTTTTCGATTTTTTGCCGCATTCACATACCATGTGTAAGGAATGTAGCCGTTACTTCAACAGACGACATATATAGTTTAGTCAGTCGGAGCAGCCGCCCACCAGGTGACGTCATCGATCTTCGCGGTCGTGCTACCTGGTGTTTGTTTGTTTGATTGTTGTTTTACGTCCTAGCAACATCTAAGGTCATATCAGGATGGGAGCCACCTGGTGGGATGGCGGCGTATTATTATCATTCTTGTTGTTATTTCCATAAGCATATTCAGCGCTGAAAGGAGAGGGACAACCAGCCACTTTGAACTTGTCTGAGCCTGTTTGAACTTGGAGGAAATGGATTTTCCTCTTCTCGTTTTCGTGATAACTCAGTATCAGCCAATCAGAGCTCTTCTTTTTTATTGCAAATGGCCACCTCCATGGGTGCCGTAATTTGCAATCGAAAAGAATAGCTCTCAGTGTCAGCCAATCAGAGCTGTTCTTTTTTATTGCAAATGGCGGCCCCCATAAGGGGCAGCCATTTGCAATCGAAAAGAACAGCTCTGATTGGCTCAAATTATGGAAAGATCCCATTCAATAAGTCCATTATTTTTTTAGTAATTTCTTGTTCAGACATAGTTACACATATATATGTATCTTTTGCACAGATTCAAGTGCTTGAAGTATATTTTTAATTTAACTATATCGACTTCTGTTTAAATCACACAATATCAGGACTTAAAGAATGGGAAACTATTCCTGCAAGAGTATGCTCAATGTGGGACAGTGGTAAACCGTTTTTCCTCCTTTCCTCACTGTGGACCCTTCTCGTTATTTCCGGGGCAGTGAGTATGGAGGGTGCATGTAAACGACAACGGGTCCAGTGCGGCGGAAGTAAATAGGCTCATGAATATTAGGTTTGACCTATATATATGATGAATCGACCTTGAACTTGCTCTCCGCAGTTTGCCGGTATGCCCAGTGCAAAACATTAGTTTTATTCAAAATTAATAGAAATCCAGAACCATAACCTTATCAATCTTTTTGGTAAACATGTTTTATATATGTGTACCAAGCGATTTGTTTCTAGGTGGTGTGGTTTTAGAGATATTTCACTTTTTCCGTATGAAGATTACTCACGACCACCGGTGGTCTCAATGCCTTGAGAAGTTGAGTTTGCCGGTGTCGCAGTTTGAGCGCCCTTCTGTTGCTTCTGCACATGCGCGGATAGAGACAACATTAAAACCACCCTAACTATCAAAGTAATTTGTGATTTTTGGTGCTTTGAAAGCAAATTTCTCTTGTTTCTATTAAATAGTTCAGATCTTTCTCTACAATTTCACATTCAGCTTTTTTTTATCAGCCAATTGGAAGTTCTTGAATTTATTTTGCGAAAATAGTTTTTGAGGCCATGATCTGGTAAGGCTAACACTGGCACTGACACTGAGAATATCCCAACTTTCACTATTATCTCTGTTTTTAATACTTTCACAGTAAATTGCTCTTACTTCAGATCTTCCTCTTCAATTGCGCATTAAGATATTTGTAATCGATCCAATGAAAGCTTTTAAATCTATTTTACAAAAAAAGTATACAACCACTGGCAGGGCGCTCAAACTGCGACACCGGTATGCGCAGTGCAAAACCTAGTTTTATTCCAAATTAATAGAAATCCAGAACCTTATCAATTTAATATAATCTTTTTGGTGAACATGTTTTCGACATGTGTACCAAGCAATTATTTTAATCATTATTAGAGGGGGGGGTAATTCTTGTTCCTATCCCAGGAGGGGGAGGGGATTATTTCAATAATTATTTTTGTATCTCTGTCTCTGAGAGGGGGGGGGTTAATTCTTGTTTATTTTTGTTCCTATCTCGGGAGGGGAGGGGATTATTTTAATAATTCTTTTTGTATCTGGGAGGCGGGGGGGGGACTTGTTGTACATTGAGAAAATACAACAGGTGGAGTGTGTTCATATACACTACACTACAGTCTACAGGGAGTAGAGACCATATCATTGGGATATCTCACTTGACTTGTTGTACATTGAGAAAATACAACAGGTCGAGTGTGTTCATACAATATATACAGGGAGTAGAGACCATATCATTAGGATACCTCACTTGACTTGTACATTTACAAAACACAACAGGTGGAGTGTGTTCTAGGATGCCCTCTTGGTTTGTTTACATGAGCGATATTAAGTGACACCACTGCAGTGACTCTCCCACACTAATAATTATGGACCTGTTTTTATTAGAACACATATAACTTACTTCATATTAAGTTAGTCTTTTTAACAAAACATCTTGGTTCACTACTTTTCCTCTAAGTTTTGTGTGGCCGGTCTGGCGGTTTCAGTCATGCGCCAGTTTCAGCTGTGCGCGTACCGTCAAACTCAAGGCATTGTCAATGGTCGTGAGTCACTAACCTTATAAATTTAATATAATGTTTTTGGTAAAGATGTTTTCTATATGTGTACCAAAGGATTTGTTTCTAGGTGGTGTGGTTTTAGAGATATTTCACTTTTCCTGGATTTTCTGTATGAAGATTGCTCACCACCATTGACAATGCCTTGAGTTTGATGGTACGCGCAGTGCAAAACATTAGTTTTATTCAAAATGAATAGAAATCAAGAACCCTAACCATAGAAATTTAATATGATGTTTTTGGTAAAGATGTTTTCTATATGCGCACCAAGCGATTTGTTAATAGGTGGTGTGGTTTTAGAGATATTTCACTTTTTCTGTATTTTCTATATGAAGATTGCTCGACCATTGACAATGCCTTGAGTTTGAGTATGCGCACGGCTGAAACTGGAGCACGGCTGAAACTGCCACACCGGGTAGGGGTGATATGTCATATATAGGTCAAACTTAATATTCATGAGTCTATTTACTTCCGCCGCACTGGACCCGTTGTCGTTTACATGCACCCGAGTAGGGATGGCAGCGCCTGGCTGAATATTGTCACCCATTATATTTATAAACGTCAATCCAGATTGCACTTTCAGGTTGACATGTCTATGTGACTACGGGGGGCACGGGTGTTTAATACAAATGCAGCATTTATCAAAATAGCCGAGTTTGTAATTCCGACTGCGCATGCGCTGAAAACGGCATCGACAGCAAAACAAATGTCGCGTACAGCCATTGAGTTTGCCAATGCTGTGGCAATAGAGGAAGTGCTCGTGACGTCATTACTTAGCAATCAGCGGTCAGCGGGCTGCATTCTTGGATTACGAGCACCCTCCCTAGACATGTTGTGAATGCATGCAGATCCAGTAAAACAGAGTTTTCTTGTGTTATGGGGGTTCTGGGCAGTTTACATCCAATGTGTTTACTTACAGCAAGCACTTTAGCAACAACTTCTGAGGCCAAACTGCTCAAAACGGTGACAAATAAACCAACAAATCAGTAAATAAGCAGAGTGTAGGCAGTTGCAAGCCTTCTGTATGTCATCCAATATGGCCGCCGAAAGTTGTCTTGTGACGTCATTACACCCCCTCTATAGGCCTACACGCAGTGCACAACTTCAATTTTATTCAAAATTAATAGAAATATAGAACAGTTTGCCATCAATATGGATGCAATATAATAATATAATGAATTCAGTAAAACCTCTCTAAATCGACCGACAACGGGACCGATTTTAACTAAGTTTAAGTGGTCCATTTAGGGAGGTAGTCAGTTTAGGGAGTTAGAAAATCCTTACAATGGTATTGTTGGGACCCAAATAAAGTGATCGATATAGAGGAGTGGTCGATCTGTGGAGGTGGTCGGTTAGAGAGGTTTTACTGTATATTTACGACACAAATATCCATAATTAAGCATTTTGAGCTAAGAAATATACAATTGCACACCAGCTGATGTTCACATCATGATCACCATTTTAAATTCTTGTTCTAAATATTAAAATGTCAAATGTGTCAACGGAAACTTGTTTCAAGAAAATATATAACCAATATCTGATTAATCCAACCAATTTCCTAGCTCTACAGATGTTATTAACCACAGGATATAAATAAAAACATGAATAAAATAAGTAAAACTGACTCTGGCTATAGTACTAACACTAGTTTAAATGACTAGATTTGTCTAGATCTAAATGCAGATGGCATAAGCCATACTGATGATTATATTGGGGTAAATGGAATGCTAGATAAAAGATTGACATCTTAATTTATTATATATATATATTTTTTTAATTGGTAATCTGTTTCAAACATACTCTGAAATGTGCTGAAACTAACAGATTCCATAACTACACTCACTGCTTCGTGTGGATTTGTTTTGCTGCCCAACATCCCACAATGCACCGCGCGGCTGGAATTACAAACCCGTCTATTAAAAGAAAGTTGTATATGGCTGTGTATAGCAAACTGTTTTCTGTTCAATAATTACACGCACTGTATTCCATTCTCCTCTCCCTTCCCTTCCCTTCCCCGTCCCTCCTCATCTCCTTCACCCTCTTCCCTCCCACTCACCTCCACTCCCATCCCTACCCCTCCCCTCCCTTCCCCTCGATTCCCCTCTCCTCCCATCCCCTTCCCCCTCCCCTCTCCCTCCGTTCACATCTCCTCATCTCCCCCTTCCTTCCCCTCCCATATCCTCCCCTCTCCTCCCCTCCCACCCCTCCCGTCCCCTCCCACCCCTTCTCTGTCCTCCCACCCCTTCTCTCTCCTCCCTCATCTCCCTTCTCCTCCTCTCTCCTCCCATCCCTTACCCTCCCTCTCCTCCCCATCTCCTCTTGACCCCCCTCTCCTCCCTTCCACTCCCCTTTCCTCCTCCCTCTCCCTTCCTTTAACATCTCCTCAACTCCCCCCCTTCCCCCCTCCCATTCTCTCTCCTTCCTCATCTTCCCTCTCCTCCTCTCTCCTCCCATCTCTTCCCCTCCCTCCCTCCCTCCCATCATCCCTCTTGACTCCCTCTCCTCCTCCCCTTCCATCCCTTTCCTCCTCCCCTCTCCCTCCTTTCACATCTCTCAACTCCCCCCTTCCCCCCTACCTCCCCTCTCAGAGCTTCCTCATCTCCCCTCTCCTCTCCCTCCTCCCCGCCCCATCACCCTCTCCTCCCGTCCGCTCCACCACCCTTTCATATCTCCTCCCTCCTCCCCTCTCCCAATCCTCAATCCTCCCTTCACTTCCCCTTCCCTCTCTCCTTCCATCCCAAGTCCTCCCGTCCCCTCCCCACCCCTCTCCTTCCTCATTCTCTCCTTCCAACATATCCTCTGTCCGCTTTCCTGCTCCGTCCTCTCATCTCCCCACCCCTCTCCTCCCGTCCCTCCTCCTCATCTCTCCTCCTCCCATCTCTCCCTCCCGCCCACCCCCTCCCCTCTCTCCCCCCTGCCCTGCGTAGACCTCGGGGACAGTTGCGAGGGTTGATGAGATGGTATGGATTCCCTCCAGCCGCATCCAGTGTCCTCAATGCCCGCTGTGGGTAACAGCTTATCAAATATTCGCGCATTGTTTGTGTGAGGTGGGCATTGGGAGGTGGCCGAGAGACAGCTAGGAATTTATGGTTATTGTGTATGACATGCGCTCTTTCCAATTTGCTAAAACCTTCTAAGCACAGCACAGCCAGGGGCGTAGCTAGACCTTTAACGATGTGTGATCCTAATTTCGGCAGGGGGTTTGGGGGGCCGCTTAAGCTTAAGCTGCTGGATTTTACACATTTTAGACTTGAGTTTTCGACACTCCAGACTATTACATGCCTCCTCTCTCTCTCTTTTTTTTATTTTTTTAAAATAAATTTTTGACAAAACGATGTGGACGTTTTGGCGTATGCATGTACGCCTAGCTACGCCCCTGCCAGCAACCATTAAAATACCGACCCCGCTCCCTACAACCACTATCTTGCCCCCGGAGTGCTGCGATTTACTGGTGGTCTATATATGAAATCCACTAGAACAATTTTCCTGAAAGCATTTTGCTTTCCGTTTTCCGGCTATATATATATATATACATATATATACATATACCAATCATGTCTATTCAACTAAAAATCCTTCAAGCGTGTGACATTATGACTCAGTACCGCCTTCCGCCGGCGACAGTGGGGGGCGCCACAAGTGCTAGTATTAGCTGACAGTGCAGTGAATGAACAATGGAATGGAATAAATAAATAAATAAATACAATATGAAAATAAATAGTAGAGGGTAGATAAAGCTCCATCTCTTTATATAAATAAAATAAATTATATTATACATATATATATACGTATGCACATATAAGCAAGGGAACATTCAAGTTGATTATTATATTCCAGCTTTATTTAGGTTGAAGTAAATTTTATTTTTGAATGGCTAACTTTTGATATATTTGAAGTGCAACTATGTAAAGGCAATCTTGGCAAGCATGCCACAAATCTGACCCAATAGGCTTATGCAGTAACATATTTCGATTAAATTGACTCAGCATTCCAGTCTGTGTGGCGAAAAATGTTTAATAAGTTTACCAGTATCTAAGTTTGTTATGTAGAATCAAGTCTAGCTGAATGTTTTGGTCATGAAATTTTGATGTTTTCTTCGGACTATGCAGCTTTAAATTTACTTATGTGGCAATACATGTTTAATAAGTGCACCAGTATATAAGTTGGAGATTTAAAGCTGCATAGTCCAATAAAATATCAAATTTTCAAAACCAAACCAATTATCGTCGATTTTATTCAAAATTACCAGAAATGCACAACCCTAACCCTATAAATTTAATATAATCTTTTCATTGGATGTGTTTTCTGCATGTGTGCCGAGCGGTTTATTTCTAGGTGGTGTAGTTCTAGAGATATTTCACTTTTTCTGTATGAAGATTGCTTATGGCCATTGACAATGCATTGAGTTTGCCGATAGGCGCAGTGCAACACGTCGATTTTATTCAAAATTACTAGAAATGTGGAACCCTAACCTTATCAATTTAATATAATCTTTTCATTGAATATGTTTTCTATATGTCTGCCAAGCGATTTGTTTCTAAGTGGTGTAGTTTTAGAGATATTTCACGTTTTCTGTATGAAGATTGCTCAGTCATTGAGTTTGCAGTGTGACAGTGTCTAGTCCTGCAGCCAAACTGCACGCGCACTGACCTAAATTCCCATGCTGACGTTATATGAAATAGGTCTATACCCACGTTGCTTGCGCACTCTGCCACTCGCATATCGCATGGCGCAGATCGCATGTCGCACACAGTTGTCTGGCTGCTACCAACGAGCGAATCAAATCATTTCCTTGCTTTAAGGCCAATCAATATGGGATGTGAATATTATGCTTAGATATGCAAAATGTTCGGGGTGGCATATATATAGAAAAGAATCCAAACAAGAAAATGACAGTTCTTCCGGACTTAAAGCCGCAACGTTTTATAAGTTGCATAGTCCGGTAAAAGATTCAATATTTTGCTATGAATTCAAGGGGGTCAAAATCGCAAAGGATATTGAAATCACTGCAGCCGGTCGTCAAGCCCTTAGGGTCACGTGGTGTGAACCACAGGATGTTTTGATAGTGGCGTGCAGTGTGTGCGGAGGTGATGCATGCCGGTGTGGTGGTTTCAGCGGGTTCCCGTGCTCAGAGGTGTCCCTCGCTTCTGCGCTGCTTCTGCGCATGCGCGGATTTCGCATCAACTCGGGTCACCTGAGCCACTTATTGGCGCATGCGCATATCCTACAAACTCGGGTCGAATAATCGAATACGCTTCTCCGCGCTCGGGTGGACAATCGTTTTTTTTTTTTTTAATAACCGATAAAAATACAGCAAAATAGGATTTAAAGTATTTTATGATGGCCCAGTTTACCTATATTTCGATTTAATTAATCTAAGTTATTCTTTTTATGCACATGGCACGTGTATTTGTCGACCCCACTCGCCGTGTTCTATTTGAATTTCTGACGACTCGGATGACCCGAGTCGCCCGGGTCGTGTTAATCGATTACGGCCCGTTGATGCGAAATCCGCGCATGCGCAGAAGCAGCGCAGAAGCGAGGGACACCTCTGAGCACGGGAACCCGCTGAAACCACCACACCGGTGTAAAGATTTCAAATTCCCCCCATATTCAAGTTCCCCCCCGGGAATTTGAAAACGTTTTCAAATTCCTCCCAAGGGAATTTGAAAACGTTTCCAAGTTCCCTCCCTCGTTTTAACTTTCCCTCCCCCCGGGGATTATAATCCACACCATCTTAAATAAAGTAAAAATGAACGACGGACTGAAATAGACACACAGACATACAAAAATCTCTTATTTTGTGAAATTTCGTGAAATATTAGATTTTTCGTGAACTTAAATTTTTTTTGTTAAATTCATTATTTTTCTGGAAATTGTCTGGAAATTTATAATTTTCCATGAAATTTTCGATTTGTTTAACTTTTCAATTTGTTGTGCTTTTTTGAATAATTAAAAAAATATAGAATTTGTGTGTGAAATTCTTTATTTTCGTGAAATATACATTTTTGTGGTGAATTTTTTGCGTGAAATTGTTCGATTAACAAAAAAACTTTTTGGGGAAATTTTGGTGACTATTACTATTTTTCATAAATTTCCGATCTTTTTAAAACTTTTACATTTTTGTGGAATTTTCTTTATTTTTAAACAATTTTAAATTCCCGGAGGGGGGAATTTGAAAATAGGGGGAGGAATCTGAAAACTGTTTTAATTTCCCCCCAGGAATCTGAAAACGTTTTTAATTTCCCTGGAGGGAAGTTAAAAACGTTTTCAGATTCCCGGGGGGGAACTTGAATATGGGGGGAAGTTGAAATCTTTACACCGGGACTCGGTGGGAGGCGGGTGGACCAAAGTAAGATGGATAGTCCCCCGCCGCATTGTTTTCCTTGCATCGATTACCCGTGACCAGACAGGATGGCCGAATGAGTTAGAGCATCCGTCTCCCGTGTTGGTAGACCATGGGATCGTGGTTTCGAAGCCTGGTCGAGTCAAACCAATGACTTTAAAATTGATACTTGTCGCTTCCTAGCCAAGCGCTCGGCATTATTAGGATAGGGCAAGGACTAATTGGCTCAGTGTCATAATAATGTGACTGAGTGGGATATCAGGTCATGGTGCTGGTTGCCTGGTCTCTAGTCACTATGAGTGTGCACTGTCACAAGTCGGTACCTTAGATCTTGCTAGGACGTAAAACAACAACAAACAAACAAAACAAAACGATTACCCGTCGTACATGTCCATCATACTACTCCCACATACAATCCCATAAAATACCATGTTGGGAGGCATGGTGTGTGTGTAGGTGTGTGTGTGTGTGGGGGGGGGGGGGCAGTGGCAGGCGCAGTGCTCAGTGCGTGGGTGGGGAGGGGGGTGCGTGATTCAGACACTCACCGTGCGGTGGCAGCACTAATCGCGTTAGCAAATCATAGTATCTTATATATATAAGCACATATACATATTATGGGATGTATATGTACATCTAAACAAATGTATATATATATATATATGTTTATGCATATATGTATACATCTGTACATACATCGTTCTCAGAAACTGTGTACTTCAGATTTTGTTTTCACATTACATTGTTAACGACTTTGCCTTTTTTGGGGAGGGGGGCGGGTGGGGGGACGGTAGTGAGTCAAATAGTTATTGTTTACTCTGTGTATTAAATATGTTAGCAATATCACATGCATTTAATCTAGCCCACAAAATGCTTGTGTGCTAAGGTGAAAATGTGAATCTTTGCACCATGCATCTACTCAAACGTGGGTTTTTCCCCCTTTTTTTTCTTCTTGTACGACATAATCTTTACAATAATCTTACAATAACAATCAAAAGAGAGCATCACCCTTACCCAAAAAAATCCTCATCAATTGATATATTTTGTTTTTTATTTTGGTTAATTTGCTGTGTTAATTGCTCTTAATCTTTAGTCACGTAACAAGCCTAATTGTTTATATGGACCAAAGGTCTCGTTGTCCAGTTGATGAATTGCACAACTGCCAGGTGGGAACAGTCCATCTGTCAGACTGTCACTGCACCAAACACATGATCGGGGAGTGTAAGTGTCACAACAAGACAATTCTGCTTTCTTGATGAAATCCATTCAAGTGAAGGTGACATACAGTACAACCCCGTTAAACCAAGCTCGGTTAAACCAAACGAGCGGTTAATCCAAACTTTTTTCAGTGGACCGGCAAAATACTACCATTTATCATATAAAAAAGTTAGTTAAACCAAAGTCGGTTAATCCAAAGTATCGGTTAATCCAAACAAAATTGTCGACCCCAGGCCACTTCCGGCACAGTTAAACCAAACTTTCATGTGGTTTTAAGGTCATCTGAGACTTTTTTATATGATAAATGGTAGTATTTTGCCAGGTCGCCGAAAAAAGTTTGGATTAACCAATCGTTGATTTAACTGAGGTTAGTTTAATGGGGTTAAACTGTATATACATAAAAAACAATAATCATAGTGTCCACATACATTGTACATTCAAAATGCAGCCCCGTTTTTGCCAAAGCCAAGTCAAAGTCAAAGCTCGGTTAAACCAATGATCGGTTAATCCAAACAAATTTCTAGGGTCCCTTCAAGTTTGGTTTAACGGGGTTATACTCTATATTTTTATTTTTTTTTGGTAAATATTTTTATTCATCTGAATACATATTTTGTCAGCGCCGGGGCACTGGTCTTCCAGCCGTCGGAGTGGTCGCATTTCATCTGTACATAGTGGAAGTGGAATGTGTTGCATTGTGTGCAGCACAACCCATTCTGAACATAAAAGAAAGTGGGGGAGCAGCCTATGCTGCATAGTGTACAGCATATGTACTGAACATAGTGCAAGGTATCTATATGCATCAAGATAGAGTGTGCAGTAATGTACACTAGTGGTTAAATCATATGCTGTGTGTGTATATCAGTTAGATTTGGTTTTAATAACGGTTAGTCTTTAAATAGTGCCATGTTGTGCATGTATAGTGGTTTATATTGTGTGCATTGCTGGTTGAAGATGTAGTTATGTAGTGATGGTAATGGGTCTAAAGATGGGTTAGTGATTCTCGAGTCATTGAGTTATAATAGTTGTTTTGTCAAATGTGGATATATATATATATATATGGATAGTGATAAACCCTTTTGTCGCGAGTAATAAGCTCTATAGTGGTTCCTCCCCCCCCCCCTCCCCATCTCATGGGGTGGGGGGTGGGTGCCCAGCATGCACCTCGCCCCCCCCCCCTCCGGGGGAGGGGGGGGCTGCTTTCGCCACTCGGTCGGAAGCAACCAGATAAAAGAATGAACATGCAAAGATTGTGAGGCCAAAGAGAGTGTCCTCCCTAGATGATGGATTGGTTGGCTGATTTACGTCCTAGCAACATCTGAGGTCATGTCACGATGAGTACCTCCTTGTGATATTGCACACTTATGGCGGTTTTATACTGCTGCATCAGTTGATTAATTGGTTGGCTGATTTACATCCTAACAACATCTGAGGCCATGTGACGATGGGTAACTGGTTGGGACATTGCACACTTATGGTGACTTTATAGTGCTGCATCAGTTGATTAATTTGCTGGCTGATTTAAGTCGTTAACTACATCTGAGGTCATGTCACGATGGGTACCTGTTTGTGACATTGCACACTTATGGTGACTTTATAGTGCTGCATCAGTTGATTGATTGATTGATTTACATCCTAGCAACATCTGAGGTCATGTCACGATGGGCATTTCCTTGTGACATTGGACACATATGGTGACTTTATAGTGCTGCCCCACAGATATGAATGCCGTTGGCATCATCACCTGGCATCCCACTCAGTCCCATTATTCTAACACTGTGCCAACCAGTCCAAACTTGTCCTATCTCACTAGTGATGAGCACCAGAATATCAGAGCAACGAATACCAATTTTGTAATTCCTTTTATCTTATACCCCGGTCACACGAGAGCCAGCATCCGCCTCCGACCTCCTTACGCCCAAAAGGACGCCAACCTCCCAGCGTCCCATTTGATACATTAATTCAAATATGTGGTAGGCGCCAGGGCAGCACCAGGCCAGCACCAGGGCGGCGCCAGGGCAGTGCCAGGGCAGCACCAAGGCAGTGCCAGGGCGGCGCCAGGGCGCCAACCATTTTTAATTGCGCCACCGGAACAGGACATAAGGAGGTTGCACGTGCAGCAGCAGCAACCTCCTTGCGTCCAAAATTCCCGAAATGGACGCCGGGAGGTTGGCGTCCTCACGGCGACAGCATTCAATCAGGGCGTAAGGAGGGCGCAAGGAGGACATTTTGACATCGCGAATCGATCGTTAGCGAACGCAGGCCTCGTGTGACTGCGGTATTACCCTGCCGAGGATTGGTCATATGCTCTAACCACTCTGCCTCTCGCATTAGAATTGTTAAATTTGTTCACTGCCATTTGTTTCTAAACTTAAAGCTGCATAGTCCGATGAAAGCACCAATTTTTCTAAACCAAAGCATGTATCTAGATGTTATCATAGTCTCACTGCCAGCACCATGATCCGACATTCCACTCAGTCACATTATCATGATACCCTAGTTAACCACCCCTTGCCCTATCCTGGTAATGCCGAGCACTAGGCTATGCAAACAACAACAAACTGAGACTTTATCGCCATGTTGGCCACCCTAATGCACCAACCACACCCGGAACTACTACCCATATAGCAGTCACCAGCCCGTATTGACTGAGCACATCGTAAAATTGAAGAATACCACGTGGCCACAAAGGCATCTGTTATCAAATTGCCCCGGGTGTACGATATGACCCGGTGCCTGCCGGACATAATGGACGAGGCTCAGAGCGAGGCGCTACCGGGCACCAGCCCCTTTTTGGGGCCGGTGTCGCAGTTTCCGCCCTCTGCCAGTTTCCGCCCTCCGCATACACTCAAATGCATTGTCAATGGCCGTGAACAATCTTCATACAGAAAAAGTGAAATATCTCTAAAACCACACCACCAAGAAACAAATCTCTTGGTACACATATAGAAAACATCTTTCCCAAAAAGATTATATTAAATTTATAAGGTTAGAGTTCTTGATTTCTATTAATTTTGAATAAAACTAATGTTTTGCACTGCGCGTACCATCAAACCCAAGGCATTGTCAATGGTCATGAGCAATCTTCATACAGAAAATACAGAAAAAGTAAAATATCTCTAAAACCACACCACCTAGAAACAAATCGCTTGGTACACATATAGAAAAATCTTTACCAAAAACATTATATTAAATTTATAAGGTTAGTGATGATGCTGTTCGATTTTGACACATCCGCAGAATCGATGCGGAGGGCGCAAACTGGCGGAGGGCGGAAACTGTGACAACGCCGTCTCTCCGGCCCGTGCAATGGGTGCTGATGTTTTAGGTGGGAAGGCTTTATATATATGACAGCACACTAGATGGTTCCGGGATATGGATATTAATGGCCATGATTATAGGGGTGATAAGGATGTGGAGAGGTGGTGGGGAGGGGAGAGGCTGTGTGGTGGTAATGGTTGTGGTATATTGGTGTGTAGGGATTGTGTGGTGGGTGGAGATTGTGGAAGGGGAAAATTAGGAGAGGCAGTAAGGGGCAGGGGTGAAAGAGAAAGAAGAGTGAGAGGGGGGGAAGAGAAAGAGGAAGTACTGTGAGAGAAACGAAGGGGGGAGAAAAGGGAAGCGAGAAAGGGGCGAGGGACTGTGAGAAAAGGAGGGATAGTGAGAAAGAAGAAGAGAGAAAATGGAAAGGGACTGTGACTGTGAGAGAAGGGGGAGAGGGGGAAATGGGAAGAGAGAAAGAGGAGAGGGACTGCGAGAGAAGGAAGGAGAGGGAGAAAATGGAAGAGAGAAAAAGAAGGAATGTGAGAAAAGGAAGGAGAGGGCGAAAAGAGAAGACAGAAAGAAAAGGGATAGAGACTGTGAGAGAATGATGTTGTTTGTTGTGGTTTTACGTCCTGGTAACATCTAAGGTGATAGCAGAACGGGTACAGAACGCACTCAGAGCGACTTTATAGTGCTGCCCCACTGGGAGCCCAGGCACAAACCAAGCACACTCCAATCCCCACTCCCATCCCCCACACTCACGCACTGTCGGGTAATCCCCCTTACCCCCGATTGATGTCGCTGCAATGTCACATGACTCTCAGTATGGCCACCTGGTGGGCTATCTACTCACTATGCACGAACCGGAAACATGGTGCCCTTTGTGGGACTTCCAGAACTTCCTGTCAAGTATGTCTGGTGACCGTGTTGCCAACAAAAAAATATAACAAACAAAATATCCACACAAAGCAAAACTTCTAAACCGAGAGTCTCAGAACAATGTAATTAACTATTTGCTCTCAGTGTGTTTTGTTTGTGCGCTCTATTGTCATTGTGCCGAATAGATTATGTTGGCCTAATGTTAAATTTGGTGTAGTTGGCCTTTAAAATGCAAGCTCTATTAGACTGCTGGAACACTCTCGTATATTATACTCATATGTACCTGATTTGGTGGGCTCTTGTTTGTGTGGTTCCACTATTCAAGCCAACTCACTCACCATTAAATAGTGTCGTCTGCTTGGAGCAAAGACAGATTCGTCTATCAATCTACTAACACCCCCACCATCAGGTTCATTATCAACATCGACTACAGCAAATATCACCACAGATTGGCTTTCTTAGTAAATTATGTATTCGACCTCCGGATATAATGATGAAGGTCAGGAGTTCGAACATATGTATATACAGTCATCATCATCATCATCATCATGCTGTCAGTTGTGATGTGACAAAGACTGCTTTCATTACTTGACTGCTGCTCTCCATTTATTGTGTGGTTGTACATTTCATGAAGGCTGCCTGCAAAAGTGTTGAAGTGCTGCTGGCTTTTTCAAATTACCAGCAGCACTCTCTCGGGGAGCAAATAAAGGTTTCACACCGGCAAGAAGATGTCCAGACAGGCGCAAGACTATTTGTCCCTGCAGTGGCTGGTCGGGAGATGGTGGGAGTTCCATACATCAACCACCCTTGATGCTGCCACAGTGACATGGTTTTCTGTTCAGGGTTTGCTCCCTTAGCCTTCGGTTCTGTCAAGAACCTGTGCCACAAGGCAGTGGTTTACAACTCTGCAGGGCAGGGGCGTCAAACTCCCTGAGGTATTGCAATCCCTGCATAGTAAAGCTCTCGAAACCGACCACCTCCCTAAATGGGCCATTTAAAGTGGGTTCCATGGTCGGTCGATTTAATATAATATATATATATTTGAACTGGAAGTTAAACCAGCTATATACAGCATTTAGTACCCAGTACATTATTACCATTAGATCTACATATCAGATAGTACTGCCTGCATTATGTACTGCACATTGATAAATGCTCTCCAGCAACGCTCTGTGTGAATTATCTTACATAACCAAATGTGTATCTGGATATTTGAACTAGTGTAGAATATTGTTTGACACAATTTCATTGCATAATTTCTATAGAGGGCGGGAGGTTGTGGGCCTAATCCCCGGCCGAATCAAACCTTGAGTAACAATATTGATACTTTGTCTTGTCGCTACCTAGCCTGGTGATTGACAGTAATAATAATGGGCAGGGACTCAATATTAGTTCAGTATCGGGATCATGAAATTGAATGGGATATCAGGTCATGTCATCAGCGGCCTTTTCTCCTAGTATGGTAGCACTATAAAGTTGCCATAGTGCACAGTCACAGATCCGTACCCATCCTGATTACCTTAGATCTTGCCAGGACATAAAACCCCAACAAACAACCAAACTTGTCTGCATTTAATTTCAAATGTACTGCTCTTGCGTGTTCCAGTTCTGACTTAAGCCTGTGGTCATGTTCCTTGACTATGGCCCCATATATTAATATGTCATCTGTTACCACTCGTACTCCTGGCAGATTCCCTAGTATCCGCTGCATTTCTTCGATAAAGATATCCCCGGCTGTCTTAATGCCAAAAGGCAGCCGAGTATATCTATACCTCCCCATGGGGTGTTGAAAGTGCAGAGGTGTGAGCTTTGTTCATCTAGCTGGATCTGCCAGTAACCTCACTTGGCGATTAGGTCATCAGCCAATCTTTTGATTTCATCAGTGTTGTCGCCTTCAACTTGTTGAAAATCTTGTGTGGGATCAGCTTGGCCTGCTATCCGGAGTCCACCTTGAAACGTATGTCCTGGGCCTCCACCCGAGCATTTTTGTGCCACAGTCTGGTGCAATTGTCATGATCGTTGTCGATTGCGCTGATGAATAACTCCGCTTCCAGACTGTCCACACTCGAAGCCACTGCTGCTCCTTTGTGTCCCATGTCGCACATGGTGTCTGGGTGACCTGTAGATATTTCATTCACTGGTGTAGACTTGCTTCTGCATACACTCTCGAAGTGTCCTAGCTTGGGGCAGTAATTACTTGTTTTGCCACGGGCCGCACACGCTCCCCTATGGTGATCGTAACCACAGTTGCCACACATGGTGTTGCTGGCCCTGTTGTTGTTGTTCAGACCATGTGGCTTCCAAGATGGCGTCGTTTTGGGCATGCCAGCATGTGCGTCGGTGCTTCTAGAGATGGCGTCTACTTCTTTTAAGTGGTCTTCGGGCTTTTCGTTCAAATGTCTGGCATTGTACTCACTCAACTGGCATATTCCATGCATTTTTGTAGAGTGAGGTCTGCCTCCGCTGTTTGAAGTAACTTGTTTTGTAATCCCCTCTTCCGAACGCCTGCTACTATTCGGTCATGTAATAACGTTTCCTCCATTGGACCGTACTCGCACTCAGAAATTTGTCAATTATTGGAATTCCATCAATTAGTGGAAGACTGGCATCCCTGTACTACTACAGAGAGCGTGTATATAAACAGATGAGAGGGACAACTCCCGCCAAAAACGGTAACACAGGCTACAGTGGCGTTCCTGGCGGTTAGTGTTGAACAAGCCTTGAGTTTGCCGGTACGCTCAATGCAAAACATTTGTTTTTATTCAAAATTAATAGAAATCCAGAAGCCTAACCTTATCAATTTAATATAATCCTTTTGCTAAACATGTTTTCTATATGTCTTCCAAGCGGTTTGTTTCTATGTGGTGTAGTTTTAGAGATATTTCACTTTTTCTGTACGAAGACTGCTCAAGGCCATTGACAATGCCTTGAGTTTGCCGTAAGCGTAGTGAAAAACGTCAGTTTTATTCAAAATTAATAGAAATCCAGAAGCCTAACCATATCAATTTAATATAATCTTGCTGGTAAACATGTTTTCTATGTGTATTCCAATCAGTTTATTTCTAGGTCTTGTAGTTTTAGAGATATTTAACGTTTTCGGTATGAAGATTGCTCACTGCCATTGAAAATGCCTTGAGGTTTGCCCATATGCTTAAGCTGTTCAACAACTACGACTTGGAGCACCACAGTCGGCAGCTGTTACATGCTCTAGTATGGGAGTTGTCCCTCTCATCTGTTTATATACACGCTCTCTGACTACTAATAGACCTATATATGTTCCTCCACTCGTTGCAAATCAAACACCAAAGACAATTAAACTGCCTACATACATAACACTAAGCCAGCCGTACTTTCCTGTAGCGACATGATGTCTACCAGGAAATATGTAACCGTACCATTAGCACCGAGACCGGGGGGGGGGGGGGGGTTAGTGTTCTCCAGCGGATAACGAGAATGCTCTGCATGGGAAGTTGCTGCTACAGTGCTGCCACCTTTGGCATACTGTAAACATTACAACAACTTTAAACGCTACTCCGAGGTGGCGCCACCATAGCATAATGAGAATCTCTAAAGGCTAAAGCTCACCAACATGAGACTGTTAATAGTATACCATATTTAATAATAGTATCAATTAAATACTTCTAATAAATTACGTATATATTTACATGGATATTCCAATGTGCCATTCATAACTCACATGTTTGAAATATTCGCGTAGTATGATCTAGGCTAAGGCATTAAGTTTCATTGGTTTTAGACATCAACATAAGAATGGAATTTTAATAATAATACGATCGACCGCCTGTGAGTGACCTGTGTAGAATTTGCTTCGTGTAATTAATCAATATTCTATATTATTTAGAAGAATCATCACTGTACCAGTAATGACTGTATTTTGAGTTGTATTGTTTAAACAAAGCAAAAGAAAAATAATAATGTTCGCACAGCGAGTAGCCTAACCTAAAATAAAAAAATAAGAGAAAAAGGACATGCACCGTACGATCCATCGACCTTCACCTTGCCTTAAAAGCAAAGCATTTCGAGGAGCATTTCGGCATCCCAGCGTGGTTACAGCTCTTTCAGCGTAACCATAAAAATTAGGGTTTCTGCGAGATTCAAGAAAGCACTGCATTTTGTAGTCGTGCGGACAGACGCAAAATAATAAAACAGAGTGTCCTTGTGATGAATGTGGAGTGACGTCAGTGACTCTGTGATTTCTTACCTCCACCCACGTTACTTTTGGGCCTAACCGCCATACAACAACAACAATAACAAATCTGCCACAGCCGAGTAAGCGCGTGAAGGGAGGAAAGGAAGGCAGATTGCAGCTGCATTTCACACAGACTTCTTGTCATTTTTTCCTTAAGTAGTGAAATGCAGGCATTTAGTTCCTTTTCTCATCAAGTGGGGAAGTTCTTTAGCAAATCCAAGTCGAAGTCTGACACATACGGGTAAGTACACCTACTGCTTTTCATAGACATAGCCTCATAGGATAAATTGCTTATTTCAATATTTGTTAGCATTATGATTATTATGATTAGATATTAGATCAGATATTCACCTCCAGTAGTCGTCGGAACTTACGGAAGGGCTGCGGGAGTAACTGTCAGTATCACGACAATGTTGCTAACACAACCCACAAGTGGATAACATTATGATATATCAGATTTTCACCATTTATCGCTCATGTGTGAGACAAAATGTGAACAGACATGCCTAACAGCCTAGTTTCTACTTCTCGTGCAGCACTGACTCTGAAACATGTATTGTATCAATGTATGGTATTGTCAAAAAAGAAATCACCGTTTATGTTTAATTACTCCTACTGTTATTTATTAGCTTCCATTGAGTGCAGTGTGCCATTGACATTGTCAGTTGACAGTGACATATTCATATATCCATCATGTGACCTATCTTCATGTGACAATGTGCGTCTCGGAGACGTCTGGGCGATGCTTTTTGGCTTATTTCTGTTCAGGGTGCGTCTCGGAGACGCCTCCTATTTCAGACAGGAGATGAAAAGCGCCTCGAAAATGGCTGCCGTATTCAGTGGTTTCAGGCAATCACAGCGCAGCTTTTCCGTTGCAAATGGACACCGCCTATGGGGGTGGCCATTTTTGAGGCGACAAACTGCTTATGCAGTTCAGACTAGCGTGATGTCATGGGCATCACGGAGACGTCTCGGATACGTACCCTGAACGCGGGCCATGATCATGCTCATCAGCCTCGTGCCTCATTGGCTGGCTTAGGAGACCGTGGTTAGGTCAGGTCGATTTGCGATAATACTCTTATTTATTAAGAGAAAAGACCTTTTGGATTTGCAAGGGTGTAAATTCACCTCAATTCAGACCCCCCTCTATTTTTTTAATATTATTTTTGTTCTGTTGTTGCCATGTTTTTGTGTGTTTTTTAACATATTTATTTTATTTGTATGGAACACAATCACAAGTCTTAGTCTATATAATTAGATTTTCGAATTTAGATTTTCAAATATATTTAACGGGACATAGTCCCATGAAAGCTTTGGTTACTAAAACAATTGCCTAGATTTTATTATACATATCTGACTTAGAAATTAGATACTGGTGCACCTTTTATTGCATAGAACTTAGATGGGGGTAATGAGTTAGTTTAATAGAACTTGTTACTGTGAAATCCTATGATGCTCGACAAAATTAAAGTTGCATAACGAAATAGCGAACGGTAGACAGGAAGTGTGAACACTTATTTGTCACTCATTTTCGCTTGAGTGCAAGTAAATACGCAACACAAGGAATAATTAGTAGTATGTGGTGAATAAGGGGTCAAATTTCCCTGGATCATCAGCCCATGAAGCATCAAATTTTCAAAACCAAAACCTAGAACATAAAACCCAAGCAAGAAAGTGCTCGGAATGGGCGATAATACAGTCACAACAAGGATAATTGAAACCTGACTTCCGGCATTTTTCCGCGATTTCCTGACAGTGCTAAGTCAATGGGCGAAATCCGCTTTATCGCGGACATTCCTCGTCGGTGTAATAATTTCAGTTTGATTTCCACGATTTTTGCCAGACACCATTTTCATCCCTGAATGCCCCACGCCCATTCCAAGATATAATCCATCATAGTATTTTTGACAATGCCTTCTTGCTGCAGATTTCGGTATGAGGACTCTCCTGCCTTCGAAGCTAATGGAAGTATGATGGTTGTCCAGCATTACCCATCATGCCACGAGGATGCAGTAATGTCGGTCGCTGCAGCAGGGACTGGAATCTGTGTCTCTGGCAGCAAGGATAGGGTAAGACTTCAAATAATATTAATATATCAATATGCACTTATTTCATGGTATAATGGCTGAATGAGTAAAGAACCCAGTTCTTAATCGTATGTGCGATATCATGGATACAATCGCCGGTTGGGTCAAACCAATTCCTTATCAAACAAAAGATTGGGACTTGTCTAGTGGTGTCAGCGTTTGAAATAAACCTTTTTTGAGTCACGTGAGAGTAGGCACAGACAAGCAGAATATGGCTGTTAGAGCCCCAGAAATACCACTTACTCTTCCCAGGTGCATTCTGACAACTGTCTGTCAGTTCACACCTGAAGCCCCTCTCCAACAAACTCATAAGTAAGAAAGGGAAGACAAGTCATGCAAGATTGACAGTGAAGAAGTTGTGCTTTATTGCCATCAACTCCTGTTCACCTACTAGCGACCTATCACCCTGACTCCTTACCTTCTGTCCACACAGAGCCTCATTACTCACTTTAGTATGTATAGGAATCAGTGCCTACAGCCCATTGAACCGGAGTCCCATGGTTGTTGCATATAGCTCAGTTTGTATATGAAAGGTGGAGCCTCAAACAGATTGTCTGGGTTCCTGGCCAAGAGAAGAGTGTGTTCACTTCAAGAGTCCATCCAGAAGTGTAGTTTAGTAGTGCCTGTAGCAGCATATAGATCAGAGTGTCTAGAAAAATCAATATCAAAATGAGGCTTTTGTGGTCAGGTGGGGCAAAGGGGCGCAGGTGACTGGGCCTCCCACAGCCAGCCAATCAGACACCCTCTACAGTCGGGGGGGTTGGGGACGCCCTAATAGGGGCTGCTGTCACTCAACCCCAGCTGCAGGTGGTGTTCATAATGTATGCAGAGAGGCTGGGTGTGCTTTCCCATCGGTCCTGTGGTAACAGGTAGTTGCAGACAGTTACAATAAATATAAAATGTCCTTTTCCTCCACTTGCACCCTTACTGGTGCATAGAGGGAACATTTCACCAAACATTAACTTTCTCTTATATAGGAACATCTCGTCATAATCTCGGGCACTATGTATTAACACATATTTCACATAGCCTAATATGTTGCACAGCGAGTGGGGCACCCATTGCTTTTCTATTACATAACCTTCGTCCCCACTCCATCGCCCAAGGATAATAATCCTCTCTGCCAATATATAATTCCGAACCGAAAATCCGTATATTTTTACAAAGGGACACACACACCCTCTTTTTCTTTCTCCATCTCTCTCTGACTTACACAAGTGATACTTGTCGCTACCTGGTCTGGCGCTCGGCATTACTAGGATAGGTTAATGATTGGTTAGATCACTGTCGGTATAATGTGCCTGGTGGGGAAATCGAGTCATGGTGACTGTGGCCTGGCCTCCAACTGGGGCAGCATTATAAAGTCGACATGAGCGCACGCTGTCACACATTGGTACCCGTCCTCATATGACCTAGGATATTGCCAGGACATAAACCCCCAAACTTTTTCTATTACTTTTACTCTTTCGCTTGCTCCATCTCTCTCTCTCTCTTGCTCCATCTCTCTCTTGCTCAATCTCTCTCTTGCTCCATCTCTCTCTCTTGCTCCATCTCTCTCTCTATATATATATATTTATCTATATATATCTCTTACACACACTAAATCAATCAAACAAACACATTCTCAAACACACACACATATATATATATATATAAAGTTGGGCTACGGCAAGAGAGAGACAAGAGGCGGTGATGGGTAGGCGACTTTATTTGCGTCAGGGCAGCAAAATATAGGCTACCGGTAAAAAAAAAAAAAAAATTCAGAAGCAGGAGAGAGACTGACTGCCCGGGCAAGTAGTGCCAGGAACCCACAGGTGGTGGCGCTGGGGTAGGCCAGGACCGGGGCAAAAGCGGGCAAGTCAGCGATTGGAGAATAACATTAGTCGAATACAGAGGAATAATCGTGATAATATTATGAGAGAGCTCCGCCCCTTTTATATACGTATAATACATTATACTCTCTATATATATATATATATATGGGTCACTCTCATGAAAACTAGTCAGAAGTGTCACATGGAGAGTTAAAATCTAATATTAGAATTTTTAACATGCTTTATTCACTGAATAATTAATGTACAATATTTGTGTGGCATTCAGACACCACTGGTTACATCTGTGATGAAAATTTGTAATGTTATTTCTGAAGACATCAATTAATTTCTTTTTTTATTTAATCAAGCATACATGTTAATACATATTTCCTTTTTGATTTGGAAACTGTTTTGTTTGATATATCAATGCAATACAATATATTAGTAAGGATCCAACCATGTCCCATATGTCATGTTACAAATGGCTGACTGCAAAATGTTTTTTTTTGGTACAAAAACACTTCATATCTAAAACGACCAAAGTTGCACACAGTTCATTTTATTTCCCCTATTTCTTACATCAAATCTGAACATGAATATGAAGCGTATAAGGACAAAAATAAGTTGGAAGTTTTTTTATTGATGTTTTAAGATCCCATCCCATGCTGACCAGTTTTCAGGAGAGTGACCCATATACACATACACATACAGAGTGTCTCCTATCTCAGCCCTCTCACCTTAGTGACATCACTGACACATGTCAGCTCCTCGGTGATTATACCATACATGCGGTTTGTATGTTTCAGACTGTTGTTGTGTTCGATTACCCAGCAGGGAAACCACTGCAGCGATGGGAAGGCCATAAGAAGGAAGTAACCAAGGTGAGATTCCTGCATTGGTAGGAGAGACACCAGGTGGAAGCAGGGTGTATCCACATCTCTAGTGATACACATCTCTAGTCCTTTAAAACTGCATCGTCTGATAAAATCGACATTTTCGAAAACAAAACATTTAGTATTATTTACTTAGATTTGATTCTACACATCCAACTTAGATACTGGTGCACTAATGAAGTTTTCTATTGTTGCATAGAACTATTAGAAGGGAATACGAAGTCAATTTAATAGAGCCTGTGACTACTGAACCCTATGGTGTCCGAATTTTGACATGCATGCCAATATTCCTTTTTTGCCTTTTCAATTCGAATATCTCCAAAGATAGCCATTTAAAATAAAAGTTCCATTGAACTAAATAAAGTATGGTCGATTATAATGGCCCACCTCATATATTTGTCTTAGAAATATATCATAAACTCAAAACCATCAGACTATGCAACTTTAGACTACCAAGTGAAGATGTTTGCAAATGCTTAAATCCTGATGTTTGAGGCTGTCTGCTATAGGCAAACTATATTTTAATCCCATCATTTATTTCTAGTACAAATTCAAATTTTTATTAAATTTCAGACCATACAAATAAATAGTTTTTGAGCAATTTGACATCAAACATGTAAACTTGTGCAATTCTCACTAACAATGCTTCGTAAAAAAAAATTATTATATTAAATCGCCTTGTGGCATGTCATGGGAATAATACCTGACTCGAGCCCAACCAAAGACTTAAGGGGAAACACGGGTTATCGGAACATAAATTTGGGTCAAACTGGGGATTTCTGTTTTTGCTGTATTCATATAGAAAACCTTCTTGTTTTTTTGGACAGATAATTACTTGACTGGATATTTGTGTATATAATATGGAATTCTAGATGATGATACTGGACTTTAACATTTGAAAGAAACACTTTGTGAACTTTGAAGCTTGTTTTCTCAGAACTGCTTTTCCCAGAGTTTTGCCAATTTGCCCCCTTTAAAAATGTAAGTTATAATTGTAGCAGAAAGTTGAAACTTGGCAGTCTTATGTAAAAGTTGCTGCTGAGTGCAATAAGATGGTTAAAAACACTGTATCTTTCATAGTTCAAGAGCTAGGGATGGAGACACAAAAAGTTGACCATTGAATTTTTTTTACCTCTGGTTCGTCATGTAGGGA
This sequence comes from Branchipolynoe longqiensis, assembly GCA_030323885.1. Lineage (NCBI taxonomy): Eukaryota > Metazoa > Annelida > Polychaeta > Phyllodocida > Polynoidae > Branchipolynoe > Branchipolynoe longqiensis. Next base: position 15,772,374 of record CM059201.1, read on the forward strand.
CATGTTAGTAATGACATATATTTTACCTCGGTATACAGCCTCAGGCTAGGGAGAAGGAAGCACGTGAGGTACCAGCAATTAGCATATACAACTCACGACTGGATTACGTGTCGTTGGGTTGCTCCGGCAAATTTAGTCTACATACAAGCTAATACGCAGTAAGTATCATAAAAACTGTGGTTAGCTTAATCATGATGCATTAGAGCATCATTATGGAAAGTTTAGACTTTCTTTGGTCCATTTTGGACGAGTTATTTGGTTATAAAAAACCAAGGATAGAATTCCTTCTCGAAGGATTGAAACCGATCATTAGCGGTTCTGTCAACACCCGAGTCACCGTGTGATTATGGGTAGAGATGTGGGCTCTGCCTCGTCTCCTGTGGAAATTCTCTCGTACTCTAATAGAGAGTAATGTTGGAGATGCTCCTGGGTTTCTTTTATAGACTCCCCACAAACTTTTTCAGGCGTTTCTCCGAGTTTCATAGCATTTTCTCCAACTTGTTGACGTAGTAGTCACAGGTGGGAGAAGTGTGCGGAACAGAGGGATGGGCGGGCCGATACACTGGTCCCGACCCCGCGTAAGGTTTGGGCTTGACCCACAACCCACGCACAAATTTAGCTTATTACGCCTGTGTTATAACGGTATAAACACGTTCTTTAACACCAATAGATGTCCAAATGAGTTTGAAACAACCATATTGTGACATATATATATACCGGGACTGACCAAAAATCTTTGTTTCAGCTCCCGATGGCCACGAAGCGGAGTAAGCGCGGTGCAGCAGCAGCCGAGGGGCGTGTTCCGAGTGGAGGGGACGAGGAGTACGACTCCTCACCCGTGTTGTCGGCAGGGCCTTCGACACAGCCCGGGGCGCATATTCTCTCCGAGGAGGACATAGTGCCTGACGGCGCCGCGGCTCAAAATTGGGAGACGCGGTTTGCGGCGATGGAGAGTCATATAATGGCTCTCAAACCACCGGTGTCTCGTAAACGGCGAATGCCGAGTGTTCAAGAGGAGTCTTCTTTGGAGGATTTCTCGGAGACAGACTCAGAGATGGAGCTTAGGGCTCCTCCTCCTTCTCCTAAACGGAGGAAGAAGAAGAAACATATCGTTTCTTCTGGTGATGATTTCACCAAGGAAAGGGGGAGGACGGGACTTCGCAAAAAGCGCAAGACCAAGTCCAAGAAGAAGAAGAAGAAGAGGAAAGATTCTTCTTCTTCCGACTCGTCCACGGATTCCACTTCCACGGAATCGGACTCAGACACGCGATATGAAGGTGTCTATGCTGCCATTGGGGGCAAAGTGGCTAAGAAAGTGGAGAAGCCAAGGGCTAAGCGTGTGAAAACCACTACGCTTATGCGTGAGAACATTAATGGCCATTTCCGCACGTTTAAACCGGCGGAGATTATTTCTAAGTTATCAGATGAGTTAACAGGCATTAAAGGTGTTCCCAACTCCATCATTAAGGAGATGGATCGAGATGTCAATATGACGGAGGACCGTAAGAGATTTGAGGGTGTGTTGCACACAGTGCATAAGGCGGTGCTTGGTACCCTAACAGCTATTGCTCCTGTAGCAAACAGAATGCAACGAGAAAATAAGTTCTCGTCTTTGGCTAAGACGATGGACAAAGGCATTGCATTGTTGGCGGCGGCAGGTAATTACCTGTCGTATCGAAGATATGAAAATGTCTTCAAGTCGGTTTGCACAGATGCTGGCAAAGAAGTGGCTCGCTCAAAGAAGGTTACCGATAATGATGGGAAAGAGTTTACGCTCTTTCTTGCTCCAGAGCCGATTAAAGGGAAACCTTTAGATAACACGAAAATGTTTGGCGGTCAACTACAATACCTCTATAAAGAGGTAGAAACTGCAGCCAAGAGTGGCAAAAACATGGATGGTAAGAAGAAACAGGAAACTCCTCGTTTCAAAAGGTCACGAGGGGATTTTCGTCCACGGCGGTTCACCAGGGGAACCAGACCGGGCTCAAACTTCGGTCAAGCTTTTCGGGGCCGGGGCGCTCGCTCAGGCTGGACCGACAACACCGCACGGCCACTGGGCCGAGGTGTCAACTCGCCGAGACCCTTCCCCAGGGGCGGGTCCAAGTAGAGGTTGAAACACAAACGTTACAAGTCCTTCCAGCCTCTAAAACCACACAAACTGTAAGCAACTTTGTGGCTGGTAATATTAATAATCATATTTCTGAGTGGCACAAAATTACTAGTGACCAAGAAATTTTACAAATAGTTAGGGGTGTTCACATTCCCTTCACACAAATTCCGGTACAAGGCAGGATACCTTTTCCTTATAACATTGAACCGGTTGAACGAGAGGCACTAACTAAACAGGTACAAAAATTCTTTGAGAAAGGAATTATACAAAAAGTGACATACTGTTCAGGAGAGTTTATTTCAAACATCTTCTCGAGACCAAAGCCTAATGGCGAGGTTCGAATGATCCTGGATTTAACAATCCTTAATAAAATGGTTGAATATCGACATTTTAAAATGTTCTCGCTAGATACGGCACGAGATCTGATTACGCCAGATGCGTGGATGGCTAGTGTTGATTTACAAGATGCATATTATACGCTTCCCATAAGGGAAAAAGACCGGAAATTTCTTCGGTTTCTTTGGGATAACCAACTCTATGAGTTTACCTGCATGCCGAATGGTTTAGCTTGTGCCCCTCGTTTATTCACTAAACTGCTTAAACCTGTTTTCTCAGTAATGGCGCGGAAGGGTCATATAATGTTTCCATACATAGATGATTCCTTTATTATAGCATCAACACAAATTGATTGTGTGAATGCAGTTTTGGATTTATGTGCATTACTTACTAAATTGGGGTTTTATGTACATCCACAAAAGTCAGTGTTTAAACCAACAAAACAACTCAAATGTTTAGGGTTTATTCTGGATACACAGTCTCTTACAGTGTCGATAACAGAACAAAAACTAATTAAGTTTATGAATACAGCGACCCAGCTTATTAAGTTACCAAAACCTAAAATTAGACAGGTCGCAGTCCTTATTGGGATAATGATATCGTATGCACCCGCTATTCTATACGGGAAGGCCCATATTAAATCTCTAGAAATAGATAAAAATTTAGCGTTAACACGAACTAAAGGGAATTTTGAGCGAAAGATGTTTATTTCGCAAGAAGGGCTACAGGATATTGCATGGTGGATGCAACACATAGCAAGTTCACCAAATCCAATCCGCATGGCGGAACCTAATACGGTAATTACTACTGATGCTTCGTTAGAAGGTTGGGGAGCTCATCGAGATGGGGTCACAACAGGAGGTAGATGGCTTGATGATGAAAAATCAGACCATATTAATGCGCTAGAATTGCGTGCTATTTATCTGGGCTTATGTAGTTTAGTAAAGATACATAAATCACAAGTTAGAATACTAACTGATAATACTACTGCCATGGCATATATTCGTAACATGGGTGGAACCAAATCAAAGCCTTGCAATCAGTTGTCTAAACTGATTTGGAACTGGGCACAGGCTCAACAAGTCTGGCTGACTGTAGCGCATATTCCAGGGTCACAAAATACACTTGCAGACCATAAAAGTAGAAATTTCCATGACCATTTAGAATGGTCTCTCTCTACACCTTTGTTTAACTTCATTTGTGAAAAATGGGGTACACCTAAAGTTGACTTGTTTGCATCACGAAATAATAACAAATTACCTTGTTATGTTTCTTGGCATCCTGAACCGGAGGCTTGGAAAGTAGATGCATTTGCTATTATCTGGGAAAATAATTATTTTTATATTTTCCCACCGTTTAGCATTATCAGCCGAGTTGTCAGGAAAATCGGTTTGGAAAGGACACATGCTATACTGGTGGTGCCCGATTGGGACACGCAACCTTGGCTGCCAGCAGTTTCACAACTGGCAAAAGAACATATACGATTCCCAAGAAAACTCGGGAATCTGACACACCACGGACCGCTAGTGGTTCACGGCGACGTGTCAACGACGCCCCTATTGGCATTCCTTTTCTAAGGAAACAGCTGCAGCAATTTGGATTGGACAAAATTACTGAGAATAGGATAGTATCTGATGCCTGGAGGCCAGGAACTGTCAAAATGTACACATCCTATTTAAAGAAATGGGGTGTACATTGTTTGTTAATGAAAGTTAAGCCAACAAATCCAACAATTTCACAAGTAGCTCGTTTTCTTCGTTCTCTAGAGGATGAAGGACTATCCTTTGGGTCGATCAATGCGGCAAGATGTGCGTTATCAATCATATTACCGAGAATTGATGGCGAAACAGTTGGAAAACATTATGTTCTTTGTTATCTACTTCGTTCAATTTATCAAAGGAATCCTCCAAAACCAAAGTATAGTCGGTTTTGGGATGTGTCTATAGTATTTAAGTTGTTTCAGGCTTGGCCTCACAACTCGTGGTTAGATATAAAACAATTAGGTTTTAAGGTCGCGGTCCTGTTATTATTAGTAACCGGACACAGAGGACAGACGATTGTTGCTTTATCTTTAACTGGATTAGAAATAGACAAGAAACAAGCTACGTTTGATTTAGCACAATTGCTTAAATCGAACACGTTAGGTGACCCTTTATCTACGGTTCACTTAGACTGTTTTCCGAGTGATCGGAAATTATGTGTTGTGTCAGCCATACGGGCTTATATATCTAAGACAAAGGATTTACGTGCATCACAACAACTATTAGTGAGCTTTATAAAGCCACATAAGGCAATTTCACGAGACACCCTTGCCAGATGGACAATTACGGTGTTGAAATTGGCTGGAGTGGATACGGGCAAATACTCTTCCCACTCAACTAGAGGTGCCATGGTCTCCAAGGCACGGTTGCTAGGTATTTCTGTGAAAAGAATACTAGCGCATGCAGGCTGGAAGACGGCTAAGTCGTTTGCAAAACATTACAACAAGCGACTAGAAAAGCCTACCGGCATTGCAAAGCGCCTGCTCGCCAACTAACAAGAATAGGTGAGAACAAAAACGTTGAATATTATATAAGAATGGATGATATTAGGGATAAAAATGAATTATGTAAAGGTCTCCCTAGCCTGAGGCTAGACTGAGGCTGTATACCGAGGTAAAATAGTATAGTTATACGAATCTTACCTGGGTATAGATGATGGATAACTGTTGTTTTCCCGAGGTAGAAGCCTCGGGTAGACGTGGGCTAGGGCCCACCCACCACGCCCTGCCACGTCTATCCCGTTGGTGTACCGTTACGGGAAAATCATAGTATCCATTGTATTGAAAGATCATTTTTATCCTGAATAAGTAGGTTAAAATTGCTGGTACCTCACGTGCTTCCTTCTCCCTAGCCCACGTCTACCCGAGGCTTCTACCTCGGGAAAACAACAGTTATCCATCATCTATACCCAGGTAAGATTCGTATAACTATACTATAAATTCACAGACCACCTTATTGCACTCAACTGGACCAGTTCTTCATATAATAACTTGATTCAGGCAAATCTAGGCACATTCAGTATACTTCCTGGAGGGGGTAAAATTTTGATTTTTTGTGTGTGCAAGATCCTTCATCATATGACCCCTACTCAAGATAGAGATTTGAAACTCTGCAGATATGCTTCTCTTGATACAACGAATGTGTGCTCCAATATTCAAAGCTCTATCTTTAATAGTTTTTGAGATACGGAAATCATCCAAAAATCACCCATGTCTCCCCTTAACCTTGTCTGGCACGCATCATTACAACCATGAGGCAAGGAAAGACTGGTTGGCACACTGTGGTATCAGTGTTCGAAATAAGGCTTGTCCAAGCCAAGTGATGGTATACTTTTCCATAGGACAAATGAACATTGAGTGAAAAACATTTATTTGTCGATTTTGCTTGCTGTTCGATATCATCTTTAAAGCGGGAGTTTTAGGTTAAGTGCTGCAGAGAAGTGAAAATTCAGGCGGACAAGCAAAAATCATACCGGACTTGTCCTCTGGACAAGTGAAAGATTGTTGTTTGTTTCCATCACTGGGGATATTGGGTCATGATGCTTGTTAAAACTTAAATGATATCCCAGTGGGGCAGCACGACAAACTCATCATCAGCAGATGCTGTCTCTAGTTTGGCATCCCTTCCTTATATTCAGAATTTTCCCAATTCAATTCTTTGTTTCAGACTAGACTATATGCCTTCTATTGAGACAAGCAGAAGCCCATATTAATGTTAAAGATGAATATATATTATGGAGAAAATGACAACATAAAAGACTGTTAGAATTGAACACATTGGTCGTAATGCTCGCATTACGTTTGATGCGAGGGAAGGGAGAGACCCTCCCCCCCCGCCTCCTGCCGCCGCCGGCGTTCTCACCTCCCTGTCATCTTCCCCTCAGCTTTCTCCCACCTCGCCCTCTCGCCCTGCCACCGCCGCTTTCTCACCTCCCCCCGCCTCTCGCCTCCCCGCTCCTCCCTTATAAAGCCGCCCGCCGGCCTCCCTCAGCCACTCGCCTTCCAGCCGTCCTCCCTGCTCAAGCTCTTTCTTCTACTTGGCCTTCACCTCGGACCGTTCTTCACCTCGGCCCCGCCTCGCCATGCCTGGACGCGGCAAGGGAAAGGCACGGAAGGGAGCCCGGACCAGGGCCGCGGCGACGCCGGGCCCCTCCTCGGACACGCCGGGAGGCGCCTACCCGGCGCCTCGGGACCGGGCCTCGGGCACCGAGGCCGATATCCTCCAGGCGCTGCAACACATCACGGGCCGCCTGACCGCCCTGGAGTCCGAGGCCGCCCGCAAGCCCGAGGAGACCCCGCCGCCTTCCCCGAGGCGCCGGACGGCCTACAGCACGCCGCCCAGCCCAGCACCTCGGGCACACGTCGTCGGGGGGGGGCGCACCCTCCCCCGCCACCTCAAGCACCGCTCCCGGGGGCACTGCACCCGCAGTACCAGCGGTACAGTCGCCTCACTGCACCACCGTCGACCGCTCCGCCCCCGCCCTACATCCAGGATGCCGTCGACCATACGCCGGCATCCGCGGCCGACGCCGTGCGGCACATCCTGGCATCGGCCGAGGCGCACCACACCGGGAGACACAAAGACATCTCCCCCGACTACCTTTTCCCCTCGGACCTCGTTGAGAGGGGACCGGAGCGGAAGCCGGTAAAAAGAGGGGAAGCCACCAAGGACGAGTATAGCCTCGCCCTCACCACCCTCGTCAGCCACCCGAGCTTCCCGGCGCACTCCATCCCGGGCCTACATCACCACACCCTCACCGTGCTCAGGGACAACCTCGTCTATCCCTGGCCTACCATCCGCGCATACTCCGAGACGATTTTTACCTGGATCGCGGACGGGAGGCTCCCCCACGGGTGGCACAACCCGGTGGCCCTCAACCTCGTGAGGGTGGAGACCCTCACCTTGCCCGCACCCCAGGCCAGCCCAACAGCACCAGCCCCCCGAGGCGCGGACCTCCCCCGAGGCGCACAGCAGCCCCGGGCCCACGCCGACACCCGCATCGCCTACAACAGGCAGGCTCACGGGGCCCCCTGGAACCGCGACCCTGCCTCGTGCGACCAGGCCCCCGTCGGGGAGGCCCACGGCGAGGTGGGGAACAGGCACCGGCACGTCTGCGCCTACTGCGCCAACATAAGGCACATCCTCACCATGCACAGCGAGGCCGGGTGCTTCACCAAGCAAGTCCGTGAGCGCCAGAACCCGGCCGCCTCGGTGGATTTTTGATCCGCCGGTCCCCCCCGGCCGGCCCAGGGGGCCATCCCCGGCGCCTCACCCACACCTCTGCCGACAGCCCCGCGACCACCACCGACAACCCCCCACCGACCACCGACCGAAACACCGCCCAGACCCAGCCGGGGACCATCACCCCGCACCGCAGGCCCCAGACGCCGCCCACCCTGACGACGAACCCTCCCCAGACATCACAGCCGCCGACCATCACGACCTCCACGACACCGCCTTCATCAACCCGCCCGACCCCACCCCGCCCAGCCCTGAGGACTTCGCTGCCCCCCTGTTCGACCCTCGCCGGACCTCCTCACCGCAGCTCCAAGGAGCGGGCCTCCCCCAACCTTTTGGCCGCCCGTTCCCTGTCGACGTAGGCCGCGGACGCCTCACCACACCCAGACCCTCAACTGCCCAACCTTCGCCTGGGTACCCCTCGCGCCCTATCCCGGCCCAGGCCCTGGACTTCAGACGCGGCCTACGCCTCGTGCCTCCGCCTCGGGCGCCCCTCGAGCCCTCTCCTCCTTTTTTGGTGGAGGGCTCTTCGGCGCCCCTCGCCACAAACTCTAAAGCTCCCCCGGAGCTCCTTAGCCGTAAGTTTATTTTTCCGCTTTCCTTGTACATACTATGTTTATTTCCTGAGGTGTTTCAATAAAGCGCCTCTTTTCCCACCCCTGCCTTGCCTTCTTCCTTTTCGCGCATCGGTCGTAATGCTCGCATTACGTTTGATGCGAGGGAAGGGAGAGACCCTCCCCCCGCCTCCTGCCGCCGCCGGCGTTCTCACCTCCCTGTCATCTTCCCCTCAGCTTTCTGCCACCGCCGCTTTCTCACCTCCCCCCGCCTCTCGCCTCCCCGCTCCTCCCTTATAAGGCCGCCCGCCGGCCTCCCTCAGCCACTCGCCTTCCAGCCGTCCTCCCTGCTCAAGCTCTTTCTTCTCCACCCACCCAACTCTCCCTACAGCTGGTGGAGGGCTCTTCGGCGCCCCTCGCCACAAACTCTAAAGCTCCCCCGGAGCTCCTTAGCCTTAAGTTTATTTTTCCGCTTTCCTTGTACATACTATGTTTATTTCCTGAGGTGTTTCAATAAAGCGCCTCTTTTCCCACCCCCGCCTTGCCTTCTTCCTTTTCGCGCATCAGTATGTGACCAAAACGTCTTAGTAGTTATGACAATCGTGGTGTTCTCTGTGGCGGAATGGTTAGAGTGTCTGACTTTTTTCTAGGTCAGACTCCTAATCTGAGGGTCGGCGGTTCGATTCCCCATGCTCCCAGCTCTGCCAATTTGGATTTCCACCGCTGTGTATAACTTACAGCGTCATCAAAGGCTGGTTGCTCTCATACCATGTCTATGTGGTGTGGGAGGTTAAAAATCCCTTGGGTCGGTAAAAGTGTAGGCTCAGGCTTTCTATCGACCAGCAGTGGAATGAGGAAGACCAGTCGTCTATGACTGAAATTTCCCCTGCTTAAACAACTAATGGACCAAAAAAAATAATCTCAGTTTCATATAGATCAGACTTGGTGGCCGAATCGGTATGAGCGCTGGCTTCCCATGTGGAAGGTTAGGTTTTGAAAACCTGGCCGAATCAAACCAATGACTTACAAAATTTATACTTGTCGGTGCTTTGCCTTGCTCTTAGAATATCTAGGACAGGACAAGGACTGGTTTGTACAGTATCAGGATAATGTGACTGATTGGGATATCACGTTGTAAAATTTTCCGATATATGAGATATGGGATATGGAGAACTCTGCTATAATAAATTGCAACTTGTCTATAGGATGGTAAATGGTATGTAAAACCAAAGGCATATAAGGTATATGTGGAGTTGCTGATCCATTACTAATGGAGGTTAGAAATTGTGTATCAATATAGTAGAGAGAGAGGGTCACTTCTTGACCTGAGAGAGGGTCACTTCTTGACATGTGGGACAGTCTTTGGGAAGTCTCCTCACATACCCCCTCCCCTCCCAGTGTTATTTATGGATCAGTGCACAGCAGACACAACAGGGCACTGTAGCCAGATCTAACCATGCCTTGGTTACAAGGATATTGAACCCTCATTGGTGGATAGAGGAATGCCTGTTAGTGATTGGAAGAGTGGATCATGTGATCACCACCATCTTGTCTCTTGAAACTATAAATACAATAAATCAGGGAGTCTCACACTCCTACCTTTCACTCTTTATCTACTTTCCTTCCTTGCCTGTAGTGATTTCTTATTAGCCTATCTACACCACTCAAACCGCCAGCCGTCGACTTTACAACGTCATGGTGTCAGTGGCCTGGTCTCCCTGTGTGGCAGCACTATAAATTGCCATGAGTGCGCAATGTCACAAGTCACTGCCTGTCCTGGTATGACCATATATATTGCTAGGAAATAAAACCCCAAGAACCAAACCTGGTTCCCATAATTACATTCTGTTTTTTTGCAGGTGGCGTATGGCATGAAGGTAAAGGGCTACTTCAGTGCGTCCCGAGATAAGAGTGTGTGCATGTGGCAAACTGACCATCCCCAGCCCCGCAAATCATTTTTAGGACACGACCTCGTCGTCACAGGCCTCACCCTCAACTACGGTCAGTCCTCACCGCCCGGGGCAACTCGAAACTGCCAGCCTCTTTCCACGGTGGCGTTTGTTTCAGTTTCTTTGACCGATTTTTAATTTATACGGCGAATATACCAGCAGAAACAGCTGTTATCTTTTCTTCGCCTAAATTTACACGATATCGAGTCGAGTCTCAGTTGATATTGATGATGATAATAATAATAATAATAATAATAATAATAATAATACAAGGTGTCGTAGACCTCCTGAAACAGGCTTAGTGAATATAGTCTACAAAATGAGTAGTGGATGGGTGATTGTGTCAATATTAAACATTATATAGGACTGTCATTTGCCTATTAATGATTGACAATCAGAATGGATTATGTGTATGTATGTACATCTGTAAATGGCTGGCTGTATGTATTTATGCTTATTGCGGTATGTTTATTGATCTCCCCTCCACTCCCCTCCCCTCCCCTCTCCTCTCCTCTCCTCTCCTCTCCTCTCCTCTCCTCTCCTCTCCTCTCCTCTCCTCTCCTCTCCTCTCCTCTCCTCCCTCCCAACCTCCAAAATAGGTGCTCGAGTCAAACCAATGACTTGAAAACTATTTTCTCTGCTTTAACTTACAGAAAACACGATGCTTTGCACGGGATCACGTGACAATTGTTTAAAACTTTGGGACATAGAAACTGGGAATTGCACCCAAGAAAAGCGCATCTCGAGAAACTTGGTATGTCTTTATCAATTAATTCCGGCTAGATGCTTCCCTCCTTGTTTCCCCTTCTTGTATATCATTCATTAAAGTTGCATAGTCCGATGGTTTAGAATTTCTACGATATCTTTAGAATGAATTTATTAGGTTGGTTATTATAACCTAGTTAAATGTCTTTTAAATTAGGAATATCTAAAATAATGTTGGTGTTCACATAGGCTTGTTGTTGTTGTTGTTGATGATTTATACTGCCCATCATGGATAAGTCTGAATAGACTTGTTTTCACCATTAGACAGTTTGTCGATAGAAAGCCCGAGCCTACACTTTTACCGACCCAAGGGATTTTTAACCTCCCACACCACATAGACATGGTATGAGAGCAACCGGCCTTTGATGACGCTTTAAGTTATACACAGCGGTGGAAATCCAAATTGGCAGAGGTGGGGGGGGCATGGGGAATCGAACCACCAACCTTCAGATTAGGTGTCTGACCTAGACAAAAGTTATACTCTAACCACTGCCACAGAGAACACCGCTTCTAAGGGCTTGCCTTGCTTGTATGACTTGCAGCAGCGACAGATTCTATTAAATTGACTTAATATTCCTTCTGTGCAACAATGCATGTTTAATAAATAAGTGCAACACTATCTAATTTGGATATGTAGGATCACAGGGCGAGTGGGGCAGACAAGCAAAAAGAGCAATATATAGACTGTCCCAGAGTCACAGGACCGGGGCAACTGGTTGGCAGTCCCGCAGTGAATGGTAGGGGACACCTCATTCGCCCAATACCAATTACCAAGTAAACACAACCTCTTGTTTCCGCTCTTTCTATACTTGTACGAATATTATACCACACATATACAGCTTCTAATACTACAGCGACTTTCACTCGTTTCAGGTGACGCATGCGAAATGGGGAGAGAACTGCAATTTAATAGCACAAACAAGCGAAGATAAAGAGACAAAGTGAGTGAATCAGTCATATTTCTGGCATAAACTTAAACTTAATAGGATACTAAACAAACTGCACAAAAAAATATTATAAAAACAAATTGGAAACACCATAAACAATCAATCCATATGGATTATGACCACTACTGCACAGCGGTGAAAACAAGTGCATGTACTTAACCGTTATGAGAAGAATAAACAAACAATCACACACACACAAAATTGTAGAGGTGTTTTGAACTGTGTTTATGACCTCATGTTGCTATGACAACATAAACTCTTTCTCACTATATTTGATGTTTGCTCTGTGTCGGCTAAATGATAACTGGTGTACATTAAACAATTGTAGAACTAACAGAATCAGAGAGGGTAGGGAGATGTGGGAGAATGCTTACAAACAGAAAGAATGCATGCAGTTGATAGCTACACAACAATTGAAAGTAATAAAACAAGGGGGAACCACAAGACTATTTAATGTCTAGCGGCGAAAACAAGTCATTCTTAGACTTAACCGTTATGGCCAGCATAACCAAATATTTTTAAATGATGCACTGGACTGGATGGCCCAATAGGTAAGAACGCTGGCTGACTTCCCGTGACGGAGATCGTCGATTTGAATCCCGACTGAATCGAGCAAATGACTTACAAATGTTGTTACATAGTAACATCTTAAGATTATATCAGGATAGGTACCGACTTCTGACAGTGTGCACTCATAGCGACTTTATAGTGCTGCCCCACTGGAAGACCGAGCCATTGTCATCATGACCTGATATTCCACGTTATAGTCACATACTGAGCAAACCAGTCCTTGTCCTATCCTATTATAATATTAATGCTGAGCACCAGGCTAGGGAGCGACAAATATAAACTGTGTACGTCATTGCTTTGACTCGGCCATAGTTTGAACCCACGACCTTCCGTACAGGATGGCAGCTAGCGCCCATGATCATGGTGGTGTAGTGGTCTGCACTGACCTCTCAGGCAAGGAGCCGCATAGACAAGTAAACATGGGTAGTGTGGTGACATCAGGGAGCCTAGATGGTGTTAGCACACTGGCCCGGAATACATAGAGATGTAGGTTCGAGTCCCACTCTAGGTGCAGTATTTCCCATTTTCATCACACCCATGACACTGGTTGCCCATGACCATGATCCTGTACATGGTATGCGCTGTATATAGCGATATAGCGAATGGTAGACAGGAAGTGTGAACACTTATTTGTCTCTCATTTTTTTTGGTACATTAGTTGTCCCAAGCAGGGAAAATCCCAGTCACAGACGACTGGTCTTCCCCCACTCCACTGCTGGTCGATAGAAAGCCCGAGCCTACACTTTTACCGACCCAAGGGATTTTTAACCTCCCACGCCACATAGACATGGTATGAGAGCAACCAGCCTTTGATGACGCTGTAAGTTATACACAGCGGTGGAATTCCAAATTGGCAGAGCTGGGGGCATAGTTGTTGAACCTACCCTGTGTATGTATACCCTGTGTGGTAATAATGCTGGTGATGGTGCTGGTGAGGATAATGATGATTACCATCACCATCTCCTAAAAGGTGCCTCTGTGGTTAATTATCTTTACGTCAAATACTGTGTGATAGCTTTACATGTTTGTTGGCAGGATATGGGATGCGAGGAACATGGAGCTTGTGATATTGTTTGCTCGTAAGCAAAATATCCAGACTTGCTGTGACATTAACGCCGATAACAACTACTGCCTGACTGCTAGCAACGGGTTCCAGAGAAGTGGATGCGAGGCTACTGTGAGGCATTTTTTAATATTGTTTGTTTCTCGTTGCTAATATCTCTTCCTTTTTCTTTTGTTTGGAGGGGCTAAAGATTTGGTTCAGAACAATTTTTATTTTCAGTGTCATACCAACTTTACGTGATTCTTTTCCCCCAATAATATTTTATTATTAATTAATATTACAGGAATGAAAAATCTCCACGTTATCACTGATTTCGGCTTTAAAAAAAAATCTGAAATGTAAAAGAAAATTCACATGTGGGTTTCTGAGTAAATATGGACAGTCCTCCATAGGCCAGAAACGTGGAATGTTCACCAGGAGTTAGATAAGGAGGGATAATAATAACACATTGTTCCCCTGCAATTTATACTCGTTTAATCCATTATATCCGGATATGGTATGCGGATAATGCAGTACCTATCTGCTAAAATATCTCAGGGAGCTTGACGCCCCTGCCTTGCAAAGTTATAAACCACTGCCTTGTGGTATAGGTTCTTGATAGAACCAAAGGCTAAGGGAGCAAACCCTAGCAGAAAACCATGCTTCCATGGCAGCATTAAGGGTGGTAATGAATGGAATTCCCAACATCTCTCGGCCAGCCACTGCAGGGACAAATAGTTTGCGCCTGTCTTGACGTGTTCTTGCCGGTGTGAGACCTCTATTTGCTCCCCGAGAGAGTGCTGCTAGTAACTTGCAAAAGCCAGCAGCACTTCAATACTTTGCAAGCAGCTTTTATGAAATGCACAACTGCACGAAATAGCGGCGGTTAAGGGATGAAAGCAGTCTTTGTCGCATTGCGACCGACAGCATGATGATGATGATAATCCATTATGAATCATATATATATTATATACATATCTTTTACGAAAATGTAATTTTAAAATATCGTAAATACTCTCGTTTTTCACATGGATATTGGAGCTAAAATTCAGATTTTGCAATGAATAAATAACGAAATAGTTCATTTATGTTTGGTTTTTTTAAATGTAACTTAACATTTTTAATTTCAGCTGTGGGACATTCGGATGCGGGCCCTTGTCTGTGAGTACAAGGGCCACCAGGAGACGGTGGCTGCCTGCTGCTTCCTGCCACGCACAGTGATACCCGGATGTAACCTCATTGCCACGTGCGGGAACGACTGCACTGTTCAGGTGTGGGCCCTGGACACGGCAGGTACTTGTTTTTAACTGACACTGATAGTCGGGGTTGGTGTGTGTGTGTGGGGGGGGGGGGGGGGGGGTGTATAAAGGTTTGCTATGCAGTTATAGGCAGGGAACGACGTGAGAGAGACCGAACCTCGGCAGTGTGTCATGGTTGTTGGTTTCGTATCGGTTATGGATTGTTACGGAAATAGGCAACACATTGGTGGTTTATTTATGTACTATATAATTTATTATGTGGATATAAATAATGGCAGCCCCTTAATGTTTCTGTCTAACCACCTTAACTTCCATGTTATTCACTGTGGAGCGGGCATTCTCTCCTCCTCCCACCTCCTCTACACCATGAGCCAACTGTCACTCTGCTCACTTTCAAAACATAATTATATTGTGTATGGGTATATATTATATATAATATATACACATATATAAAAGACTTTAAAATGGAAGGAAAATGGGGGAAAAGAAACCTTGCTAAGGAGTTGTAATTCTAAAATACTGTACCTCATATCCTTTTACCTATCGTGTGTATTTTAATTGTACTATAAAAATAACGTAAAACCTTTGTGTAAATAACTACCACTTATTGCCGGAAGACCAGTGCTACGGCACTGAGAAATGACATGAATACAATTCATTTGCCCAAATATATATATTTATTCATACATACGCAGACACACATGTGTGATGTATAAGGGTTATACTAGTATAAATTAGCTGAAATCGTCAACATCCTCCTACTACTCCTTCATTGCACCACGCATTGCCGATTGCAACTCCCTATTGCATGTCTGAATATGACGTCGGTGCGGAAGAGAACTCTCAGATCATCCAGTCAGATATTATTGCACGTCTCTGTGTTTAGACTTGTCGCTACATAGCCTGGCACTCAGTATTAATAGTGTAGTGGTCTGCACTGACCTCTCAGGCAAGGAGCCGCATAGATAGGTAGGTGTGGCTAGTATGGTGATATCAGGGAGCCTAGGTGGTATAATGGTTAGCACACTGGCCTGGAATGCAAAGAAATGTGGGTTTGAGTCCCGCTCTAGGCGCAATATTTCCCATTTTCATCACCCCCACAACACTGGTTGCTGTGACCAGGATTCTGTACAAGCTATGCGCTGTATGGTTGTTGAACCTACCCTGTGTATGTATGTTTAAGTGCATTGCCTGTATGTATGTAATTGTAAGCATTAAAAGACTAACAAATCCAGGGGGACGAGTGTAGTGGTCTGCACTGACCTCTCAGGCAAGGAGCCGCATAGACAGGTAGGCGTGGGTAGTATGGTGATATCAGGGAGCCTAGGTGGTGTAATGGTTAGCACACTGGCCCGGAATGCAAAGAGATGTGGGTTCGAGTCCCGCTCTAGGTGCAATATTTCCCATTTTCATCACCCCCATGACAATAGGATAGGGAAACAACTGATTTGCTCAGTATCAGAATAATGTGACCAAGTGGAGTATCGGGTCATGGTGCTGGCGGCCCGGTCTCTCCTTGGAGCAACACTATAAAATCGCCATTAGTGTGTATTGTCACAAGTCGGCACCCGTCCTTATATGATCTTAGCTGTTGCTAAGATGTAAAACCCAAACAAACAAATATTGTGACCAACCTCTATGGAGGCATCATCATCCTCAATTATTACTACTGTTGATGATAACAACCCAGTCACCACTTCTTAAATTTATTCAGCAATAGATTAACATAAATACTTTCCCTTCAATTTTAAAGCTGAAGGTTACATGGAGATTATGGTATACCACAATTTGTCTGCCATGCGTTTACATCTGCCATGAATTTACATCAATTGCGGGGTGTTTGAAGGCTAATTTTAGTGATTGCAATTTTTGTTCATTTAAATTGGTGAAAATATGCCTGGTTGGCAGAAAACTACAATCGGCTGTGTGCCACCCAGTCCCCGCCCTAAAATGATTCAGCGGTTACTATGATATCTTTGTCAATTCTTTCAGTTTGCTTAGCAAAGTACACGCTGGCAGGGTCAGGTCCTCTCACAAGTCTGGCAGCCTTTGAAGACGGCAGGTGGGTCATTGTGTTGTTAGGTCGTTCTCAGAAACTGGGCATCAAATTGTGACATGGAGACCAAAAGCGAAAACATTCCAAATAATAGCAGAAAACATTAATAAAATCCATGTTCGTATAAAGGTTTACATGTTGTGCTTATGTCAGAGTTGAAAAAAGAAAAAAAGCTATTTCACTTTTTTATGTTTATTTTATACAGATTGATCTATATGTTATGATGAAAATCAAGCACATTTAGAACATCATTTTTTACATATCTAACAGATTCAAACAAGATTTGATTAATTTTAGTTAAGCAAAACGAAGAAAAAGGTTGGGGAAAAGTTTGGGTAAATGCATGGTGTCAATGTGTAAATTGTCACTTTAACACAAAAATCATATGCGCATACACAGAGCATGCTTTAACATACAGAGACAACAATAATTATTTGACTTGCTACCAAAAAAGAAGAAAGAATTAATTATCGCCATCGTAACATGGGAACCAAATATCTGGTGCACAGTTTCAGAGAATGACCCTGTTACTTAAAAGTAACGGAATTTTTGTTTAAATTAAATATCGATTTTCAAAGAATGGGATGGGTTAATATATTGCGTTTTATTTCTTCTTTTTTAAAAGTTTGCTTACTATTCTCACGAAAATGATTTCCTTGAATACATTCCCATCCGATTTAAAATTGAAAATAATATTCAATCTTAATGGTATCTAGCTTTGTGAATTTTTAGGACATTATTCCTCACCTAATTTACAAAGAAATTCACGGTACAGTGGCAACAGAAAGATATTCTAAAATCACAGTATCACAACAGCAGTGCGGCAGTCTAGAGTCATGGTATCGTTCTTTTAGATCCAGTCTACAGTCAATGCCTACCCAAATTATCTAACCCTAACCTTGAGCGGAACCGTGATTGTACAATAATCTACTGGCGCCATGGTACTGTGACTATAGAATCTCGAGCTAGGGACACTGTACCGTGATAATAGTCACTCCGTCATTATATAATTCTCCATTAATCCCGAGAGAGAATTTATTTTAAGCTTTAAAGGGAGGGCTTAAAGCATCTAAAGAACCCATGGCAATGGTCTGACACTCCCCTTGGACTTTAAAACCGAACTTGTCTGGGCAACACCTTCGAATATAAATTGAAAATGGTTCTAGAATTAAGTAGCTATTAATCATTATATTAGCGGACCAGACTGGGTGGTGTAATCATTAGAACACAGGCTTCCCATGTGGAAGATCTGGTGTTCGAATATCAGTTGAGTCAAACTGATGATTTATAAATTTGTATCAGGGTAATGTGAGTGTGTGAGATATTGGGTCATGGTGCCAGCAGCCTGGTTTCCCAGTGGGGAAGCACTATGCAATTGCCACAAGTGTGCACTGTCACAAGTTGGTACCCATCCTGATATGACATCATTAGATGTTCCTAGGATGTAAAACAACAATGTTCTCTGTGGCAGAGTGGTTAGAATGTCAGACTTTTTTCGAGGTCAGACTCCTAATCTGAAGGTCGGTGGTTCGATTCCCAGTGGCCCCACCTCTGCCAATTTGAATTTCCACTGCTGTGTATAACTTACAGCATCATCAAAGGCCGGTTGCTCTCATACCATGTCTATGTGGTGTGGGAGGTTAAAAATCCCTTGGGTCGGTAAAAGTGTAGCCCCAGGCTTTCTATCAACAAATTGTCCAATGGTGAAAACAAGTCTATTCAGACTTATCCATGACAGGCAGTATAAATCTTCGAGAACAATCATATTCGCTTTTTGTGCTACTAAATAGTTTTAAGCAATGTGAAGTTTATTCCCCACTTCTTATAAATCCTGGTTATAATTTTATAAATGGTTTCAATCTAAGCGGTAAAAACTGTTAGCCCCAGTGATTTACATGTCAGTCACCATAGCAACTGCCCCCTCAGTGTTTTGTAAATAGACGCAACATGGCTGCAAACCACAGCATCTCTAATCTCAGCCTTATCAGCTGGACGCAGTGTTAGGCTGTGAAAATCGATAGTGACGGAGGCAGCACCATGTTATCTGTCAAGTGGGCAATATCTCCCAAATATGGGGGATGGGGGGGGGGGGAGCTTGTCAATGGAACAGGAAAAAAAGGGAAAGGGAAAGCACACATAGCATTTGAAATCTGAAATCTGAAACCCTCTGATTGGTTACCCTAAAACACACAAATCTAATAGTGACTTTTTTTCCCCAATTTCATTTCCTTTGACAGGTAGGTAATCCATATATGTTATTTGGAAATTGAATTGCTACTCAATAAATTAAAGAGTTTTCCTTCTTTTTGTGTGTGGACAGTCTCTGCGTGTCATCCTTCAACAATGGCATCTACGTGCTGCAAATCAGAGGCGTCAGCTGCGACGTCAGCATCGAACTGATGATCCAGTACTGACCGCTGACTGGCAAATAGCCCAGGGAAACCAGGACGTCATATCTACATTTTGTGTCTGTATTTTGTTGTTGGGGTTGATTTCCTGCCAGTCCACCCCCCACCCCTCCTTCCATTCTATGATAGCTGTGTGTATTTGGTTTTAATTGGTACTGTGTGAACTGTTGGCTTCCTCATGTATGCATGGATGTATATACATACATATTATTTATTTATTCATTTATTTATTTTTTAATTAAGGGGGATAAAAATTGACATTTCCTTAAAGCTACACTGGGCTTCCTGATGTATGCATGGATGTATATACATACATATTATTTATTCATTCATTTATTTTTTAATTAAGGGGGATAAAAATTGACATTTCCTTAAAGCTACACTGGGGCCAAACCCAGGAGTATGGATGTGTGGAATGGGTTCGTTCCCCTGGCGTTGTCCCTCCAAGTGGAGACAGAAATATTGTGCAAGGAGTTGTGTGAGGGTGCATGCACTAACTGCTGGGCTCTTATCTCATGTGGTATTTGATCAATGAAACAGCTCATTTCATTGGCGTGTTGCTATGGAAGTGGGTGCGTCTGTGTGCTTGATGTGAGCCTTTTACAGAAAAGTGTACTGTTATTGAAAATTGGGTTTACGCTCTGTGTAAGGGTACCCCTGTGTGATTTCAAATGACATCTTTTGCACATAGATTTGACCGTCTTTTGACATGTTAGAGTGACAATATACCAGACTGGATGGCTGAATGAGTTAGAGCGTCCGTCTCCCGTGTTGGTAGATCGTGGGTTCGAATCCTGGTCGAGTCAAACCAATGACTTAAAGTTAAAGATTGATACTCGTCGCTTCCTAGCCAGACGCTTGGCATTACTAGGATAGTGCAAGGAGCAGTGGAATGAGGAAGACCAGTCTGCGACTGAAATTTCCCCTGCTTAAACAACTAATGTACACACAAAAAAACTAAAAACAAGCGTACACTCTTTGCTGTGAATATAACTTTCGCTGCTGAGACAACTTAAAATCACTGTCAACTAATCAACCAATCAAATGATTTGAAACCAAGCGCTGAGGGGCCCATTCGAAGTTACTATGTCACCCACAATAGCTTACATGTATGCCTACATATAGGTGAATTCATGCCTGTCGGTTTTTATTGCACCTGTACTGGGATATTTCATTATTTGCTATGTGCCTACATTCTAGTGACGTCATCAGGCACTAGTACCATTCAGCCGAAATGAAAGGACCCCGGTCTCAAATTAACACGTGCAATAAATTGTCTGACGCTGTCTTGGGTCAATGAGATGCTAAACGTATGCCACATGAATTTACATCAATTGCGGGGTGTTTGAAGGCTAATTTTAGTGATTGCAATTTTTGTTAATTTAAATTGGTGAAAATGTGTCTGGTTGGCAGAAAAGTGCAATCGGCAGTGTGACAATGTTAGGCTGTCCGAAAGATCTGTTTGTTTGCCAAGTGTACGCGAAGCATAAATTACCCACATACACATTGTGTCCGAATATAGAATCCGGCCATTTAACTAGTGAAATATGTGATAATTTAAAAAAAGGTTTCTAGTCCTGTCCTAATATGGCCAGTTATTTGTTTGTGCTGGGTCGCAATTGCTCAGATTTTATGTGGATTTTTAATCGGTGCCTTGTTTTCTGAATGTACGGTTTGGGAACTTCTGGAGTATATATAGGGTATGTATTGACCCTGTGACCTCAAAGATTATTTATCAAACTTATCAAATCTGAACATTCTTACTCATGATTTTTTGTGATATAGCAGACTAACGATAACAAGATCTATGCATCGTTTTCTAAATCCGCATTTTTAAAAAAAGAAGGAAAGCACGGTTTAAGTACTATTTAGAGTAGAGTATTCATGACCAATTGTTATACTTATATTCCACCATCCACTTTATATTCAGCTGGAAGTTAGAATATATATTATGGAATTCTTTTCCCAGTTGGTTATTTCGTTGAAATTCAGTCACATTTTTTATCTAAACGCATTTGCTTAACCACAATCACTAACGTGATTAAATCTCACAGATAACTAGCATTTGAAGCTAAATTATACAGCTAATTATACATGTATTTCTAGAAATTGTAACCGGTTTTGAAATGATTTGACCTGAGTCACGTGACACTTTAACCCAGCTTGACTCAAAAAGTTATTTGACATGGGTCACGTGATAGCTTGACCCAGCTGGATTCAGTTTATATAGTAATTATGGAAGAAGGCGATGTGGTTTTTACACTTAGTGGCTGAATCATTCCACTCTGGTCATGTCGTTTTTAAACACTATTATATTATTAGATAACTCCGTCCACTACACACTAATATGTGACGTGTGTGTGCCGATATTATGTCATATGCTTATTGTGAATTATTTAGTATTGATTTTAGTGGAAAGGGGACCAATGTGATATAGATTCCCATGTGACCTAAATGTGTGATGATTTAAGACATCTTTAGTTGTGTAATTCAATGAAAACATCAACATTTCTTAAGCCTAAGCACTGACCTAGATTTACTCCTACATATCCAATTTGCTGCATTGAAGGAATGTTAAAGCTGCATAGTCCGATGAAGCATCAAATTTTCAAAACCAAAATAAGTATCTAGAATTGATTCTACCTTTATACCTCAGATACT
Organism: Branchipolynoe longqiensis; assembly: GCA_030323885.1. Classification (NCBI taxonomy): domain Eukaryota; kingdom Metazoa; phylum Annelida; class Polychaeta; order Phyllodocida; family Polynoidae; genus Branchipolynoe; species Branchipolynoe longqiensis. Next base: position 15,794,310 of record CM059201.1, read on the forward strand.
GATGCACTTATTAAGCACGTGTTGCCACATATAATGGAATACTGAAGCAATTTAACAGAACCTGTTACTGCCATGCTTCAAATATCTCAAAACTTTGTCATTTAAAATAAAAGTTACTTCAAACTAAAGCAAGGTATGATATAACAATGAATTTGATCAATTAATCTCAGAAGAATGACAAAAACTCAAAACCATCGGACTATGCAAATTTAAGTCAATTTAACAGAATCCAGCTATGATGCCGAGCATTTTGGTATGAACATCAAAATTATTGTATATGTATTTCCTCGTCTTCGGTGTTAGCATAGATTAGTCACGTGTAGATTGGATTTTATTGAACCATTAGCTATTGTATGTTTTTTTGGGGTTGGCATCCAATTACAAGGTGACCTTCCTGTCTGGATGCGTAATGAATCTCTAACATGGGGTTAAGCATAAGGCTTATCTAGATAAGGCCAAATAACAAATTAAAATTGGTGATCGTCCCCGCCCGTGCCGGAAACGTCGCCCGCCCCTGATTTTTTTCAAATTTAGTTTGTTTGTTGGAAAACTGTTAAATAGAGAGGGCGGGTGGTGTGAGAAATGGAAAGGGGAGTGGGGTAGCCGGAGTGAGAAATGGACAGCAGTGGAGAGGGATTTGAGCGGTGATAGGGAGGGGAGGGAGCAGGGTCGAGAGTGGATGGAAAACAAATAATGCCCGGACGCCCGAAAAGGACGACCACCAACATTTTGTTTGGTATTAGGCCTAACTACCAGACGTAAGTTGTACGATGTGCACAGCTATTTTATGGAATACAATGGTTTATAGAATTGATTAATGTCCAGACATTATATAGATATTTAGGGTGATTAAGATACAGACATAAGCTGCGCTTGTATTTGTTGTTACCCTAATTACTTGACTATATATACATATATATATATAAATATATTAAGCTGTGTTATCTAAGACTATTCTTCAATTGATTAGTTAAATATAAAACTAATATAACATTAAACGAACGGAATTCTCTTTCTTAAATCAATTTGTGGGATTTAACCAGGTTTCTCGTTTTCGTGTTTGGTCAGGTTAAAAGTGTTTCTAATATATTACGGACTCGATGCCTTTCATTGTATATAATGAAATTAGCTGATGATCTGTTGTGATATTTGTCAGACCACTTTTATGTCCGTCCAGAAATGCAGTGTGTGATCAGTGAACACATTTCATGCATATACATGTGCTGCACCGAAATAATCAAATAAAAGACGTTTTAATTAATTTAGCGACTTTGTTCTGTTTATAGTTTTAGTCAAACGTAATGTTGCATTCAATAAAAAAGACCGAACGTTTCCCGTGGGGAAGTTTGTGCGTTCGATCCCCGGGTGAGTGAAGCTACTGATGTTTGTCGCTACTTTTAGCTGACTTTGAATAATATGATGGAAATTGTAATAACATTAAACCTGGATCGCTCGATATCAATGCCAACCTTTTTAATTGTAGCTATATTTTACGCAATATAATTTTTCGTTTGCTTACCTATTTGGTTCCCCCTTTTTATCAGCATGATTTCGGGTTAATCAAATCACATTTTCCTAGAATTGGGAGTAGGCTATATTGGGGGGGGGGGGGGGGGGGACTTGGTTATTTTATGAAGCAACTTCACGAAAAACTATCAGTAGGGCTACATATCAATTCTTAAATTCGAAAACCCAAGGCCCCCCCCCCATGCAGCAAATATATGTAATACTATATTCTTTGCTTATCCCCACTTTGTATATAATGTGAACATTCATACATTTCTCTAGTGCAGCATTAATGTGTTTTATTGCGGTTAATCTGATGTATATGCATAAGTTTTATTTAAAGTTTTTGTTGGAAATCAAATGTAGGCCTACTAGAGTATTTTATTTTTTAAATTGTTGTTGTTGGTACATTATGGATAATGCATGAAATAGTACCTGAATTACCCACGAGGTGTCATCACACATCGTGAAAAATGGGGGAATGATACAAGTATTACCCACCAGGTGACGCTGTCAAACTGATATAAACCTGATCGTGTTTGGCCTGATAAAAGACAACCCACCCCGATCTGTTCACAGGACAACATTCAGAGAAATGACACCCGAGTTACGTCTGTCACGTCCTTCGAACTTTGTCAAACGTGTTGTAAACGTGGTGTGAACGTGTAGCCTTCGAGTATCTAAAGACCTCCAATGTCCTCCTATCAGCAGAACAGCTCCGCTATTCGCAGCGGAAACATGTGCCTGAGTGGGTCATGCAGGACTGCAAACTCACCATGAGACAAATGTGTTGTTACTGCACTATATTGAGGCTAGAAGAAGGAGAAGGAAAAAATCTTGCCCGAAGCGATTACAGTGGATTGGGAGGCGGCATGACTTTGGCTTGTATGACCAGCTTCTGGTGGAACTACGTAATGAGGACATGGCTTACTTCATCAGCTTCATTCGGATGCCTCCCCAGATGTTTTACGAGATGCTAGCCAGAGTGGGTATGCGGATCACCACAAATTACCCTACCTACAGGAAGCCGCTCGAGCCTGGCCTGAAGCTTGCCCTCATTCTGCATCACCTAGCATCGGGCAACAAGTACACTTCCATGAAGTTTAGGTGGAGGGTGCCACACAACACCCAATCTCTCATCGTGAGAGACGTGTGCAAGGCCATCATTGCAGAGTACATCGACAAGGTGATGACCTGCCCCACCACTCCGGAGGGATGGCATGCCATCTCCAACAACTTCTTGGAGAGGTCGAAATTATCCCATACCTGCGGGGCACTTGATGGGAAGCATGTTGCCTGCCGGTGTCCCCCAAAGAGTGGATCCCTGTACTACACTATAACTATAAGGGATTCTACTCCATAGTTCTTATGGCACTCATTGATGCAGACTACAAGTTCATCTGGGCCGATGTTGGTGGTAAAGGCTCCACATCAGATGCGCAGGTGTTCAATGATTCTGAGCTGAAGGCCAGCACTGAAGATGGTACGATAGGTTTCCCGGAACCCGAACCTATTGTGGCCAGCCAGACGACGGTTCCATACTTCCTGATCGGTGACAATGCCTTCGGCCCACGCCCAACGATGATGTAGCCATACAGCAGGAGGGGTATGATGCATGAGGAACGCATCTTCAAGTACAGGATTTCCTGAGCTAGGAGAGGCATGGAGAATGTGTTCGGCATCCTGGCAAACCGATTTCAGGTTCTGCTCAGCACGATGCAGCGCCACCCCTCCACCGTGAAGCTCATTGTCACAGTATGCATGGTCATACACAACATGATGAGGATCCAATATCCCACGCTCCAGAATCAGCAGCTAGACCGTCCAGAGAACGTCAACCACAATTTTATCCCCAGAGCATGGAGACAGGGCAGAAACCTGCCGGACCTAGCAACACAATTACCTGGCTAGAACACTGACTCCAGGGCAGGAAAGGAACAGCAGAATGCCCTCAAAGGATGGGTCAACTCACCAGCGGAATGGCAGGAGAATATAATATGAATATATGAAGTGTGTGACCTGGGATATTTCTGTACTGTGGTGTCATCATTTCTGAAGTGTACAGTGTGATATTCAAAAATGTGATATGTACTGTGTGAGATGTAATAAATGTGATATGTACAAATGTCATTTCTGAAATGTACAGTGTGATATGCAAAAATGTGAGATGTTCAGATATTATAGCTTGGTTAAATAAAAGAAATCAATATCAAACCTAAATGTATGTGTCAGTTATAATTGTGGGTGAGGAAAAAAAGGGGGAATATAACTATCTTTAAGGGGAGGGCATTTGACGCTAACAAATTTACATGTCAGTTATAAATTTGGTTGGGCAGATATTATTACTTCGTTTTTAAGGGGGGCATTTAACACTGACAAATTTACATGTCAGTTATATATTTGGGTGGGGAAGATAACTTTATGGGGAAGATTACTGTAATTCAGGACACAAGACGGAGCTATAGTATGGAGGTTTATTGAGTAGGTTCGATATAAAAGTAAGAGTAGCAGTAAAGGAGAATGTCATGTGATAATCAAGTGGGTCAAGTAAGGAAGAATGTATCGAGTATCATGCGAGAGTCTAATATGGTCCAGAGTGGATCCGTTAGTCATAGCGGCAGTAGAGTTAAGTCAATTGATAGTTAGGTCATGTGGATAATAGAACAAGGCAATCAATGAAGGACGGAGCCGGTATTGGGGGAAGAGCCTCATATGGTCCAGAGTGGATCCGTTAGTCATAAGGACAGTATAAGTTAAGTGAATGAGAACAGGTTAGGATCGTACATATGGGACTTGTGGGTCATGTCAATAAGGGCGAGTGAATAGGGCATGTGGTCAAAAGTCTCTGTGTGACCCGGGCTTCAACCCTGGTCGTTGTAGGTGTGATTGGTCATAGGGAGAGTTGGGTGGGTGGGGCAGTAAGAAGTGGAGGTGTTATCGGTCCAGCGTCTGGGTGAGAAGTGCAGTTGTGGCGGCTGGGAGGGCGGAAGTGGGGAGCGGGGTGTTGGGTGCCAGAGGCGGTGATGCGGATTCCGAGGGACACCAGTTTGCCAGGGACACTTCCATTCAAATGCATTGTTAACGGCCGTGAGCAAATCTTCATACAGAAAAAGTCAAATATCTCCCAAATTACACCATCTAGAAACAAATCGCTTGGTACACATATAGAAAACATCTTTACCAAGAAGACTATATTAAATTTATAAGGTTAGGGTTCTTGAATTCTATTAATTTGAATAAAACTAACGTTTTGCACTGCGCGTACCGTCAAACTCAAGGCATTGTCAATGGTCGTGAGCAATCTTCATACAGAAAATACAGAAAAAGTCAAATATCTGTCAAATTACACCATCTAGAAACAAATCGTTTGGTACACATGTAGAAAACATCTTTACCAAAAACATTATATTAGATTTATAAGGTTAGTGACGATGCTGTTCGATTTTGACGCATGTGCAGAAGCGATGTGTCCCTCGCAAACTGGTGTCCCTCGTAATCCGCAACAGCGGCACCAGCGCAAGCAGAGGTGCCGCCACCTGGAGGGATTGGGTCGTAGTAGGGGTAGGGGGGATGTAGGGGTGGGGGAGCGGCGGTGCCGCCATCTGGAACGGGTTGGGGGGAAGGAGGAAGGGAAGGTGAAGGGGGGGGGGGGGGGAAGAGGCGTGTGGTAGGGGTCTGGCCATGGGGAGGGGTCAGCTCCGACTCGGTCCCGAATTCCCCCTATTGCCAATCTATATGAACAATTCAGGACACAAGACGGAGCTATAGTATGGAGGTTTATTGGGTAGGTTCGATATAAAAGTAAAAGTAGCAGTAAAGGAGAATGTCATGTGATAATCAAGTGAGTCAAGTAAGGAAGAATGCATCAAGTATCATGCGAGAGTCTAATATGGTCCAGAGTGGATCCGTTAGTCATAGGGACAGTAGAGTTAAGTCAATTGATAGTTAGGTCATGTGGATAATAGAACAAAGCAATCAATGAAGGACGGAGCCGGTATCGGGGGAAGAGTCTCATATGGTCCAGAATGGATCCGTTAGTCATAAGGACAGACTCAGAGACCAAAAGCTTGTTTACAATACAAATAGTTTTTTATTTACAACAATCTTTACAGATTTATCACAGTAAAACAAAAGTCATACAAAGGAAAACAGGAAAAAGAATACCAAATATATACATATTAACATGCAGGCACACAATAAATACTGTCAGTTCCGTTCACTTATCCGGGGCCTGGCCCTGGCCCTTTGGGGGGTGGGGGAGGGGGGGGGGGGGGCAAAGAGCTCCTGCGCCTCAATGTTCAGGTTCGACACGTTGGATATGCCCAACAGGCCGGACGGATTCAGGAATCCATCCGTGGCACTCTGGTTGAGGAGCCACACCGACGTTAATGCGCTGCCACTTATACATATATGTACAGGCAGGCACACAAGAAGTACTGTCAGTTTTGTTCACTTATCTGGGCCTGGCCCTGGCCCTTTGGGGGGGGGGTGTCGAGCTCCCCTGGTGCAAAGAGCTCCTGTGCCTCAATGTTCAGGTTCGACACGTTGGATATGCCCAACAGGCTGGACAGATTCCATGCTGAAGTTAACGCACTGGCACTTATACATATGCACAGGCAGGCACAAGAAATACTGTCAGTGACACAGTAAAAAAAAAAAGACAGACAAATGAAAACTGAAAAAAGAATACAAAATATATACATATGTACAGGCAGGCACACAATAAATACTGCCAGTACTGTTCAGTTATCTCTTATCCGGGGCATGGCCCTGGCCCTTTGGGGGGGTGTCGAGCTCTCCTGGCCCAAAGAGCTCCTGCGCCTCAATGTTCATGTTTGACATGTTCGATATGCCCAACAGGCCGGACAGATTAGAGAATCCGTCCATGGCTGTCGGTGTCGTTCCCGCTGGCATACTGGCACTCTGGTTGAGGAGCCACGCCAACGTTAACGTGCTGCAGGCTGCTGTCGCGGTGACTGACTCGTCCCCGGTGCGGGCAGACCCATTGTCTGTCCGGGGAACTGAGGCTGCACCCTCAATGCTGGCAGTATCGGGGCCTGCATCAGCAGCGGCGCAGGCAGCAACAGCTGCAGCATCTATTGCAGCATATGGTCTCGGCTTTGGGAGGCCCAGTGTGTTTCTGTTGGTGGTTGATGTCGCCACTGGTGGGGATGCGGCTGGTACCCCTCATTCGGCGATGGGCAAGAGGATGCATTCGACGAAGAGGAGTAGCATGACGTCACAGAGGGGGGCCACACAGTCTGAGTCATGTGGGGATGAGTGGGGCAGACCGGGACAGCGTCCGCCACCTCCGACTCCATCACCTGCGACAGGATGATGTTTATCTCAGTCTGCGCATGGTGGAACCGGCCCTTGGTCATTATGGACAAACAGTCCCGCGCATAGTTTGCAAATGCGGTCATCTGGGTCATGTGCGTGGTTGTTAGGCTGTCCAACAGGACGTCCGAGTCTTTGACGCGTTGCTTCAGAGCATCCAGCAGGTCATCCTCCCTGGTGGAGTGCTTCCCCTTCCCTCGGGCTTCGGCTAGGGGGCCGTCGTTGGGGCTGCTCCAACCCTATCTGCAGCTCAGCGCAGGCAGTCTCTGCAGCCCCCAGATCACCATGCGCTGCGTCAATGGCGGCCAGCACCTGCAAGACAAAATAATAAAGCAACATAAGTACAATGAATACAAGACAACATCACTTTACATAATGATGGCAATAATAAATAAATCCACATGATTGCATATAATAATGCCATTAAATACATACAATCATTTATCCACAATGAGGGCAATAATAAATAAATCCACATGCTTGCATATTATAATGCAATTAAATATTTACAATAATTTGTCCACAATGAGGTGTAAAAGAAATAAATAAATAATTAAATAAATAAAAAGAATTAAAATTAATATCCACATGAATGCAAATGAAAAAATCTAGTACTTACACTTCTGCAGGGCTCTGGCCGGTGTCGCACGACCATAGTCGGTCAACTTGACATTCCAGAGGGCCGGGGTGTCATGCAGAAAATTTAGCACCGCCTCCTCGTCTTCAGTCAAACTTGCAAACCCTCCTCTTGCCTGTTCCTTGCAGACAGTGTGAGGCGGAGGAGGTGGAGGCTGCAGATGATGTACGAGAATGCGGAGAAGATGGAGACAGGGACTGCGTGTCCATAGTCTCCTCTGTGTCATCAGTCGGGTGAGCAGGAGACGAGACCATAGGAGATGGTGGAGATGCTGCTGCTGGTGATGTTGGTGGTGTACCAGTCATCCTCTTCCTCCCCTTCCCTCTTCCCCTCCCACAGTGATGTTTGAAGCACAAGTTGAAGTGGAGCTGGAGCTGGAGGTGTTTTTTGGTGGCATGCTGGAGAAGTTGTGAGGAGAGAGCAACAGAGCACCCTTATTTATACCCAAGGCACGGGTGGGTCGGGTGCTTTTCCGCATGTCGGCCCACATTTCGCTCACACTGAGCGCGCGCTGCCATCACGCTGGACTCACGTCACCCCAACGCTGATCACTCGGCGGGCCGACGTCGACTCACGTCAAGAAAAACGGTTGAGTCGGACATGGCAACGTTAGAACGGGTGTGATCACTCCACTCCGATGCTAAGCTGCCGCTAATGTCACGCTAGGCTCGCTTCACGCGCGCTGGAGTTTCATTAGCCTCATGTTCACACAATTAATTATTCCTTTGTCCTCACTCGTTGAACCACGTTATAACTACGCTAGACCGAGTTTATGCTCACGTCAACTATGTGGCACTGACGTCCAAGTTGGCCCAATATTTACATATTACACTGAGAATTTCGACACATACAATTTATTTTCACTTTGCCCCTACGCTGCCGCGTTACATGGTAGTGTGACAGGGGTATTAGATATCTACGTCATTAAACTATCTGTCCAAGTTATCAAATATCAAACGAGAAACGAAAAATACAACATAACAAATAAGCCCTTCAAAACAACACACAGACTCAATTATTTACGTGTGTTTGTGTGGGTTGTTTTTTTAACCACACACACACACCTGAAGCATTCCAGAATATAAATTGACATTGGAGTAGTGTTAAAGTGAATTTAAATTGACGAATTAATCATTGTGAAAACCACAACACAAGCGTTCTAATGTCAGTAATGACCTATTCGCATAGCCAATATTAATGTATTACATGGATATATACTGCATATATGTTCTACGGTGGGCAATATTAATGCCGCCCAATTCATTAAATCAATATACACAACTAGCCGGCCGAAGGGAAATTTGCACGTCGTTGCCAATCTAGTCATAAAAACCAAAGACCCTATAACACTAAGACGGCTCACTCAGCCTGTACTGTGTAATCAAAATGATCAAACCCATCACCTGGTGTGCTGCCTGTTCTCTTGATTACACAATTGGTATATTATATGTATAAATGTATATATGAATGTGAGTGATGTGTGATGATGGTGATGATGATGATGCTGATGATGATGCATATTTGTTCATAGCAATTTCATATTGATGTGTATTCATACATACCTATATCATGACTGGGCGCAGTGTCAAGATAATGTGACTGTGTGGGACATCGGGTCATGGTGCCGGCAGCCTGATTTCCCAGTGGGGCAGCACTATAAATTCGCCATGAGTGCGCGCTGTCACAAGTCGGTGCACGTCCTGGTATGGCCTAGGGTCTTACTGGGGCGTAACACTACACCAAACACCCACCCTCCCCCGGCCCTCTCAGAGGACTGTGGTTGGGCTCTTAGGCTGCCTTTTTCCTTCCTTTCTCCCCCCCTCCCCTCCCCCTCCCCTCTCAATTCCTCTGATCACTACCCATCGGAAGCCAACTCCCGACCACATGGGGCTACTTTCAGCGGTGCCCATTTAGTGCTGCAGATTTGCAGCCTTCAGCACACTAATGCGACTGAAAACTCCCCCAAAACAACCTATATCATGTATAATATAATTGTATGTGTTTACATGTGAAACACCAACCAGAAGCCGGGCTGATCAAACCCAGCCCAAGGTGGCACTGCGAAATTTACATTACCATGGGAGAGATAGGGAGTGAGCTGTCTTAAGCCCTGTTCACACGGGGCAGTTAATTCGAATCATAAAAATTGACTTGTATAGTTCGGGTTACATTTCGTGTGTGAACGCGAGGCTAAATCGGATTAGGGCTGATTCGATTCATATTATTCGGATTTTATAAACCACTTGTGTAGGTGGTTTATATATGAACCAAATTTTATGATTCAACTTATATCGCCCGTGTGAACGCAACCGACTTACTTGAGGCGGATTAAGGACGTCACACGCATGCGCAGTCGAGACCTTAGTTTGTTGACTTTCCAGTCGATCAAAAGCGCATATTATATAATTTGGTCTATGAACCGGATAGAGGTGCACAGATGTTTTTTTCATAATTTATTTATAGGTTTTCACTGCCCAGCAGAAGTTTTTACGGTTCCAAAACAATATGATTCAGTCTATAGGGGCCTACATATCTAGGTCGAACCCACACTCTCTCGTGCTGACGTCGACTAACCGAAACTGGCACTGGTTAGTATGGACTTGCTCATGCGCTGATATCGATTTCCGGCCAAAGTACTGCCCGTGTGGACGCGACACTAGTTCGGTTCATATTATCCGCCTTGTATAAAGCGGCGTAAACTTTTCCCGTGTGAACACGGCTTTATTAGTGTTATAGGGTCTTTGTAAAAACTTAACTCCGTGGGGAGTCAGAAACTTGGCACTGCGCCATCTTGTGCTGCTGATTGTGTCGTTGGTGGCGCTGTTTAGTCACGTGGTCCAACAATATACAGCGCGCATGCGCGTGGCCTTAGATACAGCAGAAGAACCACCGTGTCAACAACCGTGAGAGGCAGACTTCCATTCCTTATCTGCTTTTAAGTTCGCTTCGGAGGGTCGGGAAGTACGAGGGAACCTAGAACTTGCCAAGAAACTAAGCATCCAAAATGGCTGGAGTCGTCCCTGGTGGAAATAAGAGTGTTTTGATGGTGCCTGACCCCTACCACAACCCTGGGTGAGTACCAACGTGGTCTGCTCAAGTTGGGTCACGGTTTGGCTTTTTCTGTATTTGACTTTTTGTGTGACATTTCTGACAGCGCACGCTCGCGCTAACAGTGGATATTAATGTGTACATGCGCAACTATGTAATGCTATAAAGTGCGTGGCTGAGATGAGAATAGTCAGAAAATTCCAAAGAAGGAAGAATGTGTCAATGTAGTTTTGGAAGAGGCCATCATCAGCATCAGCGACTTTCCTATTTCGCTATTTTAGGGTACTACTACTGAGTACTACTTCCTTAGTTAGTAGCTAAGTAGGCCTTCTAGTACTACTTCTACGACTACTACATTACTTGTACTACTAACTTATCTTAGTACTAATAAACTAGTAGTATTGTAGGCATAAATTGCGATACTCGTAGTACTAGTACATACCATGTCCATGGAATTATGTTCGGTGTAACAATATCAGCTATAACTGGAAGTTTATGCCTTATTGTTATTGTTATAAAGTCCTATAAGTTATATGTTGGTTGACCCGGAGCGGTGGGCTAATCATCACTAATCGGTAGAGTGCGGGCCTCGCGTGCGGAAGGTCGGGAGTTCGCTCTCGGTCGAGTCAAACCAATGACTTTAAAATTGATACTTGTCGCTTCCTAGCCATGCATTAATAGGATAGGGCAAGGACTGGTTAGCTCAGTGTTAGGATACTGTGACTGAGTGGGATATCATGTCATGGACATGGTGCTGGTGGCCTGATTTCCCAGTGGGCAGTACTATAAAGTCACCATGAGTGAGCACTGTCGTCACAAGTCGGTACCCATCCTGATATGACCTTAGATGTTGCCAGGGAGTAAAACTCAAACAACAACAACTGTTGGTTGATCGTTATAATCTATCTTACTTTAGTGTAATGTAACTTTGCTTTAAAATGGCTAACTTCAGCAGTAATAGGTTCTATTAAAGCTGCATAGTCCGATCAAATATCAAATTTTCAAAACCAAACCAATTATCTAGATTTGATTTTACATATATATATCTAACTTAGATACTGATGCACTTATTAAGCATTTGTTTCTGCGTAGAAGGCAATACTGAGTCAATTTAACAGAACCTGTTGCTGCAGAAGTCTATGTTGTCAGAGTTTTGGCAAACATGCCAAAACTAATTTTCCATGTTTGCACTCAAAATATCTCAAAAGTTTACCATTTAAAATAAAAGTAACTTTGAACTAATGTAAAGTAGATACTAGTGATCGATCTAATATATTTATCTCAGAAAAAAAACTGAAATTCAAAACCATCGGACTATGCAACTTTAAATTGACTTAGAATTCCCTTCTAGTTCTATGGAGCACTAGATGATTAACAAGTGCATCAGTATCGAAGTTGGCTAGGTAGAATCGAATCTAGATAATTATTTTTTGTTTTGAAAATGTGATGTTTTCATGGAAATATGCAACTGTAACCTATATTTTTGTTCGATAGATTATCTTAATTTGTGTCTAGGAAGAACTGTAATCAATAAACATTGATACAATCTCGGTTGAATTTGTTGTGTATGTTACATTGATGTTCTGAATGTGTGTTTGATTTCCATATTACGTGAGAGATATTAACATATTGCTCAATTTTTATATGATCAAAATCAAAAAGTGAACATAGCTTTTTTTCCAACTCTGACATATGCACAACATGTAAAACTTCAGATGAACATGGATTCTGCTATTATTTTGAATGTCTTCTGTTATTATTTGGAAGGTTTTCACTTTTGGTTTCCATGTCACACTTTAGTGCAACGTTTCAGAGAATGACCCATATATATATATAGGCATATGTGTATATATGTGTGTATATATATATATATGTGTGTACATATATGTGTACATATACAAGGGCCTAGTGTTTTTTTTAAGCAAGGGGCAAATGTCAACAAGGGATCAATGGTAATAAGAATGGACAATGTAAAACAAAACAAAAAACGAGATAAATACCATCAAGGGATTAATGTCGACGACAATGTATATATATATATATAGATATATAATATATATATATATATATATATATATATATATATATATATATGTAATAATACAACCAGGAATAAATGTACAAATATAAACAAAACAAAAAACAAGGGATAATTGTCTACAATGGATAAATGGATAAATGTTTTTAAAAACCCCCACAAAAACAAGGGATACATGTCAACAACAACAATATCACACACACATTTAATCAAGCTGATTCTTTTTTTAAACAGTGGAACATATCTTAAAGAAACACGTGTAACAACTAAGAGCAAAATGCTATATATACGGAATATATTTATATATACATTTAACTTAGGTTCAATTATTATTCACCATAGTGTTGCAACCTAGCGCTGGGTTTACATGCATACATACATACATACATACATACATACATACATACATACATACATACATACATACATACATACATACATACATACATACATACAACATCATACATACATACATACATACATACATACATACATACTACATACATACATACATACATACATACATATACATACATACATACATACATACTACGTACATACATACATACATACATACATACATACATACATACATACATACATACATACATACATACATACATACATACATACATACATACATACATACATACATACATATATAATACATACATATTACATACACACACTCTCACATTATCTGGAAATGTTATTAGAACATGTTGCCTTTGTCTTCCCTGTTCTTCTACATCGGGCCCATATTTGGCTCACTAAGTTACTAACCGAGTAGCTCGGCACCACAAGAATAACAAAGCGTATCAATAATCAAATAACCGTGTATAGAGCATTGATCAGGAACTGGCTTTGATCTGTGGCAGATTGCAGCCTTCATGCATACTGCCACTCCCCTTATCACTCTTTGTATATTGTCGGGCCTCACAGTACCAATATTACACAGCCATATAAAGTGGTTTATATTTGATTGATCCCAGTGCATGCAGTGTACAGTCACCTAGGTAGCCTCCCAGTGAGGTGCTTAATGGACAATTACATACCAGATTACAACTGAGCCGCCCGCTAATAACTAGGTTTAATGTTAGTCTATTCACAGAGGAGAAAGAAATATCTGGTTCTGGGGGGATTTTATATTTCCTTTTCTTGGTGATATGGGTAATTTCTCCACGTGTGGAACAGAATCGATAAGACTTTCTGTCATTCTCTGAGAGTCATTATGTGGAAAATTTAACATTTAAAATTTTACACAGAAGATTACTCAATCCTAATCGGGGAACAATGCATCTGGTCTTACCAGTAACAATGTACAGTAGATCTCAAGACTTCCATGAACCTTACACCAGATCAGCATAACTGGCACTCAGAACGACCCACAATCATTGATAGGACAGGAGAGGGTGGGTGGGTGGGTGAAATTAACTTTGTTAGTCCGAGATGCAGAGGAGAACTGGCTTAAAGAGCTGGTGAGATGCTGGCAGGAGACTACGTTTCTATGGGGAGGCATCCAGTTAGGGTAGGGAAACTGTGGTTACGCCATGGCTACATAAACAAACGGGGAATTTGAGTGACATTTATTATCCTGTTGACTCAGCAGGCCGTTACGGTTACCCTGGAATTCCCCAATATCAAAGACATCCAGTAGGAGTAAGACAAAGTAGTAAGGCTAAGTTAAAATACAGAACGTTGAGAGGAATTTCTATTTTTCAATTATTCTTGTTACGTTAACAAGGACCATTATAATCTACCTTACTTTAGCTTGAAGTCACTTTTATTTTAAATGGCTACCTTTTGAGATATTTGCCTTCCCATGTCGGAGCTCATGGGTTCGAACCCCGACTGAGTAAAACCTAAGATATACACAATTCATATGTGTCGCTTTGGTGATCTGAATTACTAGGATAGGACAAGGACTGGTTTGCTAGTATCAGGATAATTTGACCCAAGTGGGATATCGGGTCATGGTGTCAGTGACCTGGTTTCCCAGTGTGGCGACACTATAACGACCCCATGAGTGCGCACTGTCACATGTTGGTACATGTCCTGATATGTCCTTATCAGGACAAATACACTATGGCAGTGCAAGAGCAAACATTGGGGCTCATTTCGCCAAGTGGCAGAACCAGCAATCAATTCATTGCTTCTTTTTTGATTTAACAAGGCCTCTAGAGCACATTGATTTTCATCTCATCGGCTATTGGATGTCAAACATATGGTCATTCTGACATATTTCTTTGGAGTAAACCCGCTGCTGCCACATAGACTACTCTTTCCGATAAGCAGCAAGGGGTCTTCTATATGCACTTTCCCACAGACAAGACAGCACATACCACAGCCTATGATGAACCAGTTATGTGCCACTGGTTGGAACGGAAAATAGCCCAAACTGCAAAGGGGTCCACTGAGCAGGATCGATAGGATGACCGACACCTTTTTTGTTTGTTCACGCGTTTATTCTTCTGAATACTACCAATGTTAGAGCTGAAGCATTGGTGTTCCAACATTTGTGAAAAGTTTCTGAACAGTAATGTACAGTGGAAAATTAGGTCAGTTCTAAAATTCAGGGTGTTAAAAGAGGGGCCTTATTCTATATGATAAGATAACACCAACACTATAGCTGGTCAGCATTGAAAACAAGCCTGAATACACAGGCTTTTATATGCTATGGACAGTACAAATATAGCCTCAATAAAAAAGAAATTAAAAAAAAGATGTTTCGTGAAATTGAAAGCAAGAGTGTCTGTCAGTCAGTCTCTAAAAGATAGTGGAATAGGGAGAGAGAAATGGAGTTAAATAACTAGTGCAAGGCATTTATCTCACTGTCATGCTGGTTTTTTGTTGTTGTTTTTGTTGTTTTATTTGTACATATTACTCTGTTATTAGTTGATTAAGCAGGAGACATTTTCAACTGCGGACAATTGGTCTGCCACATTCCACTGCTCCTTTCCCTATCCTAGTAATACCGAATGCCAGGCTAGGTAGCGACAAGTATCAATTTCTAAGTCATGGGTTTGACTGCGGCAGGGTTCGAACTCGGTGGTTCGAGTCTCATGACCTACCAAAATGGGAGGCAGGCGCTCAACTAATTCGGCCACCCCGTCTGATTTTGCCTGCAGTCACAGCTATATTATACTATGGCTAAAATATTCTTTTGTGTCACTACCAGCCGACATTTTTGCAGCACAACTGTGCTTGCGGTATCACTGCGCTGTGGTGATTAAGGGAAGATTAACTCCAGGGCTTAGTTTAATCTGACTGGCTTTTTTTCCCCACTAGAAAATAGATATTTCATTTGCTCAGTGATATTTGACAAATAGTTGAGACTATGCCGTTTCTAAGCTCTTTTAGAAATGAAACGCCTCAAAAGATATTCCGCTCCTTGATTGAGTGCTTACTGGCTTTTTTTGGTTATTTATCTCCTGATATGTGTGACAAGTGTTCCTTTTCCAAGAGAATATCCAATATCTGAGTCCCTATATTTAGACACGTCACTGTTTCTACTTGTCCAGTATCTAGTGTATCCAAGCAAAGAGCTACTCTCATTGGCCATGGTTTGTTTGTTTGTTGTTGTTTTATGTCCTAGCAACATCTAAGGTCATATCAGGACGGGTACCTACTTGTGACAGTGTGCACTCATGGCGACTTTATAGTGCTGTCCCACTGGGAAACCAGGCCGCCGGGACCATGACCTGGTATCCCACTCATTCACATTATCCTGACACTGAGCACACCAGTCCTTGCCCTATCATAATAATGCCGAGCGCCTGGTTAGGAAGCAACAAGTATCAATTTTTAAGTCATTGGTTTGACCCGACCAGGGTTCAAACCCACGAT
The DNA here is from genome assembly GCA_030323885.1 of Branchipolynoe longqiensis. Lineage (NCBI taxonomy): Eukaryota > Metazoa > Annelida > Polychaeta > Phyllodocida > Polynoidae > Branchipolynoe > Branchipolynoe longqiensis. Next base: position 15,810,722 of record CM059201.1, read on the forward strand.
CTACCAGCACGGGAGACGGACGCTCTAACTCATTCGGCCATCCCATCTGGTCCAGTGGCCATGGAGCGAGTATTGTTGTTTTGTTTTAGTGGTTTTTATTGCTGCCTATGTAGTCAGTTGAGCATTGCCTATTGCCTGCACCACTCTCCTCCCACACTCCCCCCAGCCTCCTCTAACACTAACTAGGTCAGGGTAGGTAATGGGCCGCGACACATGCCTTGGGGTCTGTTTATTACCAATTCCCAACCTTTCGGTGGAATAAAAGTTTATACCGTCTTTCTTTCCTTCTATGGTTCCGAGGTTCGAGTGCGGACAACCAACCTCAGCACACTTTTCTTTTGTTGTTGTTATTATTTAAAGTTGTATAGTCCGATGGAAATATTAAATTGTCAAAACCAAAATAATTATCTAGATTTGATTCTACATATCTAACTTAGATACTGGTGCACTTATTAAACATTTGTCATCTCACTGAAGAGAATACAGATGCAATTTAAGAGAACCCCTATGGTGTCAGAGTTTTGGCGTGCTTGCCAAAATTAATTTTCCATGGTCGTACTTCAAATATCTCCAAAGTTAACCATCTAAAATAAAAGTTACTTCAAACTAAAGTAAGGTAGTCTATAGCGATCAATCTAATGTATTTACCTCAGAAAATGACAGAAACTCTAAACCATCGGACTATGCAGCTTTAACCTACTGTCTAGACAGATGGTCGGTTCCAAAAGGAATCGCCCTCTTTAAGGGTGCCTTCTTTGTGACAATGCATGCTTGTGGTGGATTTATAGTGTTGCCCCCTTGGGATACAGAGCTGTTGGCACCATTATGCAATATACTACAAACTCACATTATCCTCGCACTGAGCCCAGTGGTCTCTGCCTTATCTTGCCAAATGGACGGACGTGGTGGCCCAGTCGGTAGAGCGCAGGCTTCACATGTGGAAGGTAGGGAGTTTTAACCCCGGCAGAGTCAAACCAATGACTTACAACATTGATACTTGAAAATTGATAATTGAGCCTGGCGATCGGCATTACTACTACTACTAGTACTAGGATAGACCAAGGACTGGTTAGCTCAGTATCAGGGTAATGTTACTGAGTGGGATATCGGGTCATGGTGCTAGCAGCATGATCTTTCAGTGGGGCAGCACTATACAGTCATCATGAGTGCAAACTCACAAGTCCTGATATGACCATAAATGTTGCTAGGACGTAAACGTCCCCAAACAAACCAAATAGCCCGTCAGGCAAGGCAAAGGGTAGCAACTGGTTTGAGTCGGCAAGGGCTCGAACTCATGACCTCAGGATACAGTATTCGGTCGGTGTCGATTCATTGTTCTGATTTAGGCCGATTTACGCCAAGTCTGTCCCGACTGTCAGGCACAATCTGGCACAGCCTACCGAATCTGGTAACCTTTGACCTTCAGGATTTTTGTCAAACTAAAACTAAAGGCAGGCTGGATCCGCACCCAGTTCATCATGCATTATGCCTGTGTAGTGGGCCGTACTCAGCTCTTCAGGTGAAATGCCACATACACAGTTAGCCGTGGGTAGGTTGATTGCATCAGGCAGCCAAGATAGCAGGCCACCAGTGTTGTCTACATGTTCACTTGCGACCAAAACATTTTTCACAACATAGGCTGTACAACATAGACATACTTGGGTCGTTCTCTGAAGCTGGGTACCACTTTTGTGACATGGACGCTAAAATTGAAAGCATCCCAAATAATTGCAGAAAACATTCCAAACAATATCAGAATCTATTTTCATATGAAGCTTTACATGCTGTGCATGTGTCAGAGTTGTGAAAAAAGCCATTTCACTTTTTGATTTTGATTTTATTATTTATATTCTTACGGAATAACACACGGATATTAGTTAATGAATGACACACGGATATTAGTTGGATGAGAAATATATCTGGCTGAACCTCGAAAGGCCCCTCCGTTTATTAACAGATAGTCAATAGTAATATAAAGTCAAATTTCCGACTGATTGGAGGCCGGAAAGAGACCGCGCCGCCCGAAGTTGCCTCTCCCGGGGAGCTTCCACCTGATTGGATGCTCGCCTGTGGCTCGGGGGAGCCCCAGCTGGGTGAGTTCAGGCGGTACAGCGTCCACCAGCCCGGCGGTGGTAGGCAATATTAAGGCCCTGCAGCCTAAATAATATGAGCATAATGCGTTATACAATACATAATGAATAACAATAGGAAGATATGTCCTATGTAACATGGAAATTAAACACACACAAGTGGCACATTCATGACATCATTTTTAACATACACAACACATCCAAACTAGATTTCTTTGATTACAGTTAAGCAAACAAAATGATGTCTTAAAAGAAATTTTTTATTAAAAAACAAGTTTGTGTAAATTTTTGTGTAAAAGTAAATGAGTAAAATTTCATATTTTCACATTAGCTCAACATCATATAAACATACTTTTGATACATTTTGTGGTATAGATTAAATACATATATAGTATTGTTAACACACTTAATAACAAAAGGCAACAATAATTATTGAGTTGCTATTAAAAAAAGGAAAGAATTTATTATGTCCTACGTAACACAGATACCAGATATGTGGTACCCAGTTTCAAAGAGCGACCCACTTCATAGACACCGCATCCACAACTTCTACTTTTACAACTCCTGTTTCACAACTTTTTGAAAGCACTGGATAGACTAATGGTTAGGACACTAGTACTTTTTTACTAGCCCTGGAATCGCAGGAGTGTGGGTTCAAGTCACACTCTAGCCGCAATGCTTTCCCATCTGAAAAAAACTCTCTTTGACGTTGGCGCCATGACCAGGATACCCTGCAAGCTATATGCTCCACAGAGTTGAACCATTCCTGTGTATGTGCGGTACCTGAATATTTGTAATGGAACATATGGGACTTGCATTGACATTGGTGCCATGACCAGGATACCATACAAGGTTTGTGCTGCACAGAGTTGAACCATTCCTATGTATGTGCGGTACCTGAATATTTGTAATGGAACATATGGGACTTGCATTGACATTGGTGTCATGACCAGGATACCATACAAGGTTTGTGCTGCACAGAGTTAAACCATTCCTGTGTATGTATGGTACCTGAATATTTGTAATGGTACATATGGGACTTGCATTGACATTGGAGCCATGACCAGGATACCATACAAGCTATGTGCTGCACAGAGTTGAACCATTCCTGTGTATGTGCGGTACCTGAATATTTGTAATGGTACATATGGGACTTGCATTGACATTGGTGCCACGACCAGGATACCATACAAGCTATGTGCTGCACATAGTTGAACCATTCCTGTGTATGTGCGGTACCTGAATATTTGTAATGGTACATATGGGACTTGCATTGACATTGGTGCCATGACCAGGATACCATACAAGCTATGTGTTGCACATAGTTGAACAATTCCTGTGTATGTGCGGTACCTGAATATTTGCAATGGTAGATATGGGACTTGCACTGACATTGGTTCCATGACCAGGATACCATACAAGGTTTGTGCTGCACAGCGTTGAACCATTCCTGTGTATGTATGGTACCTGAATATTTGTAATGGTACATATGGGACTTGCATTGACATTGGAGCCATGACCAGGATACCATTCAAGCTATGTGCTGCACAGAGTTGAACCATTCCTGTGTATGTGCGTTACCTGAATATTTGTAAAGGTACGTCTGGGACTTGCATTGACATTGGTTCCACAACCAGGATACCATACAAGCTTTGAGCTGTACAGAGTTGAACCATTCCTGTGTATGTGCACAAAGACCCTATAATACTAAGAAGGCTCACTCCCTATCTATCCAATGGTAATGTAAATTCCGCAGTGCCACCTTGTGGTGGGTTTGATCAGCCGGCTGCTGGTTGGTGTTTCACATGTAAACACATACAAATACCCATCATCCTCAGCATCATCATCAGCATCGCCATAATCACGCATCTTTCACATTCATATATACATTTATACATATAATATAGCAACTGTTTAACCAAGAGAACAGCCAGCGCACCAAGTGGTGGGTTTGATCATTTTGATTACACAGTACAGGCTGAGTGAGCCATCTTAGTATTATAGGGTCTTTGATGTGCAGTACCTGAATATTTGTAATGGTACATATGGGATTTGCATTGACATTGGTGCCACAACCAGGATACCATACAAGCTATGTGCTGCACAGAGTTGAACCATTCCTGTGTATGTACGGTACCTGAATATATGTAATGGTAGATATGGGACTTGCATTGACATTGGTACCATGACCAGGATACCATACAAGCTATGTGCTGCACAGAATTGAACCATTCCTGTGTATGTGTGGTACCTGAATATTTGTAATGGTACATATGGGACTTGCATTGACATTGGTGCCATGGCCAGGATACCATACAAGCTATGTGCTGCACAGAGTTGAACCATTCTTGTGTATGTGCGGTACCTGAATATTTGTAATGGTACATATGGGACTTGCATTGACATTGGTGCCATGGCCAGGATACCATACAAGTTATGTGCTGCACAGAATTGAACCATTCCTGTGTATGTGCGTTGCCTGAATATTTGTAATGGTACATATGGGACTTGCATTGACATTGGCACCATGACCAGGATACCATACAAGCTTTGTGCTGCACAGAATTGAGCCATTCCTGTGTATGTATGGTACCTGAATATTTGTAATGGTACATATGGGACTTGCATTGACATTGGTACCATGGCCAGGATACCATACAAGTTATGTGCTGCACAGAATTGAACCATTCCTGTGTATGTGCGTTGCCTGAATATTTGTAATGGTACATATGGGACTTACTTGCATTGACATTGGTACCATGACCAGGATACCATACAAGCTTTGTGCTGCACAGAATTGAACCATTCCTGTGTATGTATGGTACCTGACTATTTGTAATGGTACATATGGGACTTGCATTGACATTGGTACCATGACCAGGATACCCTGCAAGCTATGTGCTGCACAGAGTTGAACCATTCCTGTGTATGTGCGGTACCTGAATATTTGTAATGGTACATATGGGACTTGCAATTGGAGGACAAATGGAGTGAGGTGCACTGACGTCCACAGGTGAAATGACGTGGGTAGGATGATTGCCGTGTCTCGTCGGACTGGTTAGAGCCCGGCATTCTCACCGACTTTATCAATACTGACCCGTTACGTGCCAGTGGTCAGGTTGAGTGGTGGTGGTGGTAGATTCAAAATGTCAGATCGATATTGTAGTGACGGGCGCATGCGCAATGGGCCTCCGGAGCGGTAACCATGTATGTATGGAGCGAACCGCTTTGAGTCGGTTAACGTTGCATAATCCAGTGGTTTTGAGTTTCTGGCATATCTTTTAGATAAATATATTAATAAGTTGGTCGTTACAATCTACATTACTTTATGTTGTTTGTTTGTTGGAGTTTTATGTCTTGGTAACATCTGAGGTCATATCAGGACGGGTATAGAGTTGTGACAGTGCGCACTCATGGCGACTTTATAGTACTGTCGTGGGGGTGATGAAAATGGGAAATATTGCGCCTAGAGTGGGACTCGAACCCACATGTCTTTGCATTCCGGGTCAGGGTGCTAACCATTACACCACCTAGGCTCCCTGATATCTTTTAATGCTTACAATTACATACAGGGAAAGCACTAACATATACATACACAGGGTAGGTTCAACAACTATACAGCGCGTAGCTTGTACAGGATCTTGGTCACGGCAACCAGTGTCATGAGGGTGATGAAAATGGGAAATATTGCGCCTAGAGTGGGACTCGAACCGACATCTCTTTGCATTCCGGGCCAGTGTGCTAACCATTACACCACCTAGGCTCCCTGATATCACCACAGAACCCACGCCTACCTGTCTATGTGGTTACTTGCCTGAGAGGTCAGTGAAGGCCACTACAATAATATATACTATCAAGCATAACATTCACTACAATGATTCCTGAAGGAATCGTTGCTTGAGCTCCTCTACAGACAGAGAAGCAAGCCAGAAATTCAGACATTTCAGGCTTAAGCCCCAGTCACACATACCCGGATTAGGGGCCGGATGAGCCCCGGACCACCATCCGGGGTGATCCATGGCTCGTCCGTGCCGACACCCCCTGATCCGGCCTGATCCGTGGCTCGTCCGGCACCGTCCGGGCTCGGCCCCGGATGTTTTAAAATGTTTAAAACATCCGGGGCGGTCTGGGGGATTTTGCGATCCGGGCTCAATCCGGCCTGGTCTGGCCTGATCCGGGGGTGGTCCGGGGGTGATCCAGCTATTCCGGGGGTGGTCCGGGGTGGACCAGGCCTGTCCGGGGGTGGTACGGGGTCATTTTGAGCCACGGTTTGACCCAGACCATCCCCGGACTGTCCCGGACTACCCCCGGCCTAGCCACAGACCACTCCCGGACAGCCGGGGAGGTCCGGGATAGTCCGGGGGTGGTCTGGGGCAGTCCGGGGGTGGTCCGGCCTCGTCCGGGTTAGTCAGGGGCCGGTCCAGCCCAGTCCGGGGCTATTCCGGGGGTGGTACGGGGCGGTCCGGCCTTTGGTTCGGGGCTCGTCCGGGGCTCGTCCGGGAAAGTGTGACTGCAAGGCAAAAATCGACGAAAACAGTGATTTTATCCGTGGCGGTCCGGGACAGTCCGGGCCGTTGGTCCATGGGTGGTCCGGCTCAAAATCCGGGGCTCGTCCGGCTATGTGTGACTGGGGCTTTACCATTCTACTTTGACGCATATGCATGGGCATTGCGGAAAAAAACCCGTTTCAAACCGGGTGCCCTTTTAAACTGTGACACTGGGTCAAGTCAAACCAATGACAAACAATGAAAATAATACTTATCGCTTCCTACCCAGGCGCACGGAATTAATAGAATAGGGCAAGGACTGGTTAGCTCAGTGTTAGGATAATGTGACTGAGTGAGATATCGGGTCATGGTGCTGGTAGCCTGATTTCCCAGTGAGGCAGCACTATAAAGTCGCCATGAGTGCGGCCTGTCACAAGTCACTTGGCAGAGTAATGAAATTCCATAGAACAAAGAGAATTATATTAAGGAATATTTAATCGGACTCTGGGCCCAGTCTTAACATTCTTATTAAATTCATGACCTTTACGAGTTCCAATTAAGAAGATTTAGTATTGATTTGTCGGTAATCAGTATTGATTTGTCGGTAATCAATATGCGAATCCGACAAGGGATTATGGGTACTTATTACCAATTGCCGAACGATCAGATTAATCCCAAGCTGTATTACACACATGAAATTCTTTATGCCTTAATTTATAATAACAGAGAATAAAACAACAACCAAGAAGCAACAACAAAAAACTGATTCCTAATTTAAAATGCAAAATATAATATTATATGTTATGGTTGTGTAGTGGTCTGCACTGACCTCTCAGGCAAGGAGCCGCATAGACAGGTAGGCGTGGGTAGTGTGTTGATATCAGGGAGCCTAGGTGGTGTAATGGTTAGCACACTAGCCCGGATAAGAGATGTGGGTTCGAGTCCCGCTCTTGGCGCAATATTTCCCATTTTCATCACCCCTACGACAGTTGTTTTAGGGGTACTTTTACTTTTTAGTTTTGCAATGAGAAATCTATGAATTAAAAATAATTATTTTAAATACACTTGATAGGCATAGAGTGTACACCTGTTCTGAACTATGGAAATTGGACCTAACCGTATCGGAGGGATGAGGAGATAGTTGAACAGAGCCCGGTGATGTAATTATTCAGGGTTATTTGTGTACTTAGGCGTGATGGCTGAATAAGTTGAGCGCTCGTCCCCCGTTTTGGTAGGTGATGCGATTCGAACCTATGGGTTCGAACCTAGGTCGAGTCAAACAAATGACATAAACAAATTAATATCTGTCGCTACCTAGCAAGACACTCGCCATTAATAGGATCAGGCAAGGACTGGTTAGTTCAGTACAGTACAACTCCGTTAAACCAAGCTCGGTTAAACCAAACGATCGGTTAATCCAAACTTTTTTCGGTGGCCCGGAAAAATATTACCATTTATCATATAAAAAAGTTGGTTAAACCAAAGTCGGTTAATCCAAAGTATCGGTTAATCCAAACAAAATTGTCGGCCCCAGGCCACTTCCGGTACAGTTAAACCAAACTTTCATGTGGTTTTAAGGTCATCTGAGACTTTTTTTATATGATAAATGGTAGTATTTTGCCAGGTTGCCGAAAAAAAGTTTGGATTAACCGATCGTTTGATTTAACCAAGGTTGGTTTAATGGGGTTAAACTGTATATACATAAAAAACAATAATCATGGTGTCCACATACAGTGTACATTCATAATGCACCCCCGTTTTTGCCAAAGCCTAGTCAAAGTCAAAGCTCGGTTAAACCAATGATCGGTTAATCCAAACAAATTTCTAGGGTCCCTTCAAGTTTGGTTTAACGGGGTGAGACTGTATCAGGATAATGTGAATGAGTAGGCCATCATGTTGTCAGCAGGCTGGTCTCCTAATGGAGCAGCACTATAACGTCGCCATGAATGCGCACTATCACAAGTTGGTACCCATCCTGATATGATCCAATCTATTCTTCTCCCCCCCCCCCCCCCATAAAATGAAATGTTGGCAGATCTGTCGATATCACCTCAAGGAATGTTTATAAAAAAATTAATATGTTCATTAAAAAAAAATTCCATTGAGAAGAATAAACTTGGGTCTACAAATTTTAATCAATAATCTTTATGGTGCGTTTATTTATTTTAATTTTTTTAATGCCCTCAGGTACGGTGGTTATTGCCCTCAGCTCAAGTTCCAGGCCGGGGAGACCTACGGCCGGGCCACACACAACCTTCTGGTCAACAACAACGTGGCAAGTTCAGGCAACCTAGTACTGACCGACCTCTACAAGACCGGCAACCCGACACTGGCCCTGCGCAAGGAGCGTGCGCAGGTGGCGCGTTCACGCACCGAGAGCTGGGGCGACCAGAAGCTGACGGAGCACATGATCCCTGGTTACACTGGTCAGTAACCACACACACACACACACACACACACACACACACACACACACACACACACACACACACACACACACACACACACTCACACACTCACACACAAAATTAATATTTAAAATAAAAATTATTTTAACAAAAGTTTTTAAATTTCAACTTTTTAATTTAAATTTATTTTATAGTTGCATAGTCCGATGGTTTTGAGTTTCTGTCATTTTCAGAGATAAATATAGTAGGTTGATTGTTATAATCTATGTTAGATTAGTTCGAATTAACTACGATTTAAAATGACTTAACTTCGGAGAGATATTTGAAGCGTAAACATTCACAAAATAATTTTGGTGTGTTTTGCAAAAACTCAGATCCCATAGGCTTCAACTATAACAGGTTCTGTTTAATTGATTTAGTGCGTCCTTCTATGTAGTAACACATACTTAATAAGTACGCTAGTATCTAAGCTAGATATGTAGGTTCATTTCTAGAGAAGTGTTTGCTTTGGAAAATTTGATGCTTTTATCAGACTATGCAACTTTAAAGTTGCATAGTCCGATGGGTTTTGAGCTTCTGTCAGCTTCTGAGATAAACATATTAGGGTGATCGTTATAATCTACCCTACTTTCATTTGAAGTAACTTTTATTTTAAATAGCTAACTTTTGAGATATTTGAAGTGCAAACAAGCAAAATTAGTTTTGGCAAGCTTGCCGAAACTCTGACACCATAGGTTTCTGCAGTAATAGCTTCAAATTAAATTGCCTCAGTATTCCCTTCTATGTGGTGACAAATGTTTAACGAGTGCACCAGTATTTAAGTTAGATATGTAGATTCAAATTGAGATACTTGTTTTGGTTTTTGAAAATTTGATGCTCCATTGGACTATGCACCTTTAAAGGCAATTCCTGAACCATGCAATGCCATGTTTTGCATATTCATCACATGTATAATACTTTTGTTATCGAACTTGAATTGTATGCAGTTTACTATTACAACTGATAGCGTCATTTAATGTCTCAAGCAATTTTACTGTACGGCTGGAAGACCAACGCTCTGGCACTGAGAAAAGACATTATTCCATGAATAAACTATATTTAGTTTAATTTTCTTTGTTTAAATACAGCCTCAATACAGCACTCTACATTACCGAACTACTACTTACTTACAACCGCATATAAATTAACATATCTCATCTCTGGAGAAACCACCACAGACTCTGGAGGGTCGATGGGAGCAAGTGGTCCTTAGCCGCTGCTGTATTGGCCACTTGTGGCTTACACACATCTTATCTGCTCAAGGGGGAACTAGCCCCCCCCCCCCCCACACACACACTCCAACCTCCTGAAGGTATTGAGTGTCAATGACGAATGACACTCAAACATATTTGATTAAACCTTGTTGATTTTATGGCCTTGCGCTAACAATTATATAATGCAGACATCATGCATGAATTTTTAACCAATGTGAAACTAGAAGTTTGAGCTTTCTTGAGGACAGCAGTACTGTGCCACCTGATATAGCTCATTAAACAATGTTTGTTTGTTTGTTGTTGTTGCTAGGATGTAAAACAACAACAAACAAACAAACATTAAACAATCTTTTTGTTTATTTTTTAATGATCCCATTGGGTTTCATCTCAGATTTAGTAGGGCCTATTCTTTTGCAACAATTGTCACGATTTTGAGTTTTTACCTTCATCATAAGCTTTTACATACTGTGTAAATGCGATGGTTGAATAATAATATGACAGAATATAAGTTGAACATTTGTCACCATCAATATGGCCACTGCTGCAACATAAAGCAATCATCAACCAATCAATCATATTAATCAACACCGTGAAGCGGTTAAAGCTGCATAGTCCAATGAAATATCAAATTTTCAAAACCAAACCAATTATCTAGATTTGATTTTACATATCTAACTTAGATACTGATGCACTTATTAAGCATTTGTTTCTGCGTAGAAGGCAATACTGAGTTAATTTAACAGAACCTGTTACTGCAGAAGTTTATGCTGTCAGAGTTTTGGCAAGCTTGCCAAAACTACTTTTCCATGTTTGCACTCAAAAATATCTCAGAAGTTTACCATTTAAAATAAAAGTAACTTTGAACTAGCGTAAAGTAGACACTAGTGATCGATCTAATATATTTATCTCAGAAAAAATACAGAAATTCAAAACCATCGGACTATGCAACTTTAAAACTGACAACAATCCACAAACTGCTGAACTTACTAACCATGTATCAACAGTTACTGTCATTAGTAACATGCAGTAGCACTTTCTGACCGTCCTATCACAACCCAATAATCTATCAGAGTCGTCTGCACTGACTTCTCAGGGAAGGAGCTACATAAGCTGTGTTTACACAGGTGAGTTAAGCCGTGTCATATAAATCGCCTTGTCTAGTTCGGTTTACATTCGCCGTGTAGACGCGACTCTGAGGGGGATTAGGGCTGATTCGATTCATATTATTCACTTTATGTAAACCATGTCGCGAGGTAGGTTATATAAAGCGAACTAGCTTAAGCACGTCACACACATGCGCAGTCGAGACCTGAGTTTGTTGATTTTCCGGTCAAACAAAAGCGCATATTATAGAATTTAGTCTATGAAACCGCTAGCTGCGCGCAGATATTTTTTTCATCATTTATTTTTAGGTTTTCACTACCCAGCAGAAGTTTTGATCATTCCAAAAAAATATGATTCAGTCCATACATATCTAGATCGAACCCACACTCTCTCGTGGCGACGTCGACTAACCGAAACTGGCACTGGTTAGTATGGACTTGCTCATGCGCAGATATCGATTTCCGGCTAAAAGCACTGCACGTGTAGACACGACACTAATTCGCTTCATTTATTTCACTTTGTCTAAGTCGGCTTACAATTGCCCGTGTAAACACAGCTATAGATTGGGCAGTAACTAATTGTAAAACTGCATTGTTATGGCTAGGATGTTCACAGTGCATGTTAAAGTGTATGCTGATCAAGATCAATGATACTCATTTCAATTTGCAGTTTCAGATTTCTAGAAAGGTGTGAATTGAACTAAAATATGCAATGTTCGGTTGGTATTACTAGATGAGTAAAGTAATGATATACTATGACCTCGATTACGGACACTGATATCTACGAGGTGCCCTGAGATCAGCCAATCAAGTGGGAAGATATGAACTTAGTCCTGACTGATATACAAAGATGTATGCTGCAAATGAAAGATATGATTTGACCAGATAAAGGATTCACCCGGTACTCGCAGTACACGGGTGAATACCAACCCTATATAAAAACGGTCCAAAAAGCTGGTTAATGAAACGAGAGCCTAATTTCACAATCTAAGAAGCAACATTTATTTTTTGTAGATGTCTTCATATTTACCCGCTACCTTTGAGTTGAAAAATATATTAAAATAGCTAGTTTAATACGATTTAGAATTGAAATCGACGGCGTTCTATGGCCACCATCTTGGATTTTTGCATTCTCTCCCATTTCACCAAATCTGTGCCATTATATGTAGCCATTTGATCATGGAACCACAGTTTCTACTTCATGTTCCATACTGAAGCTATTTTCGCCCGTATTTACACTACGTTGTCGTTCACCCGTGTGCTACAAGTACTGGGTGAATCTTTTATCTATGAATTGACATACTCATGCTAGTCTGGGCGGTTTCGTCGAGTGAATTTCAAATGGGCCGAAACTGATGGCTTGAGGCCCATCTGAAATGAAAACTCACAGCATCCATTCACAAGGACTATTATGTTGCTTACAATTTATACAAGCCGGTAAAATTATGGCTTTGCTTTTTATCACATTTGTACTGAGTTATTTTAATTTCTGTAGAAAAACTACATTCTATTGACTTTCTATGGCACTAGTGCCATTGTAATGAGCAGAACACATATTTGTATCAAAGTGACTTAGGCACAATGATAACGTTGAGGGAGCTCATATCCTTCCGCCTGGTCACGTGATTGGGTACGGAGGTGAATACTGATGTCAATTAGAGGCAAGTGGGACATATTTATCGGACATATTAAAGCCGCACAGTGCGATGTTTTGGAGTTTTTGCCATTTTTGTATATTTTTGTCTCAAAAGGTGCTAAGCAATATGGGACAAAGCTTTGTCCATTGTAACGATCAACATACTATCTGCTTATGCATTTGCTTAGGATAAACTGATTTGTTTTTTTACATGGTGTTTCATAATTCCAATAGAATACATATTGATTTGAAGCAAATGTCCTTGTGTTTTCAGTGTAACCGTTTCTGTGCTGTTTTGTGTCAATCGTTACAATGGACACACAAAAAAAGAGTTATCACCTTTTGAGACAGGCTCATATACATATTTTAGTTTCTAAGTCTAGGATCTAATCACGATAAATGTTTTGGTTTCGAAAAGTGAATCCCTTCATTGGACTATGCAACTTTAATGTTACGTTACTTTACATTATTGCGTTGAGTTTGTTTGAATATTTGAAGTTTTATTTGGTTCTGGTTATGTGTGGTGGGAAGGGCTAATTTTTTTTTCTAGTTTGATCTCCATTCTCTCCACTTTCAACCAGCCATTTTCAAAACAACAGTAGTACAACCATATTCCTCCCCCCCCCCCACCCCACCCCCATACATCTGGTTATTTAAACATTTAAAAAAAACTAAGCAAAGTTATGCCTGGTACACACCTCCCGTATACGATTCACGCACTAAAACTGACTGTGTTTCACAACCCGACCCGTCCCGTTTCGCGACATAAAACTGGCCGATTCATTTTTCGAATGTCTTGCGATTCGAGTTTTAAGCACTAAAACTGAGTTTTAAGTCGCGAATCGCAAGGCTCTGGTGTGCTAGGGGGTCACACACCTAACGACTAAAACTCAAACTTAGTCGCGAAACGGGCAGTTTTAGGTCGTATACGGGAGGTGTGTACCGGGCATTATGCATGAAGAGCATTTGTCGGAGTTTGGTTCCCATCGCTGCATGGTATACCGGGCCACTTAGCATGCATGTAGGCTGGATTACCAGAATCTGCACTTGGCCCAACTGAATGAAGTAGTGGTAGCTGACAGTGAATGCAAGGCTAGGACTACCTGTTCGGCTCGTCACGGTCTACTGAACCCGTCACGGTACAACGGGCTCCTCAATTAATTAGCACCGAGCGTGGTGGCCGAATCAATGGAGCGTGGGCCTCCCGCGCGGAAAGTCAGGAGTTCGGTTCCCGGTCGAGTCAAACCAATGACTTATCAAATTGATACTTGTTGCTTGCTAGTTTGGTGCTTGGCATTAATAGGATAGGGCAATGACTGGTTAGCTCAGTGTCAGGATAATGTGACTGAGTGGGATATCGGGTCATGGTGCTGGCAGCCTGATTTCCCAGTGGGACAGCACTATAAAGTCACCATGAGTGTGCACTGTCACAAGTCAGTACCCGTCATGATATGACCTTAGATGTTGCCAGGACATAAAACTCCAACAACCAACAGTTAATTAGCAGCCCGTGAGTGGGTGAGGCTGAGGTGAGTGAGGTATGTATTTATTAACTGAACTGAGTCTGTAGTGCTAGTTAGTGACGCCGTTGTTCAATTACATGTCTAATCCTGTTCCGGACCGGGATCAATTCCCGGCTGAGTCAAATCAAAGTACTTGTAAAATTGGTACTTGGTGCTACCTCACTTGGCTCACAGTATTACTAGGGTCGGCCATGGACTGGTTGGCTCAGCGTAAGGATTACCTTACTGAATGGGATATCATGTAATTGTGCCTGCAGCACTATATTGAGCTGAGAATGTGACATCCTGTAAACCCGAACTGAGACGACTTCATATGGGACTAGTGCCATTCGACGGAACCAGATGGGATGGCCGAATGAGTTAGAGCGTCCGTCTCCTGTGTTGGTAGATCGTGGGGTCGTGGGTTCGAACCCTGGTCAAGTCAAGCCAATGACTTAAAAATTTATACTTGTCGCTTCCTAGCCTGGCGCTCGGCATTATTAGGATACGGCAAGGACTTGTTGTCTCAGTGTCAGGATAATGTGACTGAGTGGGATATCAGGTCATGGTGCTGGTGACCTGGTCTTGCAGTGGGGCAGCACTATAAAGTCACCATGAGTGTGCACTGTCACAAGTCGGTACCCGTCCTGATATGACCCTAGATGTTGCTAGGACGTTAAACAAAAACAAAACAAAACAGAAAGCAACCCACCAGCCTCAGTCATAGTAAGGTATCATGTAACAGAATATACCCCAAATACCACCCTTCTCTCTCTCTCTCTCTCTCTCTCTTTTTCTTTCTCTCTTTCTCTCTCGTCCCTCTCACTTTGCCGACCCCCCTCCCTCTCACAACATCTCTCTCCCTCTACCCTTCCCTCTCCCCTTAGTTCTCTCTCCCCATCCCTCCCCCCCCCCTTCTCTCCCCCTACCACCCCTCTCCTTCTCCCCCCTACTTCCTCTCCCCTTCCCTCTTCCCCTCCCCTCCGTCTTTCTCCCCATTCTTACCCATTTTCTAACCCCCGCCCCTCTTCCTATCCTATTCCCCCTCTCTCCCCCCCTCTCTCCTCCCCCCCCCCCCCCCCATAACTCATAGTGTGTTTAAAAATTGAATAATGCCGTTTTGTTTGCAGGATTTGTGCCCAAAGAGCAACACTACTTCGGCGATCGGTACGCGTTGAACTGCCAAAGTGCGGTTGCTGATTTTGTAACTGACCAGCGAAAACACAAGCAGAAGATGCAGGGTCTGCACGACATTGAAGCCATCCAGTCTGGAAGGGCATTGCCCTCCAATACCAGTCAATTGCCTGTAGGTCCATCAGTCAGTTATTGCCAGATCTCATAAACTTATTTATTGCACACATGTCACTGTATAACCAAAAGACCCCATTTTAGATACGCGTATGTGAAATTCCAAATTGGTGGACGGAGTGATTTCAAATGGGTCCAACTTGAAGGCCCATGTGAAATCACTCCGTTCACGCATAAGGATTGATCTTGTTTTTGTATTGCGCCTGTACAGAACTATTTTGCTATTCGCTATGGCTATACTATTATTCTGCTGGGTTCATATGGTACTGAAGTGAGGTGCACTGACCACCCCGGAGAAATACCACATGAACAGGTAGGTTGATTGCATCAGGGAGCCTAATGGTTAGTGTAGTATTGGCAGACTGTGGTGTGGTGCTGCCACCTGGTGTTAACTGTGAGAACCAACAACGGTTGACTACTAATGTGGAGGCCTGACAAGTCAATACAACATGGGGCGTAATCGATTAATCAACTCGGGTCACCCGAGCCACTTTTTGGCGCATGCGCACATCCTACAGACTCGGGTCGAATAATCGATTACGCTTGTCCACGCTCGGGGTGGAAAAAATGGTGGCTTAATCCAAAACTTAAAAAAATTATTTAATAACCAATATAACTACAGCAAAATAGGATTTAAAGTATTATATGATTGCATAGTTTAGTTATATTTCCATTTGATTAATCTGTGTTATTACCAACAAAAAACATGTAGGACTTGTGCTGGTAGCTATTATCCTGCAGGACGGTACCAGCACAAATGTGACGTCATCATTCCTAGCAAACCCTAAACAAGAGGTGGGTTACTGGGGTCGGGTCGTTTTGCACACGGCACTTGTTTCGCCCGGGTTGTGTTAATCGATTACACCCCATGGGGACAGCGGTAAGTCAATACAACAGAACACTAGCCCCAGAATGGTAGAAGTGTGGGTTCCAGTCCCACCCCTAGATAAAGGATTCACCCGGGACTCGCAGTACACGGGTGAAGACCAGCCTTATATAAAAATCAGGCTAATGAAATGAGTCTTTATGAGAGCCTAATTTCACAATCTAAGAAGCAACATTTATTCTTTGTATATGTCTTCATATTTCCCTTTGAGTTGAAAAATATAATAAAACATCTGGTTTAATAAGATTTAAAAGTGAAATCGACGGCGTTCTATGGCCGCCATCTTGCTTTTTTGCATTCTCTCCCATTTCACCAACTCTGTGCCGATATAAGTAACCAATTGACACTGGAGCTAAGCATTGTTCTTCCTGTTCCATACTAAACCTATTTTCGCCCATATTTACAGTACGTTGTCCTTCACCCGTGTACTACAAGTACCGGGTGAATCTTTTATCTATCCCACCCCATGCTCGATATTTTCCGTTTGCGAAAAATACCCCTCCCCCCCCCCCCCAACGACAGCTCGAAGTGTTTGACTGAGGAGATGCACTCTTTTATCCAATTCAATTCTATTCTTTATTTCAGACCCAGCATTTCTTGAAGATTTATACTGCCAATTATGGATAAGTCTGCATAGACTTGTTTTCACCATTAGACAGTTTGTCGATAGAAAGCCTGAGCCTACACTTTTACTGACCCAAGGGATTTTTAACCTCCCACACCACACGGTAGTAATAGGATAGGGCAAGGACTGGTTAGCTCAGTGTCAGGATAATGTGACTGAGTGGGATGTCAGGTCATGGTGCCGGCGGCCTGATTTCCCACTGGGGAAGCACTATAAAAGTGGCCATGAGTGCACATTGTCACAAGTCAGTACCCATCCTGATATGACCTTAAATGTTGCTAGGACGTAAACTAAACAAACACAAACTAGTAATAAGTCACTGGAATATAGAATAATAAAATAAACTCGTTTGAAAACACTAAACACACATTATTCTGTGTACCTGTTTATATGCAAAATCATGTGTTCCGATTATGTGAAGTTGTCATATTCAATCTCACTGTAATCATAAGATTAGTATTTGATTGAACAGTCTCGTGCTTGAAACAGCTGGCCTTGTGTTTGAACCCCACAGGTTGTGAAACAGCATTGTGTTTGGTGAAACACCACATTGTGTTTGATGAACAAACCATGTGTTTGATGAAGCACCATATTGTTTGATGAGATACTATATCCTGTGTGCTCTGAAATAGCATTATAATTGATGTAATAAATCATTATAATTGACAAAACACTGTAAAACACTGCGTTATGTTTGATGAAACACCACCTTGTGTTTTCTGCAGTCAATGTTGGGCGGACGCCGGTCCCAGCTGAAGCCGATTGCCAAGGAGGCTCAGCTCTACACCTCACGTACCAACCACCACCTGCTGCAGTCACCCTACAACATGTCGAACGACAATCCCGATAAGTTCTTCATGTCAGGTGAGTCTCAGACAACACCGCTAGTCCATCTCTTAGCAACCTATAAAACCAGGGCCGCGTTCAGGGTCCGTCTCGGAGGCGCCGCGGAGAAGTCTTGGTGATGCTTTTTGGCCTATTTGCATTCAGAGTGCGTCTCGGAGACGCCTCCCTTTTCACACTGGAGATGAAAAGCGCCTCGAAAATGGCCACCGTATTCAGTGGTTTCAGGCAATCACAGTGCAGCTTTTCCATTGCAAATGGCTGCCACATATGGGGGCGGCCATTTTTGAGACAACAAACTGCTTTTGCCGTTCAAACTAGCGTGACATCATGGCCATCTCCGAGGCGCCTCTGAGACGGACTCTGAACGTGGCCCAGGCGGGTGACCACTTCTCCTGCGCTATTTTGTATTATACTGTAAAACCTCTCTAAATCGATCGATCATGGGACTGACTTTAAATGATCCATTTAAGGAGGTGGTCTGTTTATGGAATTTTTAAAATCATTATAATGGTATCGTTTGGAACCCAAATAATGCGATTGCTATAGGGGAGTGGTCGATCTGTGGAGGTGGTTGTTTAGAGAGGTTTTACTGTATTTTATTATAATTGTTGATTAAAGTTGCATAGTCCGATGGTTTTGAATTTCTGTATTTTTTCTGACATAAATATATCAGATCGATCACTAGTATCTACTTTACATTAGTTCAAAGTTACTTTTATTTTAAATGGTAAACATTTTAGATATTTTGAGTATAAACTTGTCAAATTAGTGTTTGGCAAGCTTGCCAAAACTCTTGACACCATAGGCTTCTGCAGTAACAGGGTCTGTTAAATTGACTCAGTATTGCCATCTACACAGAAACAAATGCTTCATAAGTGCATCAGTATCTAAGTTAGATATGTAAAATCAAACCTAGATAATTGGTTTGGTTTTGAAAACCCGAGTGGTGCACTCATTAAACTTGTACTTCTGCACAGAAGGAATATAAAATCAATTTAATAGAACTTATCACTAGTGAAACCTATCATGGCCAGCATTTTTTTTACATGCATACCACAATTATTGTGCATGCTTTCACTTGAAACATCATTACAATAAAAGCTGGTTAAAACTAACGAAAATTAGCTGTATTCTAATGATTAGCCTAATATATTATCTAAAAATATCGCAGAAACTTAAAATCATCGGATTTTTTTAAAATAATTTTTTGTTTTGTTGTTGGTCCATTAGTTGTTTAAGCAGGGGAAATTTCAGTCATAGGCGACTGGTCTTCCTCATTCCACTGCTGGTCGATAGAAAGCCCGAGCCTACACTTTTACTGACCCAAGGGATTTTTACCCTCCCACACCACATAGACATGGTATGAGAGCAACAGGCCTTTGATGACGCTGTAAGTTATACACAGCGGTGGAAATCCAATTTGGCAGAGCTGGGCGCACGGGGAATCGAACCGCCAACACTCAGATTAGGAGTCTGACCTAGAAAAAAGTCAGACACTCTAACCACTCCGCCACAGAGAACCTATTATGCAAATTGAATATTAATTCTGGCTCCTGTTTATTGTATAGTTTATATGTGTTGTGCCTTGTGATTGGCTTGCAGGCTTTACCGGTTTTATTCCACGCGAACGCGGCCTTCTGGGATCGGGCTACCCCTGTACCACCAACACTGCTCTCATCAACTTCAACAATGAACTCGCGCACAAGGCGTTGGTCGATACCTACCCATTCCAGGTAAGCTGCTTTTATACGCCATCACTAAGGGCAGGACTTGGACTTTCACAGGGCCGCCATATTTTAAATGTCAGCTGACTCGACACTTGTCAGTAGATAAAAGATTCACCCCGTACCTCAGTAGCCTGAGCAGGGGTGAAGAACAACCCTATATAAAAGCTGGCGAAAATTATCTACACGCAGGGTAAATGAAATGAGCAGATACATTCTTAATTTAAGAAGCAAAATATATTCTTCACATATATCTTAATATTTACCCGCTACTTTTGATTTGAAAAATATGATAAAACATGTAGTTTAATTGACTTTAAGAATCAAATCGACCACATTCTGTGGTAAACATGTTGTCTTTGTGCATTCTCTCCCATTTCACCAACTCTGCGATATAAGTAGCCATTACATACTGGAACCAGGAATTCTACTTCCTGTTCCATACTAAAGCAATTTAGACTATGTTGTCATTCACCCCTACTAGAAGTACGGGGTGAATCTGTTATCTACATTGCCAGCTAACGCACTGTAGGCCGCACCCAACAGTGTCAGCTGGACCACCGTAGGCGAGATCTCGTGAGAAATGGCGTAAGATCTCCCGAGAAACGGAGAGATGTAACTTTTGTTACTTTTACTAAGATAAAACAGGAAAACATTTTAGCCTTTTTGAGGGCAGCTCGACTGTACCACCTCATATAGTTTACTAAATAGATTCTATCAATTGTTAATAAAACTTTTCTTTTTCTATGGGAATTTGTTTCCCTTGACCACAAATATATGATTGTGAGCTTTCTAATTTAAAGAGTGTCTCTTGGCACATAATTGATTGTCTGCGTTTACATGTAAAAGCGATGGTTGGAACAAAAAACAAACATTCCTCGCCATGAATATGGCCTATTCTGCCGACACGGCGTAAAGCAACCACCAATCAATCAAATCAATCATGTAACTTTTCTTTTCTTTATTGGGAGGGGCACAGGGGATGCAGCTGTGGAAGGGTTACATTTACTTGTGACTTAAAGTTGCATAGTCCGATGGTTTTGAATTTCTGTATTTTTTCTGAGATAAATATATTAGATCGATCACTAGTATCTACTTTACACTAGTTCAAAGTTACTTTTATTTTAAATGGTAAACTTTTGAGATATTTTGAGTGCAAACATGGAAAATTAGTTTTGGCAAGCTTGCCAAAACTCTGACACCATAGATTTCTGCAGTAACGGGTTCTGTTAAATTGACTCAGTATTGCCGTCTACGCAGAAACAAATGATTAATAAGTGCATCAGTATCTAAGTTAGATATGTAAAATCAAATCTAGATAATTGGTTTGGTTTTGAAAATTTGATATTTCATTGGACTATGCAGCTTTAAACTTAAAGTGATATCATTCAAATTCATCCAAGACTCATGTGGCTTTTATTTCAGCTACACCGGAGACCAACAGGGCCGACTGAACCACGGAACTACCTCTACCCGAGTAATTCAGGTCTCATCCCACACTACACTGGACACATCCCCGGTGAGCTCCTGTCACTGATTGCGATATAGCGATATAGCAAATGGTAGACAGGAAGTGTGAACACTTATTTGTCTCTTTTTTTTTTTTGGTACATTAGTTGTCCCAAGCAGGGGAAATCCCAGTCACAGACGACTGGTCTTCCCCACTCCACTGCTGGTTGATAGAAAGCCCGAGCCTACACTTTTACCGACCCAATAGATTTTTAACCTCCCACTACACATAGACATGGTATTAGAGCAACCGGCCTTTGATGACGCTGTAAGTTATTCACAGCGGTGGAAATCCAAATGGGCAGAGCTGGGGGCATGGGGAATCGAACCGCCGACCCTCAGATTAGGAGTCTGACCTAGAAAAAAGTCAGACACTCTAACCACTCCGCCACAGAGAACGCCACATTGGTTCATTGGTTCATTGGTGTTTTATGTCATAGCAACCTCGGACGTGGTGGCTGAATCAGTGAGAGCATCGGCCTCCAGTGTGGAAGGTCGCGAATTTCAATCCTGGCCGACACAAACCAATTGCTTACAAAATTGATACATATGTTGCTCGATACCCAGCCTAGTGCATCAGCATTACTAGGATAGGGCAAGGACTGGTTGGCTCAGTATCAGCATAATGTGTGACTGAGTGGGAAATCGGGCTATGGTGCTGGTGGCCTGGTCTCCCAGTGCCAGTGGGGCAGCGCTATAGTCATCATGAATGTGCACTTGTCACAAGTCGGTACTCAACCTAATATGACCTTAGATGTTAGCAGTACATACAATCTCAACAAAGTCACAGCAGGACAAGATAGATTTGTGATAGTGTGCGCGTATGATGGCTTCCCCCTGGGATACTGTGCTACCGACATAATGACCAAACATCCTGACACTGAGAAACCCATTCTTAGCAGTACCAGTGCCAGGCAAGGTATTGACAAGTGTCAATTTTGTATGTCTTTGGTTTAACTCACAGGGATGAAAGATCTCCGCGGTTTCGCGGATTTCCGGGATTGTTTATATTCACAGATTAATGTTAAACAAAATTTTAAAAAATGGCATGTATATGACACCAGTTGGGTGGTTCGAATCCCTTTCTTATATGACCTTAGATGTAGCTAGAATATTGAATCTGAACAAGAAAGTGTTTGGTATGGCCGATAATGCAATCACAACAAGGCTAGTTGAAACCTGACTTCCGGTATTTTTCCGCGATTCCTTGACAATGCTGATGCGCGAAAAGGAAGAGAGGAGGCGGGGGTGGAAATAAAAGGTTTTTATTTTCGCCTCAGAGCATACAGGGCATACAGGGTAAACGAGGAGTAGAGGTAAATAATGAACAAAGGGATAAAAGTAAGGAAACTCATGAGGAGCGGAGTAAAAATAGAGAAACAGAGATCAAGTGTCAGTGGAGTGAGGGGGTGCCGAGGAGCCCTCCACCGGTGGAAGAGAAGGTAGGGGGAATGTAGGGTGGGTGGGTGGTGAAGAAAGGGTAGAGCTGGGAGACGGCAGGAGGCCGAGTGCCTGAGGGAGGCCGGGGGGCGGCCTTATAAGGGGAGAGGGAGGGGCGACAGCAGGTGAGTGTGAAAGCTGCCGGCCCGCGGGAGGGCGAGAGGTGGCGAGCAGCGGCGTCGGGTTAGGCGTGAGCGCTGCGCGACGCGGAGGGCGGGGGAGGGGGCGGCGCGCCGCGCCGTCTGCCGAGGTGAGAAAGCAGCGCGACAGCGCGGGGCGGGGGGAGGGTCTCTTCCTCTCCTCGCATCAAACGTAATGCTTCGCATTACGACCAAACCTATGGGAGAATATTCGCATTTCCGCTTATTTTCCCGGAGACTACTTTCATCCCTGACTCGATTTACAGCTGGTGATCATGACCTCCCACACAGGAGCCAGACAACCTAGTACAGGGGCATAGCCAGATATAAAAGATTATAAGTGCAAAATTGTTCGCACATGCTTACGAGTTACAGGAAAAATTGTAAGCACATTTTAAAAAGTGCATATTATAAAATATTTAGTTTGAAAAAATATGACGCTGATAGAAATTGTTTGCATGTGCATGTGCTTACACTGTAAGTTACAGTGCGACAATGTAGTTATGTCCCGGTATTATCTCGAGCCATTCCATCTAACAAGTCTATGAGGTGTGTACTTAACGCTCTCAAAATAGAGGCAATGACAATATGCCCAATATGGAATTTAATAATCAAAACATTTACCAAAAGAAAAAAGTAAATGATTTAAATGTTCTGAAAGTCAAGTTTTGCAAAGTGTGGGTTTGGATAAATGGTGTGATTGGGTATCAGACAAAGCATGAGAATATATATGTGTAAACTTATGGCCCTCAAGCAGTCTTTCCAAACTCTCAGATCATCGAGTCCGATATTATTCCATGTCCCTGTGACTAGACTCAAATCATACAACTGTGCCTTCTGTGTGGCAGGCCCCACTTTATGGAATCGGTTGCCAAAGGATGTAAGAAAAGACATCTCTTGATGAATGTTAATTTGTCCTCAAGACTCTCCGGTTTAATGTAACATTTAATAAAAAATGAAGTTGTTTTATCCTTCAACTATTTTAAAGCTGCGTAGTCCGATGAAATATCAAATTTTCAAAACCAAACCAATTATCTAAATTTGATTTGACATATCTAACCAGAGAGCGTGTATATAAACAGATGAGAGGGACAACTCCCATACTAGAGCATGTAACATCTGCAGACTGTGGCGCTCCAAGTGGTGGTTGTTGAACAGTGTATGACACAGCTGTCAAACTCAAGGCATTGTCAATGGCCGTGAGCAATCTTCATACAGAAAACGTTAAATATCTCTAAAACTACACCACCTAGAAACAAACTGATTGGAATACACATAGAAAACATGTTTACCAACAAGATTATATTAAATTGATATGGTTAGGGTTCTGGATTTCTATTAATTTGGAATAAAACTGACGTTTTTCACTACGCGTACGGCAAACTCAAGGCATTGTCAATGGTCGTGTGCAATCTTCCTACAGAAAAAGTGAAATATCTCTAAAACTACACCAAATAGAAACAAGCCGCTTAGTACACATATAGAAAACATGTTTACCAACAAGATTATATTGAATTTATAAGGTTAGGGTTCTGGATTTCTATTAATTTTGAATAAAAACAAATGTTTTGCACTGAGCGTACCGGCAAACTCAAGGCTTGTTCAACACTAACCGCCAGGAACGCCACTGTAGCCTGTGTTACCGTTTTTCGCGGGAGTTGTCCCTCTCATCTGTTTATATACACGCTCTCTGATCTAACTTAGATACTGATGCACTTATTAAGCATTTATTGTTACGTAGAAGGCACTACGGAGTCAATTTAACAGAACCTGTTACTGCAGAAGTCTATGGCGTCAAGAGTTTTGGCAAGCCTGCCAAAACTAATTTTCCATGTTTGCACTCGAAATATCTCAAAGGTTTACCATTTAAAATAAAAGTAACTTTGAACTAATGTAAAGTAGATACTAGTGATCGATCTAATATATTTATCTCGGAAAAAATACAGAAATTCAAAACCATCAGACTGTGCAACAATAATCAACTTGTAAATATGTCACATTATGCTTTTATTGCAATGCTTTAGAAGGGCTCCTGCTAATGAGGGTGCTTACTCTATTAAATCTACATTATTATTTTCTTCTTTTATTCCAGGGGAGAAATTCAAATACGGAAACACTTTTGGATTCAGCACAGAGAACGCACGCGCAAACATGACAAAACCTGTTGCGGTCTAAATCATCTTTATCACATATGAATAACTACTTTTGATACCTGATGAACATACTTATTTTCTACTCAACTTCGCTTTCTAAATTGTACCTCTATAAGAGTCATTATATTTATACGCAATTTTTAAAATATTGCCTTTCTAATATTTGACATGTAAGCTACAACGATATATTATGGCCTCGTGAATTTACTGTTATTTATGTGGGAGGGATAATTTACATATTTGTATGTGTCATTTCCGTTAAGTGTACTGCAAATCACTTCATCACGTGGAAAGATCTTTAGAAATAAACTTAACCACCAGACTATACAACACCAATTTAAATTACCTTCATTTGAACTCAATTTGGATATCATTCTTTGTTCCTCATACACAATGCAAAATTAGCCAAGGCAATTAGTATTGATTTAATTGTGTTTTTAAAAGTATTTTTCGATTGCTTATTAATATGTGTAAAAGGTTTTGCATCTGCACATGTATATACAATATATTTGCAAACATCATTTTTCGGCGAATTTAGGCCTAGTAAATTAATAACTTGCGAATAATTATTTGTAAAATAAACCCACCCTTGTAGCTGTTTGTGAACCTCCAATATACACCTTCCATTATGTAAATGAAAGTCCTCCATATAAACAATTAGCATGTTTATATTGTGTAGTTTATTACGACGAGCATAACTGTGATACTGGTGTATTGACAAGTATGGTAGAGTGTTTGATGCCGCTATATAATAAAACCACATTACCCAGCTTTAACGCTAAAAATGTACGAGTTTGCGTTTTTATTTCTAATTACAGTAAAGCCTCCACAGATCAACCACCTCTACAGATCGATCATTCCCGTATATCGATCGCTTTATTTAGGTCAAAAACGATCATCCATACAATACCATTGTACAATACCAAAGTAACCCCCCCCCCCCTCACACACACACATTACCCTAGGAAAGAAATGGACATTTCATATGTAGTTGACAATCAGTTACGATTTTGATGAGCAAATTTATGCTAGGTACACACCTACCGTATACGATTCGTGCACTAAAACTCGTGACCCGACCCGACCCACTTAAAACTGAAAACGGGCCAATTCATTTTTCGAATCGCGAATCGCAATCGTAACGAAGCAGTTTTAGCCCTAAAAATGAGTTTTAAGTCGCGAATCGCAATCGGTAGGTGTGCTCGGGGAGTGCACACCTCATGACTTTTGGGCAGTTTTAGATCGTATATGGTAGGTGGGTGCGGAAAAATGGTAGGTGTGTACCTAGCATTAGAGTTGCATAAACCCATGGTTTTTAGTGTCACTAACAATTTAATTTTGTTTAATGTTATCGTTCATCTCTACTGGAGGTGAATAGTTGATATAATAAAAAATAAATAAAAAAACGCCTTAAGATTATATAATGCAGTAAGCAACGATAAAGATGCTTAGAGACTACGTCATGTCATAAATCTATTTTACTTAATTTTATACCACATGTCGCTTTAAATAATAGAACCTGAAGAATTCAAACTACTTGGACTGCTGGCTTTATTTCTTCAAATGACGTTTCCTGGATGTGTGTGGCCGATTTAATTAAGTTAATAATTGACAGCAATAGGTGGTAGGCATATAATTATATAAAAGTCAAAGGTATCTCAAAAATGATCAAACTAATACACCATCTTCATACAACAAACACCAGTTTGATATTTTGTGTTTTAGCAAAAGCCGATGAAAGCACATTTTTGGAACCCAAAACACTCGCCTAGATTTGATACTCGCCGAGATTTGATACTCGCCTAGATTTGATACTCGCCGAGATTTGATACTCGCCTAGATTTGATACTCGCCTAGATTTGATACTCGCCTAGATTTGATACTGACCTAGATTTGACACTCACCTAGATTTGATACCTAGATTTGACACTCGCCTAGATTTGATACTCGCCTAGATTTGACTCGCCTAGTTTTGACACTCACCTAGTTTTGACACTCGCCTAGTTTTGACACTCGCCTAGTTTTAACACTCGCCTAGATTTGATACTCGCCTAGATTTGATCACATTTATTGCTGCGCAAAAGAAATACTGTCAATTTAATAGAATGTGTCACTGCTGAAGCCTATCGTGCCCAGCATTTTTATGTGTACACTCACATTAACTTCGCATAGTTCCACTTCAAATATTTTCAAGGTTAACAATTTAAAATAAGTTACTTCAAAGTGAAAGTAATGTAGATTATAACGACGAAACTACAAAATATTTATCTCTTTATTTTACGGTATTAACTTAAAAAGAATCTTGCGTTTTGTATATTAAATCACTCATTCTACCATTAGTTCTTCTTGAGTGGTTTATAACCTAGTGATTAATTAATTAAACTAAATAAGTAGTACTGCTTTCTCAATCTGGATCAATAATGGGACTTAAGATATATACTCTTAAGGTATAAAATCCATGTAAAAGACAGAAGTGAACGTCAAATTGAATTATGTACTGTAGAATTCTACTTTAAATTGTTCACAAATTGTTCAGAGAATAAAACTATGCCGAGTTTGTAATATATCAATTTGCTGGGCAGTTGATATTTGTATAATAGTATAACACTGTACTAACCATATGAGCACGAAATTACCAGATTTATTTACATAATTAAAATATACAGTATATAGCCATTGCCAAGCCTTATGTATTATATTCATCTCTCAAGCATACTTGTCCAGTTAGCTTGTTTTATATTGCATATATTTCTTCCAAATACAAGAACAGCATGAAAATCAATGTTCACATGGGCAAACTTTGTAAATATGATACAAGGTCTTCTCTGAAATGATACAAGACAATACAGTAACACCCCATCTAGCGCTCTAGATCCTAAACAATGCAGCACTAAACAAATCACAGCTATTCTGACTGGCTGGATCATGGCCTGGCATGGGACACCATCTATCTGGACTTCTCCAAAGCCTTTGATAGTGTGCCCCACAAAAGACTATTAAACAAAATCAAAGCTCTGGGAATATCCGGATCAATTTCTGAATGGATACAGGACTTCCTGTCTGAGAGAAAGCAAAGGGTAGTCGTAGGTAATAAAAAATCTTCCTTTAACAATGTCACCTCAGGAATACCTCAGGGAAGCGTGCTGGGACCAATATTATTTATAATATTTATAAATGACCTGCCAGGCAGTGTCTCATCAAACCTAAAAATATTTGTGGATGACACAAAGGTCTTTCGGGCATAAAAGATGTAAGAGATAAGAATCTCTTGCAAGAGGATATTCTGAAACTCGCACAATGGTCCGAGAAATGGCAATTGCCCTTCAATGAAAAGAATTGCAAAATTATTCATTATGGGAAAAATAATCCTCATTATGCCTATAATATGAAGAACGCTGTCCTGCAACAAGATAGCTATGAAAAGGATTTGGGTGTAACCTTCGAGTCCCAACTCTCCTTTCAGAAACACATGAGGACTATCATCTCAAATGCTAACCAGAGAGTAGGAATAATTAAAAGAACTTTCCATCACCTCAACAAGAACAATTTTCTCATTCTATTTAAGTCTCTTGTTAGGCCAATTTTGGAATACTGTCCACAAATTTGGAGCCCAATTTTTCGGAAAGATATTCTGGAGATCGAAAAGTTCAGAGACATGCAACGAAATTAGTTGCAGTTATAAAGGACCTACCCTATGAACAAAGGCTTAGGGAATTGAAACTTCCTACCCTTTCCTACAGAAGGAAAAGAAGTGACATAATTGAAGTATTTATGAAGGGTTTTGATGAAATAGATATGAACAAATTTTTCACCTTGAATAAAAGAGAAGGCAGTCGGGGGCCATACTCTCCAACTAGTAAAACCCAGAGCCATTTCAAAGTTAAGGCAACATAGTTTTTCAAACAGGATCAAAAATATATGGAACAGTCTCCCACAAAATGTTATTGATGCCGAGTCAATTAATTCATTCAAGAAAAGATTAGAAAAAGCATGGGCTGATGATCCAGGGAAATTTGACCCCTTATTCACCAAATGCTACTAATTACTCCTTGTGTTGCTTATTTACTTGCACTCAAGCAAAAATGAGAGACAAATAAGTGTTCACACTTCCTGTCTACCATTCGCTATATCGCTATATACAGGGCCATTATAACCTAGCATAAATAGATATACATTAATTGGTGTAAAGTATTCCGGTAAAAATAGGATAAGACAGCACTGTCAGGATTGTTTGTTTATTGTTTTACGTCCTAACAACATCTAAGGTAATATCAGGACGGGTACCGACTTGTGACAGTGCCCACTCATGGTGACTTTATAGTGCTGCCAAACTAGGCGACCAGTCCACTAGCACCATGACCTGATATCCCACTCAGTCATATTATCCTGACACTGAGCCAACCAGTCCTTGCCCTATCCTAATAATGCCGAGCGCCTGGCTAGGAAGTGACAAGTATCAATTTTTAAGTCATTGGTTTGACTCGACCAGGGTTCGAACCCACGATCCCACAGTCTACCAACACGGGAGACGGACGCTCTAACTCATTCGGCCATCCCGTCTGGTTGCACTGTCAGGATAATACAGAACTAATGTATTAGATGATATTGCTCTGCCATGTATGCAGGGTGCAGAGAGTTGGTTGCTATCTTCCTAGTGAGTGCAGGCTGGCCAGGTGAGTCAAATAGCACTATATTGAATGAGCGCTACGCGGGGCACAACAGTTTATGGAACAAAAATACTGGACGATTGTCGTCGTGCCTTGTACACTTTAAATGTGTCAACAACCACACCACCACAGGGTGTGATTATTTTTGGTTACATTAAAATCTTTTTAATACTTGACATTAATTAATGTATATCAATGAATTTCCATAAGTGTTCAAAACTGTACACTCCTGGGTACCTACTATGTACATGAGATCCCGTCTCCTAGTATCATTGCTCCCCCCCCCCTGCAGTCTGATAAAAGCATCCAATTTTCAGATTACCCCCCCCCCCCTCCCGACCTTCTTGCAGTCTGATAAAAGCATCCAATTTTCAGATTACCCCCCCCCCCCTCCCAGACCTTCTTGCAGTCTGATAAAAGCATCCAATTTTCAGATTACCCCCCCCCCCCTCCCCGACCTTCTTGCAGTCTGATAAAAGCATCCAATTTTCAGATTACCCCCCCCCCCTGCCCGACCTTCTTGCAGTCTGATAAAAGCATCCAATTTTCAGATTACCCCCCCCCCTCCCCGACCTTCTTGCAGTCTGATAAAAGCATCCAATTTTCAGATTACCCCCCCACCCACCTTCTTGCAGTCTGATAAAAACATCCAATTTTCAGATTACCCCCCCCCCTCCCCCACCTTCTTGCAGTCTGATAAAAGCATCCAATTTTCAGATTACCCCCCACCCTCCCCAACCTTCTGGAAGTTGGTCTGATCAAAGCATCCAATTTTCAAAAAGCAAAACACTTATGTAGATTTGAACCTGCACATCCAACTTAGACACTGGTGCACGTATTAAGCGTATGTTGCTGCATAGAAGGGGATACTGAGTCACTTTAAAGCTGCATATTCCGACGAAGCATCAAATTTTCAAAACCAAAGCAATTATCTAGATTTTCATTCTACATTATCAGTTTCATTAGTGGCGTTCTCTGTGGCGGAGTGGTTAGAGTGTCTGACTTTTTTTCTAGGTCAGACTCCTAATCTGAGGGTCGGCGGTTCGATTCCCCGTGCCCCCAGCTCTGCCAATTTGGATTTCCACCGTTGTGTATAACTTACAGCGTCATCAAAGGCCGGTTGCTCTCATACCATGTCTATGTGGTGTGGGAGGTTAAAAATCCCTTGGGTTGGTAAAAGTGTAGGCTCGGGCTTTCTATCGACCAGCAGTGGAATGAGGAAGACCAGTCGTCTATGACTGAAATTTCCCATGCTTAAACAACTAATGGACCAAAAAAAAAAAAAAAATCTAACTTATATACTGATGCACTTATTAAATATTTGTTGCCACATAAAAGGGAACACAGGGTCGATTTAATAGAACCTGTTACTGCAGAAGCCTATGGTATCAGAGTGTTGCCGTGCTTGCCAAAATTATTTTCACATGTTTGAATTTCAAATGTCTCAAAAGGTACACATTTCAATTCAAAATTACTTCAAACTAAAGTAAGGTAGATTATAATGATCAATTTAATATATTTATCTCAGAAAAATGTCAGAAACTCAAAACCATCGGACTTTGCAACTTTAACAGAACCTGTTATTGCTGAAGCCTATAGAGGGGGTGTAATGACATCACAAGATAACTTTCGGTGGCCATATTGGATTACATACAGAAGGCTTGCAACTTCCCACACTGTGCTTATTTACTTATTTGTTGGTTTATTTGTCACTGTTTTGAGCAGTTTGGCCTCAGAAGTTGTTGCTAAAGTGCTGTAAGTAAACACATTAGATGTAAACTGCCCAGAACCTCAGACTCAGAGAACACAAGAAAACTCTGTTTTACTGCATCTGCATGCATTCACAACATGGCTAGTGATGGTGCTAGTAATCCAAGATGGCTGGCCGCTAGCAGCTGACTGCTGAGTGATGACGTCACGTGCACTCCCTCTATCGGGTCCGAGTTTTGACAAGCACACCACCTGTCCTGATATGACCTGAGATGTTGCTAGGACGTAAAACAAACAAACAAACAAGCATGCCAAAATAAATGGTGCATGCTTACACTTCACATATCTTCAAAGTTAGCCATTTTAAATCAAGGTTATGTCAAGCTAATGTAAGGTAGATTGTAACAGTAAGCCTAATATATTTATCTCAGAAAATGGTATAAACTCAAAACAATAGACTAGTTCATCATTCCAGCGGCGTGGTCCATTGTGGGGTGCATCAAAGCAAACCAAACCCGCGCGAAGCACATTGCATATGCTAAGACACTGGGTGCAGCTATGAAATGTGCTAGTTTCAGCTCATCGCAGCTCTTGTTTGAAACATAGAATACCAACTATAAAAATATATATAATAAATTAACATATTAATCTTTTATCCAGCATTGCATTTACATCATTCTAATCAGCACATCTTATGCCATGTGCATTTAGATCTAGACAAATCTGGGCAGTCAGACTAGTGTTAGAGCCATAGCCAGAGTCAGTTTTACTTATTTTATTCATGTTTTTATTTATATCCTATGGTTATAATGACATATGTAGAGCTAGATATATTTATCTGAAGCAAGTGTCTGTTGACACATTTGGCATTTTAACATTTAGAACAAGAATTAATAATGCTGATGTGGATATCAGCCTTAAAGTGACTGATTGTTTTGTGTGGATTCGTACGTTTCTTAGCTCAAAATGCTTAACTATGGCTGGTTCTGTCTTAAATATATTCATTATATCATTATATTGCATGTATGCATCCATGTTTATGCCAAATTGTTATGTATTTCTTTAAATTTAGAATATAATCAAAATTTTTCCCTATGCGTATCGGCAAACTCAATGGCCGGACGCCTTTGTTTTGCTCTCGACGCCATTTTCAGCGCATGCGCAGTCGAAATGACAAACTAGTCCACTTAATTACTGATGGGTACACCAACATAAATTGTGAGTCAATTCAGAAGGGCGGTCAAGGTCAGCATAAGTCGTTTGATTCACAGATTGTCAACTCCCCAAGTCACTGTTCAACCATATTGGTTTTGTTTGGTAGTTAAAATAAAGTAGGAAATTAAGGTACATTATATAATCACCAATATTACATCCACAATTTTGTAAATTGTTTAATTGTCTGTACACAACGATTTATTTCATACAATAAAATATTAAATAAATAATTATAGAAACTAATAGTTCGAACGGGCAAATGGACATCATTCACGTCACCTCACGTGTCGATTCTTATTAAGCTTTTGCGGCGATCTTTAAATGTACACCTTCCTTGTTACGTTAAATTAATGAGTTCGCCAGGCGACAGCAAAATATATGTTGTTACAAAAGATAGTATTGACTAGATTGCCGTCAGTTTATGTTGTCTACCATGGGTAAATATTTCTGTAAAATGCTGTTTTCTTTCAAAAGAATCCTATTCTGTCAACATATACATATTCCAGATTAGCAAATTATATGCCAGCATATAATATATATATAATATATATATAATTATATAATATATAGTAGTCCATCATGAACCCCACTACCACATGGTGGCGGTCTTGAAAGATGCATTGACAGATGGCAGCACACTAGCAAGAACAGCCCCGATAGGGGACTGTCCCACCCATGGCTAGCCACCGCCCCCTGCAAGAGGTTACATGCTAACCGACTAGACAGTGACAGGGTACCTTGATTCTGACCACGGTGGAATAAAGCAGGGAACAAGCTGGCGTTTGAAGCAACTTCAGCATTACTCCTCAAGCAGAGTAGTACGCGGTCCATCATATATATATATATATACATATATAATATATATATATATATATATATATATATACAGGGATTAAACTGGTCTCCGGGCCAAAAAAAGCGGAAATGCTGATATTCTCCCATAGGTTTAGCATTATCAGGGAATCGCGGAAAATTCCCGGAAGTCAGGTTTTATATATATTGGTATACGCTGATAGTGCTGCACGTTTGAATTGCATATTAGCATAATACGCTGATAGTGCTGCAGCGTTTGAAGCATTTATTAGTAGTATACGCTGATAGTGCTGCGGGGTCTGGTATCACCAGAAAGCCCTAACACAGACGAATGCATACAACCTCATTCCAGCCTTCTACATTATCAACGAACCTTTGCTATTAAAACACGTCTGTTGCAGCTTTATGAGAAGTGACCATATGCTGATGGTGCTGCAGCGTAAAACAACATATTAGTATACACTTATAGTGCTGCTGCGTTTGAACAACGTATTAGTATACACTTATAGTTACAGTAAAAATCCCGCAAATCCGCAAATCGCGGAGATCTTTCATCCCTGTATATAAAACACATTCTAGAGTTGTATATATGTGTATCTATACACATATTGCCAATTTGGTTTGCCAGAATATGTACTATATCTCAGATGTCCGAAGTGAGACAGATTAAACTTTTTTTTTAAAAGAATTCAATACTTGGAAGTATCTAAAAAGTGACAATTTCTACACAGAGCATCTGAATTCGGGAGTACCATTCCCAGTTTTGTTATTGTGATAAATCCTGAAACACCACAAGCACGGTGGAGAATGTTCACTCAATGCAATAATAGTATTTTTGCAGGTAGATATCATCTTTTAATGGTTTCATATTTCTAATTGTGTTCAATCAACCGTCGACCAAACTCTATTGTAGGTGTCTGCTAATCAGTAAGACATCACGTGATCAGTTCATCTAGGTATATACAGCATTCATGTTGACTCTTGGTGTTCAGTTTCCCTGCTATTTCTTTGTTATATTCAGTTTACTCAACGCAGTCTCGACTGGAGTAATTATTTCCTGGAAAGAAAGTTTCAGTAAATGTAGTGTTGAGAAATGTGGATGAATAATTTAAAATAGTTCTTCTTACTGTAAAGTTCAAATAAAACCTTGCAAGAACTGTTAATGATACTATAGAGGCATTCCATTTTTGTCATTGTCAAATATATATATATATATGAATCAAGTATGTTGTCTTATTATCAGAAAACGAGAACAGATTAAAAAAAAAAAAAAAAGTTAGAATAAGAAAGAGAATATTGATAAATTACATCAGAAACGGAATATGTATACTTAAACACATCAAGTCCCAATTATAATTTAAGCATTCAACGGACATCTACTATTTAGATGCGTTACACAATAACCTAGAAATGATACAGCTAATATTACACAAAAAAAGAAATGATGCCTTTGATACTATCCAATCTAGATATTATTTCTTTACATTATTTAAGATAATAATCTGATATATCTACAGAATTAAATAAAACTAGAATCAACTACACTTAAGGCTGACCTGAGCAGACACAGGTAAACACTCCTGGGCAAAGGAACAGATCAAGACAGCACCACAGCTGTCCAGCGTTGAAAACAAGCACCCTGGTGGGAGCGTATACGTTATGGGCAGAGTAAATACCTCATCAATAAAAAAATATTAAAAATATTAAAAAAATACTCCCAACTAGTTGAGCCTATCTTGCTGCCTGTGCCAGTCACCACCCAGCATTAAGCCTAAACTGGTACCATCTGTAATATATAGCCAGGCACCTACCAACCCATAAACAGACGACCTTCACATAATCCCTGAACTCGATAGCTATGATCTGAATATTTGGTCAGAGTAAGTGAGAATACATAATGGATACGTCTTAACTTGGCAATTATGTTGTTCAATTCGCTTTAAACTGCTGTCAAATCCCCTCTACTGAAACACCAATAGATGATTTTTAATTAAATCTGCCCTCTAACGGCAATGGTAGGAACTAATGTTGTGGGTTGCATCTCAATGCGCACACTCCATGGAAGGGCTTAACAGCAGATCGCCAACACTAACCTGCCCTCTAACGGCAGTGGCAAGTACTAATATTGGGAGTTGCAGCTTACTGCACGTGCTCAGTGGAAAGGTCCTCTAGAGGATTTCCACCACCATGCATTAGTCTTTAGGACCAGATTGTCTCAGGCCAAACCTAACAAAATTAACCTATTAATTAGTTACACACAGGCAGATGTTCAAGAAATGGATTCAATAATCGATACCAGAACCGGAAGTACGGGTTGACCCTGTGGTAGAGAGCCTAGTTCCGGTGAGAAAATACATGGGTACACCCAGACGCCCGAATCAAACCAAAGACGTAACCAAATCTGGCACTAGTCGCTACCTTCCTTGGCGTTCAGTATTACTAGAATAGGACAAGAATTGGTTGATGCAATATCAGGATAATGCGACTGAGTGGGATATCGTGAAATGTTGCTGGTTGTGTGGGGTTGCATTTTAAAGTTGTACCTAGGGATGGTGTGTTTAATCTATGGTATTAATATAGTATTAATCTACACAGTAGCTAATAAAAATAATAATTTTTAAAACCTATCTTTCCTAGAGACTCTGATAACCCTTGTCTAATGCTCTAAGCTGCATGCATCTACAATAATAAACCATTAAACAGATTATTCACTCTGTCTTCAAACTGACCAATCACATGCTTTTGCAAGAATCTTTTTAAATTTTTTTTTATTGAGGCTGTATTTATACTGTCCATAGCCTGATAGCATATAAGCCCGGGTACCCAGGCTTGTTTTCAATGCTGGCCAGTTATAGTGTTGGTGTTATCTTACCACACAGTAGCTACTGATAAGTTATTTGATTGCCTGCATTTCAGTAGCAGATAGATAATTGGTTGGTATGGTTAGTATCTTACCTGGTTGTCCTTGAAACGTTTGTGCATTTCAAAGAGAACGGATTCATTGACTTTCAAATATTTCAGCTCCGCTAGAATTTCATCTGATGAGGCCGAACAGCATGCAAGAGGACCGTGCAGAAGGAAGTAGAAAGTAGAAAGGTGGCTTAGTTTAACATTCATGCATCTACAGTGTGGTGTCCTTGGTGCTGGAAATTGTTGCTTAGGCATAACACACACAAAATGTATTCCTTCCGGTTGAGTGACTAACTCTGCAAATAGTTGCCGACAGTAATTTCTTTTTGCTCCAATGAGAATTTTCTGACAAATTACATGGGTTCTTACATCAAATTACACCACGGTCAAGGAATTAATGTTAAAAAAACACAAACAACTTTTACATCAATACCTATCTACACTACCTTTTTGACTGCCTGCAACCGGAAACACATTTTTTTGTTCGGCCTTAGGATGCATACGGTGCACATCTCAACTATCATATAGCGAATGGTAGACAGGAAGTGTGAACACTTATTTGTCTCTCACTTTTATTTTTTTTGGTACATTAGTTGTCCCAAGAAGGGGAAATCCCAGTCACAGACGACTGGTCTTCCCCACTCCACTGCTGGTCGATAGAAAGCCCAAACCTACACTTTTACCGACCCAAGGGATTTTTAACCTCCCACACCACAGAGAAACCGGCCTTTGATGACGCTGTAAGTTATACACAGCAGTGGAAAACCAAATTGGCAGAGCTGGGGGCACGGGGAATCGAACCGCCGACCCTCAGATTAGGAGTCTGACCTAGAAAAAAGTCAGACACTCTAACCACTCCACCACAGAGAACGCCACTATCAAGAGGTCCTCAAGCCTGACGCTTGTACTAAGTTGTAGTTGAAAACTTGAACAAGACCTGAATTATCTTGTGAAGTTGTGCAGGGCAGTAAGTGGGGTGGGAAGGAGAGAGGGCAGAGGAGAGGGGGACAGGATATTTTTATTCTATAAGTATAACCCAATTGCCGCTCCCCCTTGTTGATGTATGTGACTGCTGTCTCATGGTTGTCATAGTAACGCGTAGTAGATGCATGGTGAGATGTCACAGCGAGAGTGCAGGATTCTATCACAAGTCTACACTGAAATGTGCGAGGACACACACTGAACCACTGACTGGTGTATTCTCACCTTGTTACAAGAATAGTTCTGTTTTATTTGACTTAACATATTCTCAACTGCGGACTGGCGAAGTACTCTGCAAATAGCATCTGGAAGAGCAGGTTATTATTAATGTGGAAAAGGGTTTATTTAATTATAACGACAGAAAGAAAAGGAAGGGTCATAAAATAAGGAGAAAGGAGGCTAAAGTTTAAATATTCAACAATTAACTAGTTCACAGTCAACACAAGTTATCAACAAATTAAGTTTTCTTAATTGATGTAAGTGACTAAAAATATATTATATAACAGATTATTTTAAGTATATAGAAAATGGATCTAATTAACGTAATTTAAGCTAGATTACAGATTAGTGCTATTATTATGGAAGGTTTTGTAATACTTTCTAACGGATTCATGATACCATTCCACCACAGTAGATTGCTTGTTTAAAATCCTCCTCTAGAATTAGTGACACTCTAAGTCTGAATATGTTTCAGTACCATTTCATTGTGCGCCGTGTTCCCTAGTCTCCGTCACTCACGAAGCTGAGGAGGGTCAAGAGGATTTATAATCACATCATCTTGACCACATCAGTTCTAAGCAGGGATGAAAGTGGTCTCCGGGAAGAAAAGCGGAAATGCGGATATTCTCCCATAGGTTTAGCATTGTCAGGGAATCGCTGAAAATTCCCGGAATTCGGGTTTCCTACATATTCGTATACGCTTATAGTGCTGCAGCATTTGAAGCATGTATTAGTAGTATACGCTGACAGTACTGCGCCGTTTGAAGCGCGTATTAGTAGTATACGCTGATAGTGCTGTGGTATTTGAATCACATATTAGTATACGCTGACCGTGCTGCAGTGTTTGAAGTATGTATTACTATTACTAGTATTAGTAGTATACGCTGATAGTGCTGCGGCGTCTGCACCACATATTAGTTACGCTGATGGTGATGCAGCGTAAAACAACATATTGGTATACACTTATAGTGATGTGGCGTTTGAACGTATTAGTAGGCCCTATACACTTATAGCTACAGGAAAAATCCCGGAAATCCGCGAAATCGCGAAGATCTTTCATCCCTGGTCTAAGGCTAGATATGGTAGGTTAAAAATATATAAATAAATATTCATGTTCGACCGTGACATATGTAAATATGCTAAGTTGTTTTAGTTGTGTTAGTGCACCTATAAGGGTACAAACTATTGGCGCACAATTTCGAATTGTGGTTGATTCGGGGAGGGAAGCTGGGGTACCCGACACATCATGTCACCAAGTGGGCCTGATGAACACGAGGCCCGACGCCTCCATCCCCCCCCGCTAACCTGCATTCGGGGAACACTCCGAACAGGATCATCAATTTACCACAACCGCCCACCCTCAATATTAGCAGCTACTATGTTGGGGTCGGTTCGCGGGCCTATCTCGTTGGGTTCCGAGGTTTTCTCCCTCCTGGCTCCCCTCGACATAGACGATATAGATGATTGATTGAAAAAAACTTAAGTTGCCTAGTCCGATGGTTTTGAATTTCTGTATTTTTTCTGAGATAAATATATTAGATCGATCAATAGTATCTACTTTATATTAGTTCAAAGTTACTTTTGTTTTAAATGGTAAACCTTTGAGATATTTTGAGTGCAAACATGGAAAATTAGTTTTGGCAAGCTTGCCAAAACTCTGACACCATAGACTTCTGCAGGAACAGGTTCTGTTAAATCGACTCAGTATTTATTGCCTTCTACGCAGAAACAAATGCTTAATAAGTGCATCAGTATCTAAGTTAGATATGTAAAATCCAATCCAGATAATTGATTTGGTTTTGAAAATTTGACATTTCATCGGACTATGCAGCTTTAAATAAATACTCCTTTTACTACCACCACTGCTCCGGCTTCCCTCTTTCTGAATGAACGCTATCACCGGGGACTAATGACCGGCACGCTGGGCACAACCACCCGGCCGACGGCCACAACCACACCGCCAAACATGACCGCGGACACTGGTGGCACCACCTGGCGATCCCAACTCAAGGACCGACAACCAAACCACTAACCATCACACGCCAGCAGCCGGAACTACACACAGCACTGGGCACCAAATTAAGTGACACTACACTGAGCACCTCACAAACACACTTTCCATCCTGACCCGAAAGCGTGTTGTCGGGATAAGTTCGCCCGAATGATTCACCCAATCACCCACACCTCATAACGAATGATGGAGGGGTAGGTTGAGTATTTGGAACCAGATATATAAAAAGGAAGTAACTGCTCTCGAAGGAGTCCAGAGAAGGGCAACAAAATTGGTAAAAGAGATAGCAGGCCTCAGTTATAAGGAGAGATTGCTAGATTTGGGTCTACCCACATTAGTATATAGGAGGAAACGCGCAGATATGATTCAAGTCTTCAAAATTATGCACAAGGTGGATAGACTTGAAAAAGAACAGTTCTTTACTCTAAACCCTGGAGTAAAGAAGTAATACGCGCCTCAGAGGGATTAGTTTCATGCGCAGGGTGGTAGACGATTGGAACGCGCGACCTGACTACCTGGTTGACGCTGAGTCCGTCGACTGGTATTAACGATGTATGGAAACATTGACCGTACAAATTCACTTGGGATAATACTCCAAGGTGGGCGCGACTAGACCATCTCTAAAACAGGAGCCCAAAGATCCAGTAAGCATCCAATAAGAATCACTGGCCAACATGCTGGCAAGAACACCACAACCGTCCTAATATGGCATTGGATGTTGTCAAGACATAAAATCCAAACAAACAACGCTACCGCAACACTATTTAGGCCTCAAACTAACCACATGTTACAAGAAAAGGAAAGAAATCGACTAAAGCAATAACTTGACATAAACTAGCATCCGCCTAGTTTAGTCAACCTGTTGCAATTTTTACAATTTAAAAAAAAACGAAGCAGTTATTGTTTGATATTCCCTCTAAGATAAACATTTAACAATGGCTTCAAATCGCAGTACTTGGTAAATGTTTTATAATAGTCACTATTGAGCCCCACTACCACATGGTGGCGGTCTAAATTATGCAGACCATTGCCAGGTCAGAAGTACCGGCAGGTGGCAGCACACTATCAGGGATAGTCCTTCTTCTTTTCGTTCGCCTTCAATTACACTTGGAGCCCAGTTCTCATAATAAAATTGACAGTCCTCTGTAGCACATCTGCAGCCCCGTACAGCTTCTACAAGTCAGTGGGAGCTGGCCATATCTCTTCCCTCAGTGAGTGATGGTTCAAGCAGCTCTGTAGGATATGCTCAGCAGTCTGATCTTCCTGTCCACAGGGGCAGAGGGCAGATGGTACTACACGGAAGTATCTGTGCAGGTGATTGTTAAGCCTCTTATGCCCAGTCCTAAGGCAGAAGATGATCATTTGATGTTGTCTTGACAGTTGATGGTAGCTGTCTCATGATTCTGGTGATCTATGCAGGGATAGTCCTTATTGTGGACGGTTCCGCCCCCTCTTAGCAACCAACCTCCAAAGGACGTTACATGCTACCCAGATGTGTAGTGGTATGTCATTTCTATTCTGACCTAGGCGGAATAAAGCAGGAAGGCTGAGTGTACATACCGTATTCACACAGCTCCATAATGAGAGAAGCGACAGCCTCCATCACTTCCACGTCGTCCTTGTGCAGTTCGTAGGCTGCCACAATGATCGGAATGCCGGTAATCTCCACATTGTCACTTCCTTTCCGCATCAACACGCGAAAGGCGCTCTCCTCTGGGGAAAGAAAGGTCACACTCAGCGCAAAGATTCCACAAGATTTGTTCACCTGAATTTAACATGCGTTAATGATATTTGAATTTGACTATAAAATATGGTATGGGTGTTTTTTGGTTGGCATCCCCCAAAGGGGGTAATCTTCCTGCCTGTGTACGGAAATGCGTCTCTCTAAACTAACAATGAGTACCTAAACAATTTGACAGTTTACCAATAACATCAAGATAAACAAGTTAGGAAATTACATGGGATGCATACAGATATGTCGTGGAAATGATTCCTTATAAAGATACATGCGTTACATAGTTTATAGCATGCTAGAGATATATAACAATAAAAACAAGTATAAAGTTAGGCTACGCTCTGGAAGACAAAGACAAACATGGATATGGGTTGATCAGTTTAATACTAGTCTCTTGGCTAGGCTAACTGCCTAACCGGTTACAAAGCTTGAAAACACGGTGCGCACTGGCCAAAACAGAGGGGCGCAGGCACGAACACGCAGTGGCGCTGCAGTAGCAGGCGGAGGGATCGATCCCATCAGGTCATATTAGGCCAAACCAACTTAATTTTCGTTACACACGCGAATAACCTACTGGGCAGTAATAATACAGCCGATAATCGGAGATGAGCCGCTCCGCCTTTTTATACATTGATAAGTGATTATCCTATCTATATAGTATACGATGCATAATACATGAGTAATTAAGGCTCAAGAGCCCTAGTCTGTGACATTTGAGTGGAGTTAAGGTGGAGTATAATGCTTGAGATGCAATGGAATGTTATTTATGGTAGGTGTTTTTCAACAAATTCTTTCCCTTTCAATTGCTTAGTCTAGGTCTATTGCGTCAATTTGTTGTTTTACGTCCTAGCAACATCTAAGGTCATATCAGGACGGGTACCGACTTGTGACAGTGCGCATTCATGGTGACTTTATAGTGCTGCCCCACTGGGACACGAGGCCGCCAGCACCATGACTCAGTCACATTATCCTGAGACTGAGCCAACCAGTCCTTGCCCTATCCTAATAATGCCGAGCGCCAGGATAGGAAGTGACAACTATCCATTTTTAAGTCATTGGTTTGACTCCACCAGGATTCGAACCCACAAACTCATGGGTTCGGATCTCCCGATCTCCCCAAAACAGGAGACGGACGCTCTACTCTATCGGCCACCCCGTCTGGTCCTATTGCGTCAAAGGGGACTAACTCCGGATTTTCAGGATCTACATGCATATTTGCTATATCTTGCGTTCATTGGTTTTGAGTTTGTGCCATTATATTTTTTAAGTAATGAGTGCATATTTACGTATTGGTTGGTTGTTGGAGCTTTAAGTCCTGGCAACATCTAAGGTCATATCAGGATAGGTACCGACTTGTGACAATGTGCACTCATCATATATATATATATATGTGCTATATAATTTATTATGTGTATATAAATAAAGAATAGTCCCTAATGTTTTCGGTGTACCTGTCCGGACACTTCTCGCTTCCCAACACCCCTTTTGTTTGCAGGCCCCACTGTAACCGGGCACTCTCTGCTTCCCGCTACCTGGGAACCGACTCCAACGGTCTCCCAGCTCTCACTTCAAACTGGGTTGGCGGTGTTGCAGTTTCCCAGGGACACATCGCTTCTGCACACGCGTCAATATCGAACAGCATCGTCACTAACCTTATAAATTTAATATAATGTTTTTGCTAAACATGTTTTCCATATGTGTACCAAGCGATTTGTTTGTAGGTAGTGTCGTTTTAGAGATATTTCACTTGTTCTGTATTGTCTGTATGAAGACTGCTCACGGCCATTGACAATGCCTTCAGTTTGACGGTACGCGCAGTGCAAAACGTCAGTTTTATTACAAATTAATAGAAATCCAGAACGCTAACCTTATCAATTTAATATAATCTTTTTGCTAAACATGTTTTCTATATGTGTTCCAAGCGGTTTGTGTCTAGGTGGTTAATTTGAGAGATATTTGACTTTTTCTGTAAGAAGATTTGCTCACGGCCGTTAACAATGCATTTCAATGGAAGTGTCCCTGGCAAACTGGTGTCCCTCGGAATCCGCATCACCGGCTCTGACTCTAAGAGGAACACTCACCGTCAGGCTCGACGAGACTGGCAAGTGCCATGCAGCCATTCTTAACCACCTTGCGCTCAGTCGCATGCTGCTTCAGGGCATCCACAAGCAGACCAGCGCAATCAAGGGCATTCATCTGCTCCAGGTTGTCATCTGGCAAATCAATTAGATTAACATTGCAACAGAACATGTAGACAAGGCTTTAAATCAAGTATGAAACATGGATGAAAGTGGTCTCCGGAAAAAAAGCGGAAATGCTGATATTCTCGTATTGATTTAGCATTGTCAGGGAATCGCGGAAAATTGCCGGAAGTCGGGTTTCATACATATACGCTTGAAGCACGTATTAGTAGTATATGCTGATAGTGCTGCATGTCTGCGCCACACATTAGTATATGCTGATGGTGCTGCAGCGTAAAACAACATATTAGTTACACTTATAGTGCTGCGGCGTTTGAACACTGTATTAGTATACACTTACAGTGCAGGGGTGTTTGAACAACGTATTAGTATACACTTATAGCTAAAGGAAAAATCCCGGAAATCCGCGAAATCGCGGAGATCTTTCATCCCTGATGAAATGATAGAAGCACACCATGGATAGGAATAATTAGACAATGATACTGCAACAGTTTTTTGTTTAAAACATACTGTAAAATATTCCGATATTGGGCAAAGG
The DNA here is from genome assembly GCA_030323885.1 of Branchipolynoe longqiensis. NCBI lineage: Eukaryota > Metazoa > Annelida > Polychaeta > Phyllodocida > Polynoidae > Branchipolynoe > Branchipolynoe longqiensis. The sequence goes on from CM059201.1 coordinate 15,854,832, forward strand.
GAGGAATGCAAATGTTCTATTACTGATCGGTGTACGTGACCAGGCGCATGTATGTATATATATGTATGGGTTGGTGGTGCCTGAGTGGGATGTAAATAGACATAGTGGTGCTGACAGGTCTGGGTGTGAGTGCACTTAGGGCATACCCCCTCTGCTGGGATAGGGATCACCACACTCAAAGGTCAAGGTTGGTGGTGGCCATGGGGGCCATACAGCTTGATGGTGGTGGGCAGACTGCTGGTATCCATGGGGACCAGGAATGCTTGATCCCTATTGGTAGGGCCAAGAATGCTTGTTTCCCATTGGGGGAAAGGGGTGGGGTGATACTCTACAATGAACCCATGTAACCATATAAATAATCAACCAGAGGACTTGACTCTCTCTTCTTCTTTACACTTTATACTCTTCCCTTCTCTGTCTGTAGTGATTTCACCATAGCCTGCCTACACAACCACAGATTCGAGCCTTAGCTTTTACATTACGACTTAAAATTGTCAGGCAACTCTATCCGTATGACGTTTCATGACCATAACCACAAATTTTATGGACTTTCCAGTACTTCATTTTTTAAAAGATCAATTTAATGACTTTGTAGGTTTGTAAGGACCAGTACAAACCCTGTCATCATACACTAATGGACCCACTAATGTGGCATATACTCTTGGCATCATCACCCGATATCCTACTCAGTCACATTATCCCTGTCACTGAGACTGAGCCAACAAGTACTTGCCTTATCCTAGTAATGTCAGGGACCAGCCCAATTACCAGGCAAGTACCAACATTTTACATAAGTCTTAGTTTTGATGCGTCTGAGAATCAACGACATGACTTACGACACATGCATGATTAATGCAAAATGAAACTAACCGACAATAGAGAGGGAGAGGAGAGTGGCGCAAGCTGCTTCGACAAGTTCCGGCTTATCGAAGTGTTTGCGCATGGCCTTTACGATGTCACGTATTCCTTTCTCCTCTGTCATGATTCGCCCGTTTTCCTCTGGAATGGAAGCAGTCCACTACATTAAAAAAATTAAAAAAACATACAGTAAGGCCAAACAAAAAATATATAACTATTTCTGAGGCATGACTAGGTCAACTTTGAGTTGCATCCAATCCTTTTTGAAGAAAAGGTCAAAAGATTTCGGGGGAAGCCTAACTTTTTTTTGTTTAAATGTTCATGCATACTTAGTGATATACATTCATATTCTATTTAAGAAAGTATAACTATTCAATTTATATCTTTTTTCTTTAACACGAAATTTTGCATGACCCGTGAAGATAAAAACAAGCTTAATTGTTTTTATTCTACGACAGCCATAACATAAAGGAAATTGAACCATTAGCAGTAGTGCACACTATGTGTTTTCCGCTGATCACAGTGTAACATTTTCCGATATTTGAGATATGGGCTATGGAGAACTACTCTATAATAAATTGCAACTTGTCTATAAAATGGTAAATGGTATGTAAAGCCAAAGGCATATAAGGTATATGTGGTGTTGGTGATCCATTACTAATTGAAGATAGAAATTGTAAATCAATATAGATAGTGAGAGAGGGTAACTTCTTGACCGGAGAGAGGGTCACTTCTTCACTTGTGAGAGCGTCTTTGGAACTCTCCTCACAAGTGTTATTTACGGATCACTGCACACCAGACACAACAGGGCACTGTAGCCAGATCTACCCATGCCTTGGTTAGAAGGATATTGAATGTTTATTGGTTGAATAAGAATGCCTGTTGGTGAGTGGAGGGATTAATCAGGTGTGTACAGCCATCTTGGATTCTACAAGCTATATATATAATAAACTAAGCAAGCTCCTTCTGGTTCCTTCTGCACACTCTATAGCCGTGTTCACACACGGGCGTTAAGTCACCTCAACTAGTTCGCCATGTCTAGTTCGGCTCACATTCGCCGTGTGGACGCTACGCTGAAGCGAATTAGGGCTAGTTCGCCTCATCTAGTTCGCTTCAAGTAAACCACGTCGCGAGGTAGTATTGATGAAGCGAACTCGCTTAAGTCGGCCCATCTAGCTTGTGTGGATGGTAGCGGTTTACTTGATGCTGCTTAAGCATGTCACGCGCATGCGCAGTCGAGACCTGAGTTTGTTGACTTTCCGGGCGATCAAAAGCACATATTATATAATTTGGTCTATGAAACCGTTAGCTGTGCACAGATATTTTTTTCAGCATTTATTTTTAGGTTTTCACTGCCCAGCAATACGACTCAGTCTATACATATCTAGGTCGAACCCACACTCTCTCGTGGCGACGTCGACTAACCGAAACTGGTGCTGGTTAGTATGGACGCGCTCATGCGCAGTCTTCGATTTCCGGCTTAAACCGCCCCAAGTACTGCATGTGTGGACACGACACACTTTCATGCCTAGTTCGCCTTATCTAGTTCGCCTTATCTAGTTCGGCCTAAAGTTGTGGGTGTGATCACGGCTTTAGTCTTGCCTTCCTTCTCTATACTTGCCTGTAGTGATTTCCTATTTAACCTGCCTACACAACTACAGCTGCCGGCTGTCGACTTTACAACAGGAAGGCCTGAAGCTGTGATCCAGTATGGAAACACTCCGAGTCCCAGCTACACCTTACACTATGGAAGATGCTAGGGGGCAGAGGTAGAGCGGTGTCCCTCCCATTCCCATCTTACAGTATAGACACTATACTTTACAGAGGTCTCGCTACATTGCATGAAGGATGGTGGGCTCGCCATCTGTTGGCAGTGTAAGTAGAGCCATCAAATATAACTAATGAATCATGGCTGTCAACACAGTGCTACCAGCGCCGCCTTCAGGCTGTGCCTCGAAGGCGCCTCAGAGAAATACCGGGGGGTCTCGCGCGGCATATAGCTGTCGGCTGCCTCCATAGGTTGCAGCCATTTGCAAGTGAAAAGAACAGCTCTGATTGGCTGAAATCACTGAAATGAGCGGCCATTTTGGAGGTGCTTTTTTCCTCCTAGTCCTACCTGAAACGTGTGACGTCTCCGATGCATACCCTGAATGCAAATTGTCCAAAAAGACGTCGCGGACCCTGAACATGGCCCAGTTAGCGCCTACAGGAGCCAAGCGGGAAGAGCCGGCTCCACTGGGGTGCCACCTGGTGAATTGTATGGAAACTACACAAAGGGTACACACCATTGACAGTGAGGCTCCACAGTGCATTGCAGCAGGTGGTGGAGAGCTCCGCATTATTAGGGAAGTTACGCATCGCAGCCAGAATGTCCTGCAGCCCGCCTACAGCCCCGATCACTTGCGATGACGCGTCTGGAAATCAAAAGCAGAATCACCACATAAGTTACTCTTTAGCGACTCGCAGGGTTCGAATGTGTCACCGAAAGTCTTGAATGTTCTTGAATTTAGATTTTTGTTTCGAGTGCCCTCAAATGTTCTTGAATGTAACTAATTTCTTGAAAGTTCTTGAATCTGGTGGCCAATGTTTTGTATGAACATTAATTGTAACATGTCACATGATATTTGAGATGAATTTGTTTCTGATTTGTGACAGTGCACACTCGTGGCAACTACTTTATAGTGCTGCCTCACTGGAAGACCGGGTCGCCAGCACAACAATCTGATACCTCACTCAGTCATGTTATCCTAACACTGAGTAAGCTTGCCCTATGCGCTTAATGCCGAATGCCAGCCTAGTTAGCGACAAGTGTCAATTGGGTAAGTCATTGGTTTCACTCGGCCTCCCACACAGGAAACCAGCCAGCGCTCTTAGCAATCCCCCCCCCCCCCGACCCCAGTCTGGTTCTTACTCCTAAATACCAATTCTGTCTTACTAATTCACTATTCGGACGATTTTAGGATTTTGCCATGACATCATGTAATTTTGTAATGACATATTATCGTTCGATTGTTTTTGGCTGTGAATTTGTCACTGTAATCGTCCTCATAAATATATTTTAAACATTTGAGTGTTTTCTTTAGTTTTTTTAATCGGGATAACCGATTTATAATAAATATATGAATATTGGATCCAACGAAAAATAAAACAAGGAAATATTATTTTTATTGCTAGTCATTAAATGAAAACATTTTTTCCAGTACATTGTATCCAGTACATTTTTTCCAGTACATTTTCAGTCCTGGATTATTTCACTCATGAAAACCAAGGACTTTCTAGTAATTCCAGCAGGCGTAGGAACCATGTAGGCTAATACTACCGCACAAATAAATTAACTCTACTAACCATCAGCTGAGAGCGACATGAGGAGTTGCACTGCTACCTGCTGGAGTTCCATAGAACTAGAGTGGGCCTGCAGGCAAGAAAACATGGGGGGAAAGGTAAACTTTTTATAATAAAAAAAATGATTTCGTGTAATTAAAATCGCAATCTACAGAAACATCTAGGAACAAAGACTACAGAAAATTGAAGTGTATTAATAAAAAAGTTCAGTCGCAAAAACCAAGAAATCCATTTTAGTTGTTTTCTGTCAAATAGAATTTATTGTTGTGCTTTCAATTAAAGATTATCAAGTTCATATTGAACAGGGCATTATATAGGGGATGTGATAGTTTCTGCGAAAAAAAGATTTGATTATTGGCATGATGGCAGCTTCAGCTCAAACGATGCATGGTTTCATTCCAAATTATTATGTATTTCATTCGCATGAATAGATCATTTCTCAATGGCCTGGTACTACAAAATTAGTATTTGGTCTTAAAAAAATAATAATAATAACAATTATAAGAACTAATAATATGAACAATAATATGCGCTTACATACATCTATTTTTGTGTTATTTGACACAAATCTGACCAAGAGTTTCTTGTAATATTCAATGTGGGCATATAAATGTGTTTAACAAAAGTTTAACAATAAATACCACTAACATTGCGTTGCTAAATTGCAGAAATACCTGGTCAATATTGTTTTTGGTTTAAATTGGCTCATAATTTGGAATTGTGGTTGATCCGGCGGAGGAAGCCCGAGACTCTCGCATCACTAAGCAGCACATGCGGTGTCCTCCTCCTTCTCCCCACACCCCCGCTTGACCCACATTCGGGCTCCAGGTTCAAACGTATAAAGTTTTTACCACACCCACCCACCCTCTTTTTTACTCCCACAGCGTGGGGGTCGGCTCCCGGGCCTACCTCCTCGGGCTCCCTGGTCCTCCCTACACCATCGGCCGACATAGACCAAGTGGACTGAACTATAAATTATAATTGACATTGATTTAACCCTCACGATTTAACCATATGTACACCCTAATAATGATCCAATAAACCCTCTTTCTCCCACTCCGGTCTCGAGCTTCCTTTTTTGTTGTTGTTGTTTTTTTTGGTCCATTAGTTGTTTAAGCAGGGGAAATTTCAGTCATAGATGACTGGTCTTCCTCATTCCACTGCTGGTCGATAGAAAGCCCGAGCCTACTTTTACCGACCCAAGGGACTTTTAACCTCCCCACACCACATAGACATGGTATGAGAGCAACCGGCCTTTGATGACGCTGTAAGTTATACACAGTGGTGGAAATCCAAATTGGCAGAGCTGGGGGCACGGGGAATCGAACCGCCGAACCTCAGATTAGGAGTCTGACCTAGAAAAAAGTCAGACACTCTAACCACTCCACCACAGAGAAACACACCTGTCCTCTGTCCGAATCACTAAAAAAAGCTTTGAATCAAATTGGACTAGCGCTGCCCAGCGGTGACAACAAGTATTAACACACTTATCCATTAATTATTGGCAGGATAAATAAATTTATCACATACACAAAAAGGCGACCTCACCTTCATGATCACAGGGACCACATTGATGACCTCTGCAGAGTAGAGTACGTCAGCAGTGAATGCTGCCAAGGTCAAATAGAAAAAGGTACTTGAGGCAAATAGTGGTTTAAACATCTGACTTTAACATGTAATCTCTACATCAATATGGAATGTATAAATACCATGATTATACGCATATTATTGATGATGTAATTATCTTACTTTATTTGCTAGTTATTATTCATCTCTATGCTTACTCACGTTCCTATGTACTATTATATGTAACTGCTATTTGGGATATCTGGAGGTGGGTAAAGGCCCTGTCACACCTCACCGGATTGGGGGAAACGGACAGAAAATGAACAATGTCCGGTTTGTGTCTGTACAAGTTTTGAATATGCACAAAACTAGGAACGGATGCCACCGGATTGACATCTATGGTTCTTGTCCGGTTTGAGTTTGTTTCGTCTGTTGGCTATCCGTTCATGTCCGTTTCCTTTCCTTTTCCTGTCCGTTCGTCCAGCGGCCATTTACCCGATAGCGCAACATGTTGACACATTTTAATATTTATCACCACCGGACTAGACAATTCTGTCCATTGCTCAATTCGACGAGGTGTGACAGCCGCTGAAGCGACCTGGTTTTTCGGAGGTCTGCGCCTGAGCAACCTCCTTAGTTTCCACTCTTCCCTCCAGGTGCATTCTGCCTGTCCCTCCACTTGACCCATTTATCCGCAGATTTTGCTTTAATCAGGGATGAAAGTGATCTCCGGGAAAAAACGCGGAAATACTGATATTCTCCCATAGGTTTAGCATTGTTAGGGAATCGCGGAAAAATTCCCGGAAGTCGGGTTTTATATATATTGTTATACGCTGACAGTGCTACACCATTTGAAGCAGTTATCAGTAGTATACGCTGATAGTGCTGAGGCGTCTGTACTACATATTAGTGTACGCTGACGGTGCTGCAGCGTAGAACAGTAGGGCCTATAGTATATGTTAATGGTGCTGCGGGGTTGAAAAATCCAGGAAATCCGCGAAATCGCGGAGATCTTTCATCCCTGTTTAATAAACTGTAACGGGGGGATCTTTAGGGCCAGCCAGAGTGTACCACTCGCTCTAATCCCTGTCTTCTCTCCTTCGCCATGGAATATATTAATAATTCGCTAACAAAATATTCCTGTTCCAGGATTAGCAATTGCATTCCACTCAGAATAGTCATACGGTATTACTGGGCACATTATTCCCTAAATATCAGTTTGTAGCCCAAATATCCCATTACCAGAACAGGGCAAGGAGAAGGGGGGATGAGGAAGACCAACTGTTCACGATTAAAATTTCCCCTGCTTTATCAGCTACTGTACACATTTTTTTTTTAAAACCACACAAGACACAAACAACACCAGAATGCACTGCAGGACTCACCTGTGATCAGAAGGTTGTTGAGGATGACGCAGCCAGAAATCTGGATTTGGAGTTCGGACACGTAGTCATTCATCACCCGAACGATCATTAGCTTACTCGAGAAATCCAATCGGGTGTCTATGTAAAGAGAAGAAGTAATTAAATCCAAGCCAGCCCATGTGAACCGACACTAACTTGTCTACATCTGCATTAATAACATATATATCAACAACAACAATACAAATATAGAAAACCTCTCTATACCCACCCCTCCACAGATCAACCACTCCCCTATATCAATCGCTTTATTTGGGTCCCAACAATAACATTGTAAGGATGTTCTAACTCGCTAAACCGACCACCTCCCTAAATGGACCACTTTAACATATATATAATAGTTGTCCCACATAATAAAGAAAGACATGATAGTGGGTAAGAGTTGTAATCTCTGGCAAGAGGAACTACACCTGTTACCGAAAAGAAAAATCCGGTGCTACAGTGAGTGTAAGTAGAGGGTGGGGTGGGGTGGGGTTGGGGGGTGGGGGGTGGGGGCAGCGGTGCGTGCACAGACGTGTGGCGCCCCCCCCCCCCAACGGATCTGAGTGTGAGTAGGATGGAAGTTTGTAGGGTAAGCAGGCTCCTCCGGTCGATGGGGGGAGTAAATAGGGTGGGGGAGCAGATGGAAGCTTCCGGCCTTATTATACTCGTATAATGGCTTATACAGCATATATACGTGCGTGGAAAACGGGTGAATCATGACATCGTAAAGGCCATGCACAAACACTTTGATAAGCCGGAACTTGTCGAAGCAGCTGGCGCCACTCTCCTCTCCCTCTCTATATAGGGTATGCACTGACGTCACGCTAAGCGGAAGTGCGGCCATTGTGGCGATAGTAACCACAATAATAACACACTGTCACACTGCAAACTCAATGGCTATGACCAATCTTCATACAGAAAAAGTTAAATATCTATCAAACTAATCCACCTAGAAACAAATCGGTTGGTACACATATAGAAAACATGTTTACCAATAAGATTATATTAAATTGATAAGGTTAGGGTTCTGGATTTCTATTAATTTTGAATAAAACTAATGTTTTGCACTGCGCGTACCGGCGAACTTAAGCCAGTCAAGGCATTGTCAATGGTAGTGAGCAATCATCACAGAGAAAAAGTGAAATATCTCTAAAACCACACCACCTAAAAACAAATCGCTTGGTACACATAGAGAAAACATATTCAACGAATAGATTATATTAAATTTATAAGGATACGGTTCTGGATTTCTATTAATTTTGAATGAAATAGACGTTTTGTACTGCGTGTACCGACAAACTCAAGGCATTCTCAATGGTCGTGAGCAATCTTCATACAGAAAAAGTGAAATATCTCTAAAACCACACCACCTAGAAACAAATCGCTTGGTACACATATAGAAAACATATTCAACGAATAGATTATATTAAATTCATAAGGTTAGGGTTCCGGATTTCTATTAATTTTGAATGAAATAGACGTTTTGCACTGCGCGTACAGGCAGACTCTATGGGATGTTTACTAGTTGATATCGCCACAATGGCAACGCATCCGGGTCGTGACGTCAGGTGAATACCCTATATTGTCGGTTAGTGATAATAACGAATGTAATAAGCTCTGTAGTGTCCTGCCCCTCCCTGTTATCCGTGGTGGGGGGTACCGGCATGTACCTCTCCACCCCCCTGCGCGGGAGTTCCTTTTTCATTTTACCGCCAAATCATACCGCACAATTTGTCTTGTCTTCTATAATTGCATAACAGAAGAATTATTGTATATGAAATATCCAAATAAAATTATCGTAAAATGATGAATCCGTCAATTAAAATCAGTTTCTTTTAAGTTTATATTCGTGAATTAAAGTTGCATAGTCCGATGGTTTTGGGGTTCTGACATTTTTCTGAGATAAGTATATTAAATTGATCATTATAATCTACCTTACTTTAGTTTGAAGTAACTTTTAATTGAAATGTCTACCGTTTGAGATATTTGAAATTCAAACATGTGAAAATAATTTTGGCAAGCACGCCAAAACTCTGATATCATAGGCTTCTGCAGTAACAGGTTCTATTAAATTGACTCAGTAGTCCCTTCTATGTGGCAACAAATACTTAATAAGTGCATCAGTATATAAGTTAGATATGTAGAATAAAATCTAGATAATTGCTTTGATTTTGACAATTTGATGCTTCATCGGACTATGCAGCTTTAATCAACTGATGAGAATGTTATTGTCACATACTGGGTTCTTTGGAAATGGTCGCCAGATACTCCATTGACTCGTTCACAGAGTGCTTGTTGGAGAGATTGTTCCGCAGATGGTCCACAACTGGTATAATGCCGCAATCCCGAGGCAGTTCTCCTAAAAAAAGAAAATGGAAATTTGTTTAAAAAAGGAAAATAAAACGAAGGGGGGAAAACAGGAACATACAAACAAGGTGCACAAGAAGCAACAATGGACCTTTACTATCAATGGTAAAATCGAAATGCACAGATTTGTGTCAAATAACAGCAAAAATTATCTCTGTTGCAATTTTCAAGTGGTTAAATTTGTGTAAAATCAAAGCAAAACTTACAGCTCAAGTTGCAGGAGGCGATACAGTATGCTTATGCTTTACATTATAATGTTTGTTTGTTTGTTGTTGTTTTACGTCCTAGCAACATCTAAGGTCATATCATGATGGGTACCGACTTGTGACAGTGCACACTCAAGGCGACTTTATAGTGCTGCCCCACTGTCAGACCAGGCCGCCAGCACCATGACCTGATATCCCACTCAGTCACATTATCCTGACACTGGCCCAACCAGTCCTTGCCGTATCCTAATAATGCCGAGCGCCAGGCTAGGAAGCGACAAGTATCAATTTTTAAGTCATTAGTTTGACTCGACCAGGGTTCGAACCCATGACCCCACGATCTACCAGCATGGGAGACGGACGCTCTAACTCATTCGGCCATCCCGTCTGGTCTTTACATTATAAAGAGGTCTCACACGCTATAAACAACTTTGAAGTCTCACACGCTATATACAACTTTGAAAGGGAGAACCAACATTGTATACTAGGACAATTCAATCAAATGCATGACGGGATGGCCGAATGAGTTAGAGCATCCATCTCCTGTGCTGGTAGATCGTGGGTTCGAATCCTGGTCGAGTCAAACCAATGACTTAAAAATTGATACTTGTCGCTTCCTAGCCAGACGCTCGGCATTACTAGGATAGGGCAAGGAGCAGTGGAATGAGGAAGACCAGTCGACTGCGACTGAAATTTCCCCTGCTAAAACAACTAATGTACCAACAACAAAAAACTGACTATTATTATTAATGAATAAGAAAAACTGACTATCAATGTATTAACCAAGTTTGTATACAATGACAATTCAATCAAATGCATAGAATGAATATTAATGAATGAGAAAAATGTATTATTTTGCCATGACTTCTTGATAAGCAATAAAACCACAGGAAGCAACTCTAAACGATTTATAAATGTAATTTAGATTTACTTGAGTTTTCATGACAGCAAGATATCGGAGGTTATATCTGGTTTGCATCAGTGCTCACTGATGCATGGGGGTTATAGTGTTGCCTCTCCCAGATACCGTCCTACTAACAGTAACACACTATGACCGGAAGCTCCATTCAGGCACATTATCGTGACAATGAGCCACCCAGTCCTTGCACTATCCCAGTGTGATGGGCCACTGAGTGGGATATCGGGTCATGGTGCCTGTGACCTGGTCTCCCAGTGAGGCAGCTCTATAAAGTCACCATGAGGACGCACTGACACAAATCGGTACCCGCCCGGATACGACCATAGATGTCGCTAAGTTATAAAACCCCAACAAACAAAACAATCTTTTTCATGCGGACATTAAAGTGTAATAGTCCGACGCATTTGAATTTTTGACATTTTCTGAGATAAATATATTAGGTTGATCATCATACTCTACCTTATTATAGCTTGAAGTAACTTTTATTTTAAATGGTCACGGTTTGAGATATTTGAAGTGCAACCATGCAAAATTAGTTTTGGCAATCATGCCAAAACTCTGACATCATGGGCTTCTGCAGTAACAGATTCTATTCAACTGACTCAGTATTCCCTTCTATGTGGCCACACATGTTTATTAAGTGCACCAGTATCTAAGTTAGATATGTAGAATCAAATGTAGATAATTGCTTTGGTTTTGAAAAGTTGATGTTTTCATCGGACTATGCGCCTTTAATACAGAAAAGTAAAGCTTATTTTATTTAACGACGCCTCTAGAGCACATTGATTTTAATCATCGGCTATTGGATGTCAGACATATGGTCATTCGGACTTACTTCTTTGGAGGAAACAAGCTGTCGCCACACAGGCTACTCTTTCCGATAAGCAGCAAGGAGTCTTTTATATGCACTTTCCCACAGACAGGACAGCATGTACCACAGACTTTCATGAACCAGTTGTGGGCCACCGGTTGGAACGGAAAATAGCCCAAACTGCAAATGTGTCCACTGAGCAGGATCGATAGGATGACCGACACCTTCACAGGTGGACACGCTACTGCCTGAGCGACGTCCCGCTCCCTTTAATTCAGAAGACGCACGTACCTCTAGGTGGTGCGGAGGGGACACGGCGTTTTTTCTCTGCGAGCACGGAGCCACTCATCACCAGACAGTCGCGAATGTAGGGCACCTCGACAAGCTGACTGCGAACAAGCGAATAAACCAGTTACACAGGTAGAGAAGGGTGGGCAATTTTATGGAATTTCACATGTTGCTAGTAGCACGGTTAATTCATTACACTGGAAACCGTTTTAGTGTTGCGTAGAGACTGCCGGATGTAATCCCACTGCATTTGTATGTAGCTACGGCATCATAGAATGCAATGTTGTTAGGGAGACAAACCCAACGTCATGAATGCTAGCCGACCTGCCGCTTAAGGCCCTGTCACACTATGACGTATGGCGCTGGCGTGTGCGTAACGTGTTGAAATAAATTTCAAATCAAAATAGGGTGGCATATGCCAAACTTTTCACACTGCGAGGGATAAAAATGGGTGTACACACAACATACACACAATGTACGTATCGTATGCAAAACGTATCTCTGACCTATTGAGAGTGTTCATGTGCCTCATAAAATGTTGGCATATGCTGATGGTACGCTGACCAACGTTATGTACGTTACTCCATCGCTAGAAGTACAGCACATACGTTAAGTACACTGGAGATACGGCAGGCATACATTCGAAGTACGTTATGCATCCGTTGGCTGTACGCGGACTGCACGTTCCCAACAGGCTGAACGAACGGCTAACGGGTTCCAACCTATCCCGACTTACCCCTAACGTGTGCATAACGTACACCAAGCGTATGAGAAACGTATGAGCATTACGGCGACATAGGTTGAAAATTTTGAACATGCACAACATTTTTTTAGCGGCTCCACCTACGCCGACCTATGCCGCCGTATCCCGAGCGTACGCGACATATGCCCAACATATACATAATGTATGACGCCATATGCTGACATATTGGTCGAAAATCGCATACGTCAGCATACGCTAAGGCCATAGTTCGTAGTGTGAGAGCCCCTTTACCTGCATATATATATACAGATATATATATACAGATGGTAGAAGGCTGTGGCACCACCTGGAGGGCACAAGAGGAATTAGGGAGATGCTTGAAAACAGACCTCCTGCCCTCCAGGCTGCACCCCACTCCCCAGCCTCCAGTAACCTAAAATACCAAGGAACATATCAAAGAAGGTTACAGGAGTATTTGCAGCGAGTAAAACAAGTAAATAACAAAGCAGGACAATTACATACATGAATAATACTTGCATAAGTACTTTATACCTCACATAAATTTACCTCCCACCCACCCTACACTGGCTCTAATTATTTCAGTAAGAGCTCAGCGCCATATCTGATTCAGTATGTGGCATTCTCTGTGGCGGAGTGGTTAGAGTGTCTGACTTTTTTCTAGGTCAGACTCCTAATCTGAGGGTCCGCAGTTCGATTCCCCGTGCCCCCAGATCTGCCAATTTGGATTTCCACCGCTGTGTATAACTTACAGCGTCATCAAAGGCCGGTTGCTCTCATACCATGTCTATGTGGTGTGGGAGGTTAAAAATCCCTTGGGTCGGTAAAAGTGTAGGCTCAGGCTTTCTATTGACCAGCAGTGGAGTGGGGAAGACCAGTCGTCTGTGACTGGGGTTTCCCCTGCTTGGGACAACTAATGTACCAAAAAAAAAAAAAAAAAAAATGACGACAAAAATGAGAGACAAATAAGTGTTCACGCTTCCTGTCTACCATTCGCTATATAAGGACTCAAATCCAGTTCATTAACTGAACAAATGTAAATTTGATGTGCATTTATTTATTGCGCATATACTTGGCATGTGAATGTAAAACACTAATTGTAATAAATATTGAAATTTGTGAACTATCTCGGTTTCCAGCGTTATGAATTACGCCAACAATGTTTACAATGTAAACAGCACGCATGATTGTTTTTGCCAATGTAAAAGAGGAATGTTTAGTCTTCCTGCGGACAGCAGGAGTGGACTACCCCATATTATTTGATTTTTAAACAGTGGTGGTTTTTTTTAAGTTAAAAATAATACTGTTAGATTTTACCTCAGATTTAGCTTTCCTTTGCCACAATTTCCGTGGTTGTGACTCAGCTTTTTGCCTTCATCATAAGTGGCATTTGACATGTAATTGAATCAGGGATGAAAGTGGTCTCCCGGAAAAATAGCGGAAATGCTGATATTCTCCCATAGGTTTAGCATTGTCAGGGAATCGCGGAAAATTCCCGGAAGTCGGGTTACATATATATTGGTATACGCTGATAGTGCTGCACCGTTTGAAGCATGTATTAATATCAGTAGTGTATGCTGATAGTGCTGCGGTCTCAGCACCACATATTATTATATGCTGATGGTGCTGCGGGATTGAAAAATCCTGGAAATCCGCGGAATCGCGGAGATCTTTCATCCCTGTTGATTGTGAGCTTTTGCATTCTGTGTAAAAGGCGTGATTGGAAAACCATATGACAGAATAAAGGTTGAACACTTCTCACCGTTAATATGGCCTTTGCTGCTGACACGTTGTAATACAACCACCAATCAATCAATCAATCTATCAGAGGTCATTTATTAAAAGCAATGGATAATGACATAGTAACATGGTGTCAAGTGAGACAGCGGATTTTTTTTTAAATAAATAAAGAAGGAATTTTGTTTGCAGTAAAATAGGGATAAAATAGGAATCCCCTACCCCCCCCCCCCCCCACACACACACAAAAAGGAATTTAGAATAATCTGTTGTGCTCAATATTTGCATTAAAATAATACATTGACATTTTGATTTCTACTGATACTGATAGCTCAACTAGCGCTTAAGAGGTAGCCATTTAATAAACACCTTAATCGCTTCAGTTTTCTTTCTTAAATTATTTTAATGATTTTTAAATAAAGAATTTAGTTCCTCAGGCCTTTGGAATGTGTATTCTTTTACGGGGACGCCTCAGTCAGAACACACTTAAGTACCATTAAAAATGGCAGTGACATGGTATGAGCAAAAGACGAAGACAGACTTGCAATAGTTAAATTAAAAGAGTATGCGCAATCCTTACTCGGTTGTTGGCCTCTGAACGAAGTTCCGCCGCAACATGATTCGTATCACATTCACAATATCCGAATTGTAAATCTGCAGGAAACAAAAACAATAAATACAATAAATAATCAGCGTAGTGTGTCTCAGCAGGGCATTGATCATATTCGGTGTATAACTTACAGCGTCATCAAAGACCAGTTGCTCTCATACGATGTCTATATGGTGTGGGAGCTTTAAAATCCATTGGGTCGGTAAAAGTGTAGGCTCAGGCTTTCTATCGACAAACTGTCTAATGGTAAAAACAAGTCTATCCAGACTTATCCATGATAGGCAGTATGAATCTTCAGGAGAAAAAAATGTGGTCTCCGACTGATCAGTGTTCGATTGCAGAACAGTTATAAATCAGTACCTGACCACTTACCGACCAATCACCGATCTGTCTTTCCTAGTCTTGGAGAAGTCGACGATCGGTCTTCCAACTGATCACCGAGTGATCACAGAGTGGTCACCAGCGCTTGGCAGAGGTGCCATGCTTGTCGATCAATCAGCGACCAGTTGCTGATCAGTCGTCTGATCTCCAACCTATGAAAATGATTGGCGACCTCTTGGCGACAATTTGGGTCGTAAGGTTTTTGGTGCAACATCTGCAACCTCCTTGTGGCCAAAAAGATTGCTCGGCGACTAATGAGGTCCAAATAGAAACCATTTTGCGACCACTTATGACCACCCTTTTTATTTTGTCGCAAGTGGTCGCAAGCTTGGTGTGACTGGGTATTAATCAAACCTATCAATCCTGAAGCCTCTGATGTCAGATTTTTTACATGCACGCTAAAATTAATTTAGTGTGTTTTCACTTCAAATATGTCCAAGGTTATAGTCACCTAAAATACCGTTATTTAACTTGAGTGTGCTGCACCAGGGCATACATTAATTTAGTGTGTTTTCACTTAAAATATGTCCAAGGTTAGTCACCTAAAATACCGTTATTTAACTCAAGTGTGCTGAACCAGGGCATACATTAATTTAGTGTGTTTTCACTTAAAATATGTCCAAGGTTAGTCACCTAAAATACTGTTATTTAACTTGAGTGTGCTGAACCAGGACGTACATTAATTTAGTGTGTTTTCACTTAAAATATGTCCAAGGTTAGTCACTTAAAATACCGTTATTTAACTCAAGTGTGCTGAACCAGGACGTACATTAATTTAGTGTGTTTTCACTTAAAATATGTCCACGGTTAGTCACCTAAAATACTGTTATTTAACTCGAGTGTGCTGAACCAGGACGTACATTAATTTAGTGTGTTTTCACTTCAAATATGTCCAAGGTTATAGTCACCTAAAATACCGTTATTTAACTTGAGTGTGCTGCACCAGGCCACACATTAATTTAGTGTGTTTTCACTTAAAATATGTCCAAGGTTAGTCACCTAAAATACTGTTATTTAACTCGAGTGTGCTGAACCAGGACGTACATTAATTTAGTGTGTTTTCACTTAAAATATGTCCAAGTCACCTAAAATACCGTTATTTAACTTGAGTGTGCTGCACCAGGACGTACATTAATTTAGTGTGTTTTCACTTAAAATATGTCCAAGGTTAGTCACTTAAAATACCGTTATTTAACTCAAGTGTGCTGAACCAGGACGTACATTAATTTAGTGTGTTTTCACTTAAAATATGTCCAAGGTTAGTCACCTAAAATACTGTTATTTAACTCGAGTGTGCTGAACCAGGACGTACATTAATTTAGTGTGTTTTCACTTCAAATATGTCCAAGGTTATAGTCACCTAAAATACCGTTATTTAACTTGAGTGTGCTGCACCAGGCCACACATTAATTTAGTGTGTTTTCACTTAAAATATGTCCAAGGTTAGTCACCTAAAATACTGTTATTTAACTCGAGTGTGCTGAACCAGGACGTACATTAATTTAGTGTGTTTTCACTTAAAATATGTCCAAGTCACCTAAAATACCGTTATTTAACTTGAGTGTGCTGCACCAGGACGTACATTAATTTAGTGTGTTTTCACTTAAAATATGTCCAAGGTTAGTCACTTAAAATACCGTTATTTAACTCAAGTGTGCTGAACCAGGACGTACATTAATTTAGTGTGTTTTCACTTAAAATATGTCCAAGGTTAGTCACCTAAAATACCCTTATTTAACTCAAGTGTGCTGAACCAGGGCATACATTAATTTAGTGTGTTTTCACTTAAAATATGTCCATATACCCAAAACCATCGGATTATATATCTTCAACTAGGATCTGAGTAATACATAATTTTTTTGCTGAGGCTTTAATTCCTAGCAACATCGAAGGCCATACCAGGATGGATATCGACTTGTGAAGCACTCATGGTGACTTTATAGTGATTTCCCACTGGGAAACCAGACTGCCAGCACCATGACCTGATATCCCACTCAGTCACATTATCCTAATATCGAGCTAACCATGCAGTCCTTGCCCTATCCTAGTAGTGCTGAGCACCAGACTAGGTAGCGACACATATCAATTTGGTAAGTCATTAACTTAAAGTTGCATAGTCCGTTGGTTTTGAGTTTCTGTCATTTTCTGAGATAAATATATCAGGTTGATTGCTATAATCTACCTTTCTTTAGTTTGAAGTCAACTTTTATTTTAAGTGGCTAACTTTTGAGATATCTGAAATGCAAACATGCAAGATTAATTTTGGCAAGCTTGTCAAAACTATGACACCATAAGCTTCTGCAGTAACATTCTATTAAATTGCCTCAGGATGCCCTTCTATGTGGCGACAAATGCTTAATAAGTGCACCAGTATCTAAGTTAGATATGTAGAATCAATGCTTGACAATTGTTTTAGTTTTGAATAAACCATACATAGTTGGAAGGGAAGGTGAATGGCAGCAGAGGGAGAGGGAGACCAAGAACATCATGGTTTACAAATATTTCACAGTGGACAGGCTTGAATTATTCACAGTCTATCAGAACAGCACACCATCGGGACAAGTGGAGAACCATTGCATCAACCCTCGACTAGAGGACGGAACTATTGATTGATTGATTGATGCAGCTTTAACTCGGCCGGGTTTTCCAACTCCCAACCTTCCGTATGGGAAGCCTGCACTATATCGATTCAGCCACCACGCTTGGTAAGTTATAAATTTGACCTTGACTGACCTTGGTTATTTCCACTAACATCTCCTCGATGACATCCTGGTTGTGCTTGATCTCATTGAGCTTGCCCGTTATTTCTGACCTGTCCAAGATGGAGCATGTCGCCATCTCCAGAAGGATGCAGCCCACTGACCACACGTCGCTGCGCTCGTCATAAGGCTGGTCCAGCACTTCCGGTGCCATCCAGTTCATAGAACCTGCCGGTTTAAATGTGCACCAACATGACCAACACACCATTACGCCGTCAAAATATTAGCATGATTTAAATGGGACTACAACGGTCTCCCCGGTATTCAGGAAAGGGATGGCGGGAATTGAGTGTAGAGTTGGTAACGAAAGGGATGGCGAGAATAGAGGAGGGTGTAATGACGTCACGAGCCAACTTTCGGTGGCCATATTGGATGACATACAGAAGGCTTGCAACTGCCTACACTGTGCTTATTTACTCATTTGTTGGTTTATTTGTCACTGTTTTGAGCAGTTTGGCCTCAGAAGTTGTTGCTAAAGTGCTGTAAGTAAACACATTGGATGTAAACTGCCCAGAACCTCCCAGAACACAAGAAAACTCTGTTTTACTGCATCTGCATGCATTCACAACATGGCTAAGGAGGGTGCTCGTAATCCAAGATGGCAGCCCGCTGACCGCTGATTGCTAAGTAATGACGTCACGTGCATTCCCTCTATCGGTAGAGCTGGTGGAATCTTATCGGCAGTATGCGTAAGTTGCTGCCAATGGATGGCAGGCTTACTGAATAAGACAACAGCTGGTGGGCCTGCCATCCCTTATGTTATGTAGCGAGACCCATGGACAAGTCATAAATTGTATATGTTGAAACATTTTCTGGGCGTTATTAAAGGGTTTAACCAAGGCGAGTGGAGGGTCTCTGAGGCGAAGTTAACTCTTGAAAATTTTAAAATAAAAGGTGCTTCAAATTAAAGTGAGTAAATTATACCAATTACCCCGACACAGGAACCGGAAATAAATGTTTCATATGCATAACCCCCTGCTCAAACAACTTGAACACCTCACACATACTACTAATCTCCTTAACCATTAAAAGGTAACTGTACCCTGTTTCCCCCCAGGAACTTAAAGTTGCATGGTCCGATGAAATATAATTTTCTCAAAATCAAAAGAACAACCTACATTTGATCGTATATATCCAACTTAGATACTAGTGCATTAACTAATGATTCGGTACAGCATATACAGAATAATCAGTGAATTTAAAACCCCATTCCTTTGGACACTCAATTTAAAAAAAAAAAATTTCACAAGTGTTTATTCATCAGAACAAGTATAGTGTGTAGGTGTGTGGTGGGGGTTTAGGGATGCTAAAGATTGTGAGGTGCCGCTCTGCAAGACACCCCTACACCTCCACCACAAACCACCTACATCCCCACCACACACACCTACACCCCCACCACATCCCTAATCCCCCACCACACCCATACACCCCACCACACCATACCCACTCACCACACACCCCTACACACACCCACCAAAATCCTCACCACACCCATACACCTCCACAACACACCCACCACAGAAACATACGCCCCCACCACCCGCCCACCATACACACCTACACACCAACCATACCATACCAGTCACCACACACCCCTACACCCCACTCCACCGTAAATCACACCACCAAATCTCACCACACCCCTACACCTCTCCACACAACATACGCCCCACCACCACCCACATACACACCTACACACCAACCATACCATACCAGTCACCACACCCCCCTACACCCTCACCACACACCCCTAAATCCACACACACCCCCACCACACACACCAAAATCTTCACCACACCCATATACCTCCACCACACAAACATATGCCCCCACCACACCCACCATACACACCATCACACCTAGACCCCAACCACACCCACCACACCATACACACTCACCACACACATAAGCATACAGAGACCGGCATGGTGTGCCATCTGACGAGAGAGTCATGCAAACTGAAAGGTCCCCATTGCCTCAGTATTCTCTTCTATATGGCAACAAATGTTTAATAAGTGCACCAGTATCTAAGTTAGATGTGTAGAATCAAATTTAGATAAATGTTTTGGTTTTGGAAAATTTGATGTTTTCATCGGACTATGCAGCTTTAAGTCATAATGACACACACACCTACATTAATTAACCTACCATCCAGATTATCTCTGCTGCATTATCACCAAAAAACAAATAACACAAAGCATAACAATGCCCCCACTCTCATACATCACCTTCTTACCAACATTCATCATCACCAAAGAATTGTCTAAATAGCTGCAGGGATGACGGTGGGGAATTCCCTGAGCCGTCAGGGCATGGTCCAGTGAACAAAGCATCGCATGTTGCCGCGCCGTCACACTTTACTGAACAGGGAGCATTCTTCACCAATGCTGCATACAATGGGTACAGCTGGTGCGCATGCGCAACTAGACTGGATGCACAGCGGGTTGTGTGAATAAAATATAACCCATCGAGTGTGCTGCCAACCAGTGGCCAGTCAGTCATATTTGATTTCAGTGCTACCTTGTTTGTTGTAGACAACATCAGAGGTTCCCAGTCTCCCGATTTGGTGGGAGATCTTTCTAAAATATACCAACTTGCCACTTTTGATTTGTAATCTCCCGCCAAAGAATCATCTTAGCTGCCCCGCTGGTCCCGCCGCTGGTACCTCCCCCCCCCCCCCCTTCCTCCCTTCCGCCTCCCCATCACCTCGGCCACTTCTCCTCCTGCGACCACACCGACAAGACCTATTCTCACCGTCCCACCCACCCAACTACAATCGAATAGGGCTGAGGCCAGGGTCACTTAAGACTGTAACTCACATAAATGACTTTGCCTCGATATGACATTTGACCTTATGAACATTACTACTGTCGTGGGGGTGATGAAAATGGGAAATACTGCGCCTAGAGCGGGACTCGAACCCACATCTCTTTGCATTCCGGGCCAGTGTGCTAACCATTACACCACCTAGGCTCCCTGATATCAATACACTCCCCAGGCCTACCTGTCTATGTGGTTACTTGCCTGAGAGGTCAGTGCAGACCACTACACTCGTCCCCCTGGAATTGTAAGTCTTGTAATGCTTACAATTACATACATACAGGCAATGCACCCACACATACACAGGGTAGGTTCTACAACTATACAGCGCGTAGCTTGTATAGGATCCTGGTCACGGCAACCAGTGTCGTGGGGTGATGAAAATGGGAAATACTGCGCCTAGAGCGGGACTCGAACCCACATCTCTTTGCATTCCGGGCCAGTGTGCTAACCATTACACCACCTAGGCTCCCTGATATCAATACACTCCCCAGGCCTACCTGTCTATGTGGTTACTTGCCTGAGAGGTCAGTGCAGACCACTACACTACATTGCATTAACTTAACCTATCCCACTTAACTTGATTTACTTACCTCTACTTCACTCACTCCTTGCTTATTTGACTCTATACATTACCTTCTTCTTGAATAAATTGCCATACTATGTAGTTCGCCTCCTGTCTTGAATTATCTATATATATTGTACCAAATATTCTATGTTCTGCCTCCTCTACCTCACACTCATTACCTCACACTAACAGATGAGGTAAACCTGACTCGCGCTGAATGTTTTTATTTCTTTTATAGGAAAGGGCAGACGGGTTACTAAGCGTTTAATTAAAGTTGCATAGTCCGATGGTTTTGAGTTTCTCTAATTTTTTTAGATGAACATATTAGGTTGTTCATTATAATCTACCTTACTTTAGTTTGAAGTAACTTTTATTTTAAATCACTAACTTTTGAGATATTTTAAATGGAAACATGTTAAATTAATTTTGGCAAGCTTGCCAAAAATCTATCACAATAGGCTTCTGCAGTAACAGGCTCTATTAATTGACTCAGTATCCCCTTATGTGTGACGTCAAATGTTTAATAAGTGCACAAGCATCTAAGTTAGATATGTAGAATCAAATCTAGATAATTATTTTGGTTTTGAAAATGTTATGTTTTCATCGGACTATGCAGCTTTAAGTGACATCAGGCACTTAATCTGGGAATTAAGTTAATTTACTTCTGCGAGTGGAAGGTCTTATTAGCCCAACTACTTTGGTTGGTGTCGAGTAAGGAAAGCAATCTTGTATATTTCATTATATATATATATATATACATAAGCTACTATGTAGTTGTACTCACCGACTTTGCCTAGATATCAACATAACATAAGTACAAGAATATAATTCGTCTTGCTGAATAATTGCATGATAAATGCAAGTGGAATCATTACTCAAAGATTCTACATTACAGTTGTTTGTTTGTTGTTTTATGTCCTAGCAACATCTAAGGTCATATCAGGACGGGTACTCACTTGTGGCAGTGCACACTTATGACAACTTTATAGTGCTGCACCATGACCTGATATAGTCACATTATCCTGACAGTAAGCCAACCAGTCCTTGCACTATCCTAATAATGCAGTGCGCCTGGCTAGGAAGCGACAATTATCAATTTTTAAGTCATTGGTTTGACTCGACCAGGGTTCAAACCCACGATCCCACGGTCTACCAACACGAGAGATGGACGCTCTAACTCATTCGGCCATCCCGTCTGGTTTTCTACCTTACATGAACTTTAGATGTAGTTTATCTTAGGTAATAGATGTGTTTTCAAATATGCTGTTAAGGAGTGTATATATAACTAGATGAAAAAGAAATTAATTCTAGGTGAAAATATGTAGAAAATAGATTTCAACCAAATAACTATCAGAAAAAGGCAGGCACATTTAAATGATATAACAATTTATTTTAGACTATTTTATATATGTGAATGAATGTAACCTAATACGGCCGGAAAAACCAGTACCTCGGCGATGAAAAAATACCTTTATTCGCTTAATAAAAATGACCATTCACAACAAAAAAAACATGTTAGTTACTAAATTTGTATTCAAGAATAACATTAAGTATATAAAATCAAGTTTGAAATCTATTTGTTACTAAGCTTGAAATCAATTCGTTAATAAGTTTGAATTCAATGCGTTAATAAGTTTGAATTCAATTAAGTTATTTTGTGACGTTATTTCCTCAAGTTAAATTTTAATAGTATTATAATTCCACACCAAACAAAACAGTTGGCTTTCCTCCGATAGCCATAGAGTACAGGATTGGTGAGATACAGTAGGATTCACTGATCACAGGGGTCACGGAAGACTGTTGTTGAACATTGTTAAAGCTGCATAGTCCGATGAAGTATCAAATTTTCAGAAGCAGAACAATTATCTAGAATTGATTCTACATATCTAAATTAGATACTGATGCGCTTATTAAGTATTTGTTGTCACATAGAAGGGGACACTAAGTCAATTTAATAGAAGCTGTTACTGCTGAAGCCTATGCTGTCTGAGTTTTGGCATGCATGCCAAAACTAATTTGGCATGTTTGCACTTCAAATATCTAAAAATAAATGTAGCCATTAAAAACAAGTTACTTAAACTAAAGTAAGGTAGATTGCAACAATCAATTTCATATATTTATCTCAGAAAAATGAAAGAAACACAAAACCATCCGACTATGCTGCTTTAAGCAAATTGAGAAGTAATGTGTACACGAACCGACAGTGGTTCGTGTGCGCGTGCGTATGTCGCCCATGATGGTGGCCACGCCGAAGTCACCGATACACACACTCATGTCGTCCATCATGAAGATATTACTCGGCTTTAGGTCTCTGGTAAAACAAGTACATACATTAACTAACGAGGGACTCCCTGCCTTGTGAGTGGAGGAGAGAGGGAGGGGGGGGGGGGGAGGGGGGGGGAGGGGGGGAGAAGGTGGAAGCAAGGGAAATAAGCAAAACATTGGTACATGAATGACAGGTACAGAACAAGATAAGAGAGAAAAAGAAACATATATGGGGAGGTAACTATGTTAGACTAGTATGGTAAGCGTTAGTAGGGTGGGTGGGCATAACTGATTATCTTTCTAGTGGTGACATACTCATTGAAAGGGTGATGGTGGGATGTAGGGTGGGCCTTTGTGTTTGAACTGGTCTTCATCATTTATGGTAATCTCAGAATATAACATCAGAATATAACATCAGAATATAACATCAGAATATAACATCAGAATATAACATCAGAATATAACATCAGAATATAACATCAGAATATAACATCAGAATATAACATCAGAATATAACATCAGAATATAACATCAGAATATAACATCAGAATATAACATCAGAATATAACATCAGAATATAACATCAGAATATAACATCAGAATATAACATCAGAATATAACATCAGAATATAACATCAGAATATAACCATAAAGTTGCATTTCGATTGTTAGTCAAATTGTATTATTATTATTATTATCATTTAGGTATTGAAATTAGGATAATGTGGCTGAGTGCGAAATCGAGTAGTCACACCCATGACATGTTATTGCAGTCATGCAACACTATAAAGTCCGCTATGAGTGCGCACTGTCACTAGTCGGTACCCGTCCCAATATGAATTAATTGTTTGTTTGTTGTGGTTTTACGTCCTTGCAACATCCATGGTCATATATGGACAGGTACCAACTTGTGACTGTCGCACTCATGGCGACTTTATACTCCTGATACGAGAGCTAACCAGTCCTTGCCCTATCCTATTAATGTTGCGTGCCAGGCTGGGTAGCGCAAGCATCAAAATTGTAAGTCATATGTAGACCAACATTTTGATAATGGTTACTATTGTAGTATTCATACTATTTATTTGTATATGTACCTACTATGGACCAATTTATGTAACTACCATAATGCTGAGTCTGAAATAAAGAATTGAATTGAATTGAATTGAATTACGTTACTTTGACTCAGATGGGGTTCGAACCCACGACCTCCCACATGGGAAGCCAGCCAGGGCTTTTAACAATTCAGCCATCCAGTCCGATAAGGTTCCAATAAAGTGGCTTAATATGCCTTCCTTGCAACAATACCTGTTTAATAATTGCACCAGTATCTAAGTTGGCTAAGTAGTTCTAGGCAAGTGCTTTGACTTAGAACATTTCATGGCTTCATCGGATTAGGCGAGTATTAAAAGCAGCATTATGTCGATTGTTCACTTACCTATGGATGACCTTCTTCTTATGTACATAGACGAGAGCCTCGATTATCTGACCCAGCCACTTCTTGATTAACTGGAATGTTTAGTATTAACAATATGTAACAATATGTAAAAATATGCTAAATATCTTGGGTATGCAGGTATTGCAGGTATTGCAATACCTCAGGGAGTTTGACGCCCCTGCCCTGCAGAGTTGTAAACCACTGCCTTGTGGTACAGGTTCTTGACAGAACCGAAGGCTAAGGGAGCAAACCCTAAACAGAAAACCATGTCACTGTGGCAGCCTTAAGGGCGGTTGATGTATGAAACTCCCAACCACCCACTGCAGGGACAAATAGTTTTGCGCCTGTCTGGACATGTTCTTGCCGGTGTGAAACCTCTATTTGCTCCCCGAGAGAGTGCCGCTGGTAACTTGCAAAAGCCAGCAGCACTTCAACACTTTTGCAGGCAGATTTCATAAAATGTACAGTGCAGTCAAGTAATGAAAGCAGTCTTTGTCGCATCGCGACTGACAGCATGATGATGATGATGATGATGATGAACACATCACTTTGAACACTCTAACAAATTTAAAAGAACAGGAAAACCACAATGTATTGGTAATCGCTACATCTGATTTCCCTTTTTAAGCTGTGTTAGACTTTGAGTTGAGTTTTATTTAATTACAAACATGTAGTGCAGTATAACTAACTGTGTGGCTTCCACAAAGGGGTTATCTTCCTACAATTATGATTGTGAGTTTACAAAATTCATGAGTGTCCATTGACACAAAATTGATTGTATGCTTTTACATGTAAAAGCGATGGTTTGAACAAAAACAAACATTTCTCGCCCTGAATATGGCCTATGCTGCCGACACGGCGTAAAGCAACCACCAATCAATCAATCCTACTCAGATACCAATACTAATTTTAATTAAGGTTCATTCTTATACAAGATGCACTGTTACAAACGATGTCTAAAATTAATAGCAAAAACAGAACCAATGATATTTGGAAGTAATTTCTTTTTTCTAATCAGAGGTAAAGGAGGGAGGGAAAAAAGCGGAAATCGAAGGAGAGGTGGGCGATAATATTTACAAATATGACAGCAGAACGCTGTCCGGGCAGAGTGTGGTAATGATCGCTCATAGGCATGCTGCAAAATCTATTCGTGGAGAGTATTGCATAAAAACTGACTTTTGGGGGGATTTTCTGTAATTTCCTGATACTATCAGTGATAGTGTTAAACCCATGAGAGAATTTCCGCATTTTTGTAGAAATCCACTTTGTTTTTACGTCGTAGTAGGATGGACCACCCCTTGCATAAGAGCATGTGACTGACTACTCTTAGCATTTTGTGAATTAATCAGCGATTATTAAAAATCGCGGAAATTCGCGAAATAACTAATGATTCGGTACAGCATATACACAATAATCTGTGAATTTATAACCCCATTCCTTTGGACACTCACTTTGAGACAGCCATTAAACAGGGAGACCACTAACCAATTAGGTCAATCTCACGACCTTATTACTCCTGCCCTCATTCCCAATACCATATATGGCATTAGTCAGCTTCCAGACTACCTTCACATTAATAGGTCATTCCTCATCATGTGACCATCAGGAGATGTGAATCTGTGCCACAACAAGACTTTTGACCAGCTTGCCGAAATGATTTTGGGTTATTCCCAATTTCATTGAAATGACTCAGGAATAATAAATAATAGGTTATAATAGTCAACCTGATATATTTATCTAAAAAATGATGCAAGAATTCGAAAGCCATCGGACTATATAACTTTAATGTTGATGTTGCTTTCAAAGGATCTAAATTCTGATAGCATCCCATCAAATGGATTAAACAAATTTATTCAGGGCACTCTTGATATGCAGTAGAGTTACCACTGAGGGGTTCTTTTGTACTCCTTATGTGCATTGTAATATCTCCAACACTTCCCCAATTCTCCTACACGATCCCTTTACTGCTCTGTAGGCCTACTGTCAACATCAAAAAGATTTGTGTAAAAAAAAACTCTCACCACATCAATGTTCTCCGCAGTATTCAGAAAAGGAATGGCTGGAATCGGTAGAGCTGGTAGGAAAGGGGTGGTGGGAATTTGTAGAGCTAGTAGGAAAGGGATGGTGTGGAATTTGTAGAGCTGGTGGGAAAGGGATGGTGGGAATTTGTAGAGCTGGTAGGAAAGGGATGGCGGGAATGGGATGGCGGGAATTTGTAGAAACTCTTAGGAAGCTGTGCAACTGATGCTGCCACTGGACGGCGGGCTTACTGAAATAAGTATTGTCATGGGGTGATGAAAATGGGAAATATTTCGCCTAGAGCGGGACTCGAACCCACATCTCTTTGCATTCCGGGCCAGTGTGCTAACCATTACACCACCTGATATCAACATACTACCCATGCCTACCTGTCTATGTGGTTACTTGCCTGAGAGGTCAGTGCATACTACACTATTAATAAATCTTAAAGTGGCCAGTTATACATCGTGGCGACGGGAACCGTACTCCGCCAAATGCTCTCCAAGCACAACCTTGTTTAGTTTTTATGTTTATAGAACCAAATATGTGTGGGGAGAGTAGTGCTGCGAACGCCATCCCTTATGATATGTAGCGAGACCCATGTACATATGGGCGGAATACCAATGCATCAGCACTGATGAATGAAATGCTTGGATGAATAAAATATTGATTACAATTTCTTAGATCTTTTATGTAGAATATAATTTATTATATATATATATAAAGGAGGCGGAGTTTCCCCCCTTCTCTTCTTTAATTAATTATTTATTTCTTATTTATTCTTCACTGTATATTCACCCCGTGCCACTCTTTTGCCCCGGGACTGCCATCTCATTGCTGCTTGGCTCAGTCCAGCCTTGACTGCACGCAGAGCACCACTTATTTTTAGCTTTAGGTAGGGCTGTTATTTTGCTCGGCCAAGGGACCTTCAAGCAAAAATAAAAGAAGGTTCCCCACCACTACTCATTGTTCTCTCTCTTTCCTTACCTAGCCTAAATTTATATATTTGTTAAAGGTAGAGATGATAAAGCTCTGGTTACCAGCTCACTGAGCACCAGCTTCTGCTCACGCTGCTTCTTCAGGACCCGGGAGAGGTCACCTTTCTTGTAATATTCCATGACGATACACACGAACATCCCACATTCCTGAAATGATGAGCACAAATTCTGAATGACAAATCACTATATTTAAATAAACCAAAGTTATCTGTAAACAACACTCAGCTGTAAACAACACTCAGTAAGCTATTTTCTTTTTTTTACTAAATGTATTTTATTCAGCGAATAATGTCTTTTGTCAGCGCCAGAGCACTGGTCTTCCGGCCGTTCATTAAAATTTGATGGAACATAAATGACAATATCAGTTGCAATAATAACCACATGAAAATCCTATTTGATAATAAGTAACCCAAAGCTTCCAGTACAATAGCCACACAATTTAAGACTCTTAATTTTGGTACTTTAAGTTAAAGATTCGGTTTCCTGATATTCCCTGTATTTTAACCTATTTCTTTTCTTTAAAAAAAAAAAGAGATATTAACTGTGGCATAAATTTCACTTAGAATAACGCCACCAGCCGAGAACAGCCGTCTAGGCTAAATAAATAAATACATAAAACATTTATATAGTGCCCGATCCAGCAAGCCGTTCTCAGGCGTTTTACATAACAAACAAATATACAGGAAAATAAATTTCACCTAGTTAAAAGCAGATTTAAACAAATGTGTCTTAAGACCTGACATGACAGTAATGCTCACAGCCTGACCCTCAGACTTGCAATGAACAGGTTGTTTCAAGATATCAGGGTTCGTACAAAATATACTAATCAGGAATAACGACCAGACGGGATGGCCGAATGAGTTACAGAATCCGTCTCCCGTGGTGGTAGATCGTGGGATCGAATCCTGGTCGAGTCAAACCAATGACTTAAAAATTGATACTTGTCGCTTCCTAGCCAGATGCTCGGCATTACTAGGATAGGACAAGGAGCAGTGGAATGAGGAAGACCAGTCGTCTGCGATTGAAATTTCCCCTGCTTAAACAACTAATGTACCAAAATAAACAACAACAAACATATTCGATCATTATTATTTTGAATAAGTGGAAAATTGTGTTGGTTGTGTTACTGCTCTTTAATTAATGCACCAGCCCACCTGAGCCTCGTTTCATGCAAATAACCTAGAGCTTCACCAAGGCAACCCAAAATGCCATATATACCTTTACATAATCTTTTTATTTTAAAGATATGGTCACTTGATTGAAACATGTATTCCGTAGATGAATATTCTTTAAACCGCAACAAAATATTCCACGCATATAAATACTAACTGCATTTCACTTAGAACAACTGAGAATTTCTTATTTGCATCCATGTCTTTATTCAGGCATGCCAACAATTCTGAGACCTAAAAGGATGGGTCATTGTCCCTAAGTCGGGAAAACGCCAATCGACGGGTATCGACAAGTGTCAAAATCAATCCCCACAAGTCGGGAAACTCCCATCCCTGTTTATTATTCATGAATATCCATTCTACATGGATCCTATTCAAAATCCATCTGGTGCAAACTTGGTACTCGCTTCTAAAGTTGACCTACAAAACCCCGAGTCCGGAAAGGGTCATTAATAGAAAAAAAACTTGTTTTATTTAACGACGCCTCTAGAGCAGATTGATTTTCATATTATCGGCTATTAGACGTCAAACATATGGGCATTCCGATATATTTCTTTGGAGGAAACCCACTGCCGCCACATAGGCTACTCTTTGGATAAGCACAAGGGGACTTTTATATGCACTTTTCCATAGACCGGATTTCTCATACAACAGCCTTTGATGAACCAGGTGTGGACCACTGGTTGGAATGGAAAATATCCCAAACTACAACTGGGTCCAGTGAGCAGGATCGATTGGATGACCCACACACAGGGATGAAAGTGCTCTCCGGGAAAAAAAGCGAAAATGCTGATATTCTCCCATAGGTTTAGCATTGTCAGGGAATCGCAGAAAATTCTCGGAAGTCGGGTTATATATATATTGGTATACGCTGATAGTGCTGCGCCATTTGAAGCATATTAGTAGTGTACGCTGATAGTGCTGCGGTCTCAGCACCACATATTAGTATACGCTGATGGTGCTGCGGGATTGAAAAATCCCGGAAATCCGCGGAATCGCGGAGATCTTTCATCCCTGCCCACATTCACAGGTGGACACTCTACTGTCTGAGCTACGTCCCGCTTCCCGGGTCATTAATAGAACACATCAGGGAGGTTTCTTACCTCCTTGTCCCAGGTGACGAAGAACTCCTTGTAGCCGCAGATGTAGGGGTGCGGAAGGTCCTGTAGGGCCACCGCCTGAAGTACACCAGTACATAGGTTTATTGGAGTTCTACATCCTAGCAACATCGAAGGTCATATCAGGTCGGGCACCGACTTGTGATAGCAACTTGGTTACTGCCCACCGTCACCATAACTAATTTCCCACTCAGTCACATTACCCTGATAACTGACCTAAACAGTCCTTGCCATATTCTAGTAATGCCAAGCACCAGGCCGGTTAGTGACAAGTATAAATTTTGTAGGTCATTGGTTTGATTGACTCGGCTGGGGTTTGAACTCACAACCTTCCACATGGGAAGCCTGCACCTTTACCGATTCGGCAACCATGTCCAGAGAAAGGGAGAAAACTCAACGCAATCAATCCATAAATAAAGTAATCACTAAAACTATAACGTATTCAATGCATAATTCTGTGTTTTTATATGTTATATACAGGGATGAAAGTCCTCTCCGGGAAAAAAAAGCGGAAATGCGAATATTCTCCCATAGGTGTAGCATTGTCAGGGAATCACGGAAAATTTCCGGAAGTGGGGTTTCATATATATTGGTATACGTTGATAGTGCTGCGCTGTTTGGAGCATTATTAGTATTATACGCTGATAGTGCTGCGGCGTCCGCACCACATAGTGGTATACGCTGATGGTGCTGCAGGGTTGAACAATCCTGGAAATCCGCGGAATCGCGGAGATCTTTCATCCTTGTATATAGGTTTTGAGGTTATACATATTATGTGGTACAATCAATTTAATCAATTATTATTTTTCTTTACGCAACAACACAGAGAAATGGCTACATTCTGATCTACAAATTCCCTGCTGAAACACCGGGAATAATTGAATTTACGAGTTTTCACGAGTAACATTAGCTATTTCCCTCAGACAGATAAATACCCCATTCATACTATACCTCATGGAATGCCTTGTTTGCCTCGCTTTCATCATGGCACTCCACCTGAAAGAAATATAAATAAGAAAATAGTAATTCATTCTAGAAACCATTTATGCCTGAGCAGAATAGAGTCTATAGTAAGTAAGCAGTGATAGAAATAAGCCAAATTTTGTACTTGTCCACAGGACAAGTCTTGTGTGATTTCAACCTGGCCGACTTTATTTTCACTTTTTCACAGTACTTACCTTACAGTTACAGTAAATACAGGTTTGTCAGCCCAAAATTTCCACTTGTCCAACGGAAAAGCTAAAGCCATATTCTGCATATCAACACCTACTCTCAATTGGCTCAGACAAGCGGACAAGCCTTGTTTCAAACGGTGGTAGGGTAATAAGATAATTGTAAATTATGGGTGGTTCTTGGAGAACCAGCACACATCACCTTACACACTCAAATCATTCATTGGCTCTCACACCCCCTCGGCCAATCATCGCTTCCCTGTCATCTCACCCAGATCATCAAATTTCCGATGGTTTCGAATTTTTTCTATTTTCTGAACTAAATATATGAACTAAATATATGATATTAATTGCAATAATAAACCGTACTTTAGCTTAAAGCAACTTTTATTTTAAATGGCTAACTTTGGAGATATTTTAAGTTCAAACATACAACAATAATTTTGGCGTGCTTTTGACACCATAGGCAATAACAGTTATATTAACTTGGTGTAAATAAACTGTTCATGTCCACTTCTAAGTTCTATGTTGATGGTCCCCTCTTTGTGAATCCTCACTCTGGCTGTATTTGATTATGACGGTTCGGACCATTCGGGTCATCCGAGTTGTCAGGATTTCAAATAGAACACCCCGAGTGAACCTAAAAATACACAGGCCGTGTGCAAAACGATCCGACTCCAATGCCCCAAGTCATGTCTCGGGGTGCAGGGAGCATGTGTGCTGGTACCTCTGTGTGTCATGTATTGCAAAGCTACTTTTTTCTTTTCTTTTTTTTTAAATGTAAAAGACCATCTAGATTAAAATGGACATATAACTAAATTGTGCAATCATAAAATACTATAAATCCTATTTTGCTGTACTTAGGGCGGGAGTTTTTTTTTGTTTTTTTTGCTTACTCAATTCCTCTACCACACTTTGTCGTGTTTATTTTGTTCTCATTCAGTAGGCTTTTTGGCTGGCCGCCAAAAAAAAAAACATGCCCTAGCTCTCAGCACATTACCCTCTTTCAAAACTTCATTGCTGCGAGTGAGTGGGTCAGAGCTAAAAATAACTACTTTCACCGTAAAATAGAGGTCACTAGCGGAAAGGTAAGAGACGGAGGATTGAAAACTTTGGAATGTTCATATAACTTAATTTTCCAAATATTTGCCACGAAAAAATAACATTACATAGAAAGATTGCTTCGCTACAAAACTGGATTATTAAGCATCATTCCCCTTAACCATAGGAACTTAATGAAGGGTGTCTTTATTTTTAGGAAGCAGTTGTCCTTTTAGATGTGGATATAGCTCAAAAACAGTGTAATCACACTATAGATCTTTTCATTTTGGTACAAAAATGTAATCAATATCTCAAAGAGAACTATACTCATACTCATCCGCTTCTGATTTTGTTAGGCTTATAAGCCTGTATCAGGTCGATGCATGTCAAAATTTGATTTACTAGGATTAAATGCATCGAGTACCGGATGTGTGCAATATTGCAGCCCCCTCCATGCTTATCCAGTCTGCCTTTGAAGGCGTTGACGGAAGGCGCTTCTATGACATGTTCAGGCAGTGCGTTCCAGGCATTTACTATCCTGTTACTGAAGAATTGCTGTCTGACAGGTTTTATTGCTCTTTCCTTCTTCAGCTTGTATCGATGACCTCTAGTTTTACAGTTGGCCAGCTTCAGGTATCTAGCATCAACTGCATATCTCCCAGTGACGTGTTTGAATGCTTCTATTATGTCTCCCCTGGCCCTTCGGTAGTATAAGCTGGGTAGGTTGAGAATCCTGAGACGTTCTTCGTATGGTAGTTCTCTTATGGTTGGTGATAACTTTGTAGCACGTCTCTGTACACTCTCGATCATTGACATAGTTATAAAAGTACATCTATAGATTTAAACAGATTTGAGATTTTATTAAGGATGGTTAGTGAATATCGGATAATTTATGTATGATGTCAAATTGCTTTGAAACTATTAATTTAAATGGTCTGAAAAAAGTATCGAGATTACAATTTGTTCTAGACATAATTTAACAAAAGTAATGCACTGAATCTGCCTTTACAATACTTCTAAAGCAATCTTAATATAATACGGTGAGTTGAGTAACTGAATGTTTTTCCTGATCTGGTGTATTTTGCGGATATGCTAGTAGTAAATTGGCTACATAAATATAAAGAAATGTCATTTGAAATTCACCAGTTAGGTTATCTTACACTGTCCACATTTATCTCCTATAATTGGTATATGTATTATTAGGATTACATATAGCCTACCTTTACTTAGTCAAGATAGGTTATAGTTAGGGTTCTGAAAGCTATATTTATTCATTTATTTTACTGGACGGATTCGATGGGTACATACTATAGTGAGATCCATTGCATTTGACAATTTGCTAGTTTGAACGTTATTAAAAAAATTCAACTGAACTCATTGCCATTGACTTTGACTTATTGCTCTACTGACTACTCATTAGACTACTAATTTCGACTATACAACGCTGAAGTCTGCTTGTTATGGCTTATTATGCCAACCAGACCATTCGTGAAGTATGAGTCACATGGCAGTGGCATAGTTGGCCAACGTGTCTATAGAAATAAAAATGCTGTATTGAAATAAAAATGTTTTAAAAGTACATCCACTAGACAGGTACTGAGGTAGGAACTAGATCATGACATATAATTTTATTTCGCTATAAGTCGATGGACAAGCCACAAGCTTGACAAGGTAAACATCATTTAACAGCGTGTTTCGACTTGCTTAGTTGGTATGTAAATAGTGGTTGATACTGCATTACTTGGTTTGATCAGCCGTTCACTGATTTAATAATAGGAAAATCGATGTACGCACATTTAGACGAATGATTTACTAAATTAACCGCACTTAAATTTCTTTCAACTTACCTTTTTCAGAACATATTTATTGGACTCTTTTCTGTGTTCGACTAGATACACCGCGCCCTGGGCCCCTTTCCCGAGGCGCTGTATGATCTATGAAAAATATATAAATAAACAAACGTGTTATTAAATAACCATGCGCTATGGCAGTGTACATCCATATATTTCGAATGATGCGTATCCACGGTTAAATATAACTTCGAGAAAATATGGTGATATTGTTAACAAAAACTGCGAACGCACCTTGTAGTTGTCCATTTCGTACGTTGTGGTAACCACTCGCTCCAAGGAAGCCTACGCATGCGCACGTCCGTGTGTGCGCTGTTAGCTGAGTTGGCGGTACGCTGAGAGATCTGTGAAGACACTGTCACAAATGCTGCTGATGTGTTGCAAAGTGTTTCAGTTAGTACTGAAGACACATTGTACTACCTACACAATTCCCGCAGTAGATATATGTCCCTTTTTGATACTCCGATGCAGGAGAATGTTTTCCACAATGGTAGTAGTATATATCTATCCAGTTATACCGGTCTTTCAGTAATCCCGATAGTTCCCGTCACTTAGGACAGATGGCGCGGCTGCTTATATGTGTTGCTCCAGTAGCTTACTCTGTGAAATAGGCCAGGGGACCAGACAACACCTACCTTAGAATTTACCATAAAACTATAAGAAAGGTAACTTAGATCACTTGCTGTTCTGACCCCGCTTCATCCACTCTCTTCTATCTCCTCTCAAGCTGCCGACCTCCTCCTGGTTTGATCTAAGAAAACACTGCAAGGGCAGGCTTTTCACTAGATAAAGGATTCACCCGGTACTTGTAGTACACGGGTGAAGACCAGCCTTATATAAATACTTGCGAAAATAGCGTTAGTATGGAAGTGAGGCTCCAGTATGTAGCCCCAGTATCAAATGGCTACCAATATTGTGCATGTTATGTAGTAACATGAGTAATTCATAACAATTGGTCACCTCACATCTACTGAATTACTTGGTTGCCAAAAACAGAACAAGTTAAAACATAAGAACTGGCATAACTCACAGCTTAGATCTTATTATTCTGTACACTATGCTGACAGGCAAAGAAATAATCAAAAACAAAAAGTTATTAACCTTAATTTAGAAAAAACCAGTTATTTCATTTGGCTAACCAAGTAATTCTATTACATGGTGTGACGTATTCCACATAACTGGTTTGGGCTTACAAGTAATCTAATGGATAACTGGTTAAACTCATATTCTGGAGATACTGTTATGATAACATATAAAAGGAATAATATAAAAAATGTCATAAACTATGAAATTAATTAATATAAGTTGATCTCCAACTGCTAGTGGATTTCTCAATGAATTTGAATTCCCAGTTCTATATATGCATGTTATATAACTCTTCAGTAAATTCTAGACTGGGATTTTATTCATCTCTATTGTTCTCTTGTAAACTCACAAATGGGTGCAAACTTAGATGAAGTTCTATCTACTAATTAGATTGAGCTTCTAAGTAAAAATAATAGATAAACTGGGTTAACTCATATTCTGTAGATAGTGGTTTCATAGTTTCAAATGAAATCAATTACCTTGCAGATATGTATCTACTAAAATTTCTTAACAAGAACTTAAATGATTTTAAATTGATCTCCAACGTTTAAATGGACAATCTCAAAGAATTAGAACTCCCAGTTATATCTGCATGTTATATAATTCATCAGTAATTTTAGACTAGGATTTATTCCTTCTTTGTTCTGTTGTAAACTGACAAATGGGTTCAAACTGAAGTTAATTTCTATCTACTAACTAGATTGAGCTTCTAAAGCATTATAATAGATAAACTGGGTTAACTCTTATTCTAGAGATAATGGTCTCATACTTTCAAAAAGAAATCAAATACCTTACTAATATGTATCTAATGAAATTTATAAACATGAACCCAAATAAAGTTCAAATCTCCAACTATTAATGGACAATCTCAAAGAATTAGAAATCCCAGTTCTATATATGTATGTTACATAAATCATCAGTAACTGGGTTAACTCATATTCTAGAGATAATGGTCTCCTAGTTTCTAAAAAATCAAATGCCTTGCTGATATGTATCTACTGAAACTTGTAAACTTGAACTTAAATAAAATTCAAGTTGATCTCCAACTATTAAATGGACAATCTCAAAGAATCAGAATTCCAAGATCTATCTATGTATGTTATTTAAATCATCATTAATGTTAAAAACTAAGATTTAATTCATATTTCTTGTTCTGTATTAAAAATGCCAAAGAACTCTGTTGGAATGACTGAACCCACAACATAGAAGATCTCTGACTTTCAAACTGGTGTTGCCAAGTGATGTAAACAAAACTTGTATGCGTTGCCATATCCACTCAATTCAATCTGTGATCCAAGGACTTTGCATCTGTGTTGCTAGGTCCGGTAGTCAAGAAACATTCATGTCTCCAAGCACTCAAATCAAATGTCAACAACAATCTCCAAGGAAACCCTTAGTATATATAGAGGTGGAAATACCTAGGCTCTCCAACTCACCTGGTCCTGGCACTCATACAGTAAACACCTGGAAGACGGTTTTTCCCCACCCTCCCTCCCTCTTGTACTTACGATATGGCTACTAGGGCTGAGTGTTAGAGGTTTTTCGGTTGAATCGAACCCGGAACTTTGAGTGTGTGTGTTTAATAACATAGCCTGTGTGTTCTTATGATATGACTTAAACTGACAAGTGGTATAATACTTCTGTATACTTAAAAATGATTGATGTACAAACCTATTTGCTACGAATAAGCTTGAAGATGTAAATAAATTATAAATTTACTCCCAGTCCAGTCTTTTGTTATGAATTATGCATATAGGCACAGAGTTGGTGAAATGGGAGAGAATGCAAAAAAAGACAAGATGGCGGCCGCAGAACGCCGTCGATTTCACTTTTAAATCTTATTAAACTAGATATTATATTATATTTTTCAACTCAAAGGTAGCGGGTAAATAATAAAACAGATGTAAAGAATAAATGTTGCTTCTTAGATTGTTAAATTAGGCCCTCAATTCTTTTACCCGCATTTTCGCCAGCTTTTACATAAGGCTGGTTTGCACCCCTACTGCAGCAGTACGGGGTGAATCTTGTACCTAGCTTTTCACCTTCTAACCTCTATTACGTTTCTGACTCCTACTTGCTGACTTGTCACCAAATACCTAGAAGTCATGATACTTTGACTCAACTCTCCACACTTCTCTTTCCTTCTTTTTGACTGTACTGTGTCACTTCTTATCTAGATGTACATAATTTGTGGTATCGCCCCCTTTCGTCGAGTTCTGGTACGTCCCGAGAGGTGGAGTGGTGGTGCGAACATTACTCCTAGCCTGGTTCCCTGGCCTTTCCACAGAGGTTGCCACTGAGGCGGCACCTACCGGAAACCATGGGTACTGGAACTTTCCTGACCTTTGTTTTCACAGATGTCGCCACTGTTGCCACACATACACCCTCCAGCGGCCATTGGAGGTACTAAACGCGACAGCCTCCCAGTGGCGACATCTGTGAGCAAAGGCCAGGGTACCAGGTTAGCTGGTTTTGGGCAAGTCCATACCGTACCGTTAACTGCCCTCTTACGTCTATGGTTTCAAGTGATATTCATACACAGAATAAACAACAACTCACAAACATACAATATGATTCACCCCAGCAGATTAGCAATTCATTCTAGCGGAAGGACCTAAGCGCTAACTACATTTGATATCGTTGAAAAGAAAAGGCACAAAAATACTAGCGAACTATTTTTCACGGAAGCGGATATAGATAAAGGAGATGAGTTGTCCGGCACGCTTGGCATGCCGTCGACATGCTGCTGTTGAACCTCTCTGTCCAGACTGACTGAAGTCCAAATTGATTTCAAGGAGAAGGTTCAAGGGCCAATGATTTTTCGATTCGCAAGAGTGTTGAGTCAGATCGTTCACACATTGCCGTCTCGTAACATCATGTTGAAGGCAGGGATTTTCGGTGGACTGACAATTCTGATGCTATGGCAAGGGTTGTCTGTGCTCGTCACTGCTTCCCTGCTGTTAGCCGTGTATCTACTGACAGGAGGGTGGGCTTTTGCCAAGATTGTCGTGTTTACTCTACCAAGAGACGCAAGGTAAGTTATTGCACTTTGTATTATTCAAGCGGCGATAATATTTAGGCTTGCTGAGATCAAAGCCCCGCTTCAGAGGGCACTAAATATTAATGATTAGATGGCTTCTTTTGCTGTCATTGCCATAAACTTGCCCATGGTGATGGTCTTAGCCTTAGACCTTAGACTTAGTCAGTCCGCTGTGAAATAACTCAACTGTCTATGACCATGTCTATGAACTCATATCACAGCAGCCAGTGCAAGTATTGAAATAATATATCAGTCATATTGTTATAGATTGGCCAAGTCTCAATGGTTAAGGTTTGGGACACTGTGTGTATGTGTGGAAAGGGTGATAACCATTTGTCACGGGCAGGACCCATAAGCCATATCATTTCGGGGTAGCTTGTCGGTCCACGCGCCCTAATAATAGGCTAATTAATCATGTATGTTTCATCACAATATTTGTCTACTTATGATAAACCCTATTCTTTATTGTTGGCATGTTATAATTTAGAATGCTATAATATAAGTACTTTACGTGTTATTTATTACATTTCAAGGAAATATGTTCAAATTGTTTTTTTTTATACTATATACATTTCTGTCTGTGATGGTATTTAGTCATATTACTTGTTAATATGTCAAAGTGCATTTTGATAAGCACCTTTTGTCCCCACCCATGAAACCTGTTGTCATATATATATAATATTTATATATAGGGCTATGTATACATTTATGCACATGCGTATATAATATATATTTTCACACATGTGCGTGCTTCATAATGTATAGCCGTGTTTACACGGGGAATTGTGAAACGATCTAGACAAAGCGATTCATATGAAGCGTTTTAGATGCGTGTTTACACGGCGGAGTTTGAAAGTGTGTCGGCGCCGGGAACAAGCAGGCGCCTGTAGCTGGCATGCACTGCTATTTTGTTTAGTTTACACACGTCGATTCGACGCAGATGTAGCTGCTATGCTAATATCGCTTGGAATTTAAGGTTAATTTAATTAAATTTCATTATTTGAGTCTGTAATTCTGTTAAATATGATCGCATTCACTAGATTTCGGCGTAATCGGGCCCTAACACTGCCGGGAACCAGCGATTAGTTACTGCTCCCCCTGTTCCCGGCACGCACTACTATTTTATACTATCGCCGCCCGGGAACAAGCTGAATCGCTTCAAATAAACCACCTCCCGAGGTGGTATAGATGAGGCGTTTCATATGAAGCGATTCAGCCCTAAAACGCCACAGCATCGCGTTTACACGACAAATGTGAATCGATCTAGGCAAGGCGTTTCATATGAGGCGTTTTAAATCTCCCGTGTAAACACAGCTTAAGAAACTTATGCAAATATAAATGACTGGACTTCTAGAATATTAGCCTTGTTAGCCTGACGCCGATTCTCCACTTGGTATCCAACCGTACTACAAACTCCCTAGTTAATATTTAGGCTTGCTGAGATCAAAGCCCCGCTTCAGAGGGCACTAAATATTAATGATTAGATGGCTTCTTTTGCTGTCATTGCCATAAACTTGCCCATGGTCTTAGCCTTAGACCTTAGACTTAGTCAGTCCGCTGTGAAATAACTCAACTGTCTATGACCATGTCTATGAACTCATATCGCAGCAGCCAGTACAAGTATTGAAATAATATATTAGTCATATTGTTATAGATTGGCCAAGTCTCAATGGTTAAGGTTTGGGACACTGTGTGTATGTGTGGAAAGGGTGATAACCATTTGTCACGGGCAGGAGCCATATCATTTCGGGGTAGCTTGTCGGTCCACGCGCCCTAATAATAGGCTAATTAATCATGTATGTTTCATCACAATATTTGTCTACTTATGATAAACCCTATTCTTTATTGTTGGCATGTTATAATTTAGAATGCTAT
The DNA here is from genome assembly GCA_030323885.1 of Branchipolynoe longqiensis. Taxonomy (NCBI): domain Eukaryota; kingdom Metazoa; phylum Annelida; class Polychaeta; order Phyllodocida; family Polynoidae; genus Branchipolynoe; species Branchipolynoe longqiensis. The sequence continues at coordinate 15,895,259 of CM059201.1, forward strand.
AATATAAGTACTTTACGTGTTATTTATTACTTTTCAAGCAAATATGTTCAAATTGTTTTTTTTTAAACTATATACATTTCTGTCTGTGATGGTATTTAGTCATATTACTTGTTAATATGTCAAAGTGCATTTTGATAAGCACCTTTTGTCCCCACCCATGAAACCTGTTGTCATATATATATATAATACTTATATATAGGGCTATGTATACATTTATGCACATGCGTATATAATATATATATTCACACATGTGCGTGCTTCATAATGTAAGAAACTTATGCAAATATAAATGACTGGACTTCTAGAATATTAGCCTTGTTAGCCTGACGCCGATTCTCCACTTGGTATCCAACCGTACTACAAACTCCCTAGTTAATATTTAGGCTTGCTGAGATCAAAGCCCCGCTTCAGAGGGCACTAAATATTAATGATTAGATGGCTTCTTTTGCTGTCATTGCCATAAACTTGCCCATGGTCTTAGCCTTAGACCGTAGACTTAGTCAGTCCGCTGTGAAATAACTCAACTGTCTATGACCATGTCTATGAACTCATATCACAGCAGCCAGTGCAAGTATTGAAATAATATATTAGTCATATTGTTATAGATTGGCCAAGTCTCAATGGTTAAGGTTTGGGACACTGTGTGTATGTGTGGAAAGGGTGATAACCATTTGTCACGGGCAGGACCCATAAGCCATATCATTTCGGGGTAGCTTGTCGGTCCACGCGCCCTAATAATAGGCTAATTAATCATGTATGTTTCATCACAATATTTGTCTACTTATGATAAATCCTATTCTTTATTGTTGGCATGTTATAATTTAGAATGCTATAATATAAGTACTTTACGTGTTATTTATTACATTTCAAGCAAATATGTTCAAATTGTTTTTTTTTAAACTATATACATTTCTGTCTGTGATGGTATTTAGTCATATTACTTGTTAATATGTCAAAGTGCATTTTGATAAGCACCTTTTGTCCCCACCCATGAAACCTGTTGTCATATATATATAATAGTTATATATAGGGCTATGTATACATTTATGCACATGCGTATATAATATATATATTCACACATGTGCGTGCTTCATAATGTAAGAAACTTATGCAAATATAAATGACTGGACTTCTAGAATATTAGCCTTGTTAGCCTGACGCCGATTCTCCACTTGGTATCCAACCGTACTACAAACTCCCTAGTTAATATTTAGGCTTGCTGAGATCAAAGCCCCGCTTCAGAGGGCACTAAATATTAATGATTAGATGGCTTCTTTTGCTGTCATTGCCATAAACTTGCCCATGGTCTTAACCTTAGACTTAGTCAGTCCGCTGTGAAATAACTCAACTGTCTATGACCATGTCTATGAACTCATATCACAGCAGCCAGTGCAAGTATTGAAATAATATATTAGTCATATTGTTATAGATTGGCCAAGTCTCAATGGTTAAGGTTTGGGACACTGTGTGTATGTGTGGAAAGGGTGATAACCATTTGTCACGGGCAGGACCCATAAGCCATATCATTTCGGGGTAGCTTGTCGGTCCACGCGCCCTAATAATACGCTAATTAATCGTGTATGTTTCATCACAATATTTGTCTACTTATGATAAATCCTATTCTTTATTGTTGGCATGTTATAATTTAGAATGCTATAATATAAGTACTTTACGTGTTATTTATTACTTTTCAAGCAAATATGTTCAAATTGTTTTTTTTTAAACTATATACATTTCTGTCTGTGATGGTATTTAGTCATATTACTTGTTAATATGTCAAAGTGCATTTTGATAAGCACCTTTTGTCCCCACCCATGAAACCTGTTGTCATATATATATATATAATAGTTATATATAGGGCTATGTATACATTTATGCACATGCGTATATAATATATATATTCACACATGTGCATGCTTCATAATGTAAGAAACTTATGCAAATATAAATGACTGGACTTCTAGAATATTAGCCTTGTTAGCCTGACGCCGATTCTCCACTTGGTATCCAACCGTACTACAAACTCCCTAGTTACTGTGTCAACAACAAAAACCACATAACCGAACCTGCCCACCACTCTCCCTCCTACACCCACCACCACTAGCCCTCATACCGCCCCCTCTAGTGCCTTACATCTTGAGGGGGTTCTGTAAGTTGTTACCTGCAACCATCATCAATTAAGCAAGATCGTGACTGGGTGGCTCAGGCAGAGGTCGAAGCAGTTGAGGTGGCTTCCCATGCGGAAGGTCGGGAGTTCGAATCCCGGCCGAGTCAAACCAATGCCATACAAACTTGTCGCTACCTAGCCTGGCACTCGGCATTACTAGGATAGGGAAAGGACGTGGTTTATCAGTATCAGGATATGACTGAGTGTGATATCGGATCGTGGTGCCAGCGGCATGATCTCCCAGTGGGGCAGCACTATGAAGTCACTATGATTGTGCATTGTGACAAGTCCGTATGCGTCCTGATAATATAAGGACACATACCAACTCATATATGTTGTTAGGACGTAAAACCCCACCAAACAAACAAGTTTGTGTTTTTTTACCCTGTTAGTATTAGACACTAGTTAGGTCCATAAATACATAGCCTGCTGTATACAAATGAACTGAACATAAACTGTTATGAATAGTTTATTCAACACATAAACCTACATATTACTATAATACCAATAGACCATGTCGTAATGATGAGTATTTTGTTCTTGATATATTCCCACCCCACTATCAATTTCCAGGGGGTTTTCCGCTTTGAGTGGACAAAACCTGTTTATCCGAGGCGATTGTTTTCCATGTTTTTTTCCCCCTTCACCTTGTGGAAAAAAACCTCCAGCCCTGCTGATATTACCTTAGATGTTGCTAAGATATATATAAAAATATAAAACAACCATTTATGCACACATTTGCATCATGATTATGAACATCAGGTTATTAATATCAGGAATGGCCCCCGCGTTTCCACGACACACATAAAATAGGACAGTCCTTTACAGGCTAACCACAAGAGAATCCTGGGAAATTTATCATTTTGTTGTTTTCTTTGTTCTTATTGGCTGGGGTTACTTTCACCCCTATAATATATAGGGCCTCGGACCAGAAGGGATGGCCGAATGAGTTAGAGCGTCCATCTCCCATGTTGGTAGTTGGTGGGTTTGAACCCTGGTCGAGTCAAACCAATGGCTTAAAAATTGAATCTTGTTGCTTCCTAGCCAGGCACTCGGCATTATTAGGATAGCGCAAGGAGTAGTGGAATGAGGAAGACCAATCGTCAGCGATTGAAATTTTCCCTGCTTAAACAACTAATGAGTAATGTACCCCCCCCAAAAAGGCTGCCTAGTTGTATGTCAGCCGTTAAAAGCAATTCTCGGAATTCTGTTTAGAAAATGCATCATCGTACATGAGAAAGCTGAAGTCAAAATATACATTTTGTGTTGTTGGATCAAATGCATAATCCATTGTCATTCAATTACATAATATAATTATATTCGGGGCTGGAGATTACCTTGTAGGTTGTATCTAATTCACTCTAAAAACTAAAATTACAAAAAAGAACTTACAAATTAATCTGGAGATTGAGTGACTTTGATCGTTGCGATTAGAACTATGCATTAAGATAGAGCGCCTTGTTTGATCTTTATTGTGCGTAGAAGCCCAGCAAAGAAGGAGGATATGACGTAGGCCATTTATAAATAGAACATGATCAGGGTTCACACAATCTGGAGCAGGCCTCGAATTTGAGTGGTCTCGTCCTGTTTGAAATGACGACTGTAGGAGGCTGGTCCCGGCAGCTTTGACGGATGTGTCAGACCTCAGTTAGTTAGTGTTAGTTAGTTAGTTAGTTAGTTAGTTAGTTAGTTAGTTAGTTAGTTAGTTAGTTAGTTAGTTAGTTAGTTAGTTAGTTAGTCAGCGAGAAGTGTCATTTCTGTCCTATAATTATCGGTTCATCGCTTTTACCAAATGTAAAAGCACAAAATCAACTATGTTTCGAAGAACACTTTTAAAGTTAAAATCTTGCAATTACAAAAAAGGTAAAATTCTAGATAAAAGCTGAAGATATCGTTCTTCCTTAATTGAATTGGTGAAAATTGTTTTAATGAACTATATAAGGTGGCATAGGCCTCTGTTGAAGCAGAGTCAGATCAAAGTGTCAAGATTTCTAAACCAAAGAACTTGCCTAGATTTGATCCTACATATATATCTGGGTCACTCTCCTGAAAACTGGCCAGGGGCCGTATGCAGGAGTCAGTGTTAGTGAGGCAAAACGGTGTTTGGCGGGAATTCCGGGTTAGCGGCGAAAAAATGGTATGCACGAGTCAGTGTTAGGCCTAACACCAAAGGCTTAGCCGGTGTTACCTTAACCCTAAAAAATATCAGGTTTAGCGAGTTTATTAGGGCCAAATCTATTCAATGCTGTCATATTTAAGAGAATTACATATGCAATAAGTGACATTTTATCAATTTAACCCTAAATTCGAAGCATTATTAAGGCTACTGCCGCATTGGCGGCGATATTAATAGTTATATTTTCGAATCGACGCACGTGAAGTAAACAAATCGCCGCCGACGCCGCTTTCAAGACTGGCAGCGGCGGCAGTGTGTTCACTGTAAGTTCGTCGATTCGAAAATATAACTATTAATATCGCCGCCAATGCGGCGGTAGCCTTAAAACGCTTCGAATTTAGGGTTAATTTGAATAAATTTCACTTATTGCGTATCTAATTCTGTTAAATATGGTCGCATTGAATAGCTTTAAGCCTCATATATGGGTACAGACGCAGAGGGATTTCCCAAATCTATAAATAATTTCACGTTTAGCTAAAATGTAAGTGTTACGCGCTCCTGCATATCACTTGACACAGTTCCTGACATCGGCGATAGCTAATCGGTAATAGGCTGTAACACCAAACCCCGCTAACACTGACTCCTGCATACAGGCCCTGAAGTGTCACAGGGAGCGTTAAAATTTAATATTTCAATTTTTAAAATTTGTTGGTTGCAAATGAAAGCTGGAAAGCTCCCCTTTACATCTAAGCAGAATTAAATGCACCACAAACAGCAGTTATTGGTTGGGACACCGCAACAGGCTAGTCATTGTATATGTACAGTGCTCACCCATATTACACTATACACTACCTCAGCATATTAATCATGGCATAATATACAGAAATATGTAGTGCTTATATTGATTTTTTTTAAAGTAATTCCCAGCCATGCTGTATTCACTTAATAATTAGTGTACAATATTTGTGGGGCATCCAGACACCACTGGTTACATCTGTGATGGAAATTTGTAATGTTATTTCTGAAGACATCAAATAATATTTTGTAAGTTTAGGCATGCATACATGTTAATAAATACTTCCTTTTGATTTGGGAACTGTTTTGTTTGATATATCAATGCAATACAAGATGGTAGGTAATAAGGATCCAACCATGTCCCATATGTCATGTTACAAATCGCTGACTGTAAAATTGGGTTTTTTGGTACAAAAACACTTCATAACTAAAAAGACCAAAATTGCACACGGTTTATTTTATTTCCCTTATTTCTTACATCAAATCTGAACATGAATATGAAAAGTATAAGGGGAAAAATAAGAAGGATGTTTATTTTTAAATGTTTTAAAATTCCATCCCATGCTGACCAATTTTCAGAAGTAGTATCTACTTTAGATACTGGTGCACTTATTAAGCATTTGTTGCTGCACTGAATGGGGTACTAAGTCAACTTAATAGAACATGTTCCTGCTGAAGCCGATGGTGTCAGTTTTCACGTGCACGGCTAGAGTAGTTCTGCATGGTTTAATTTCAAATATCTAAAGTTCACCATTCGAAGTAAGTAAAACAAAAAGTCAACCATCTCTACAAGCACAATTGCAGAATACTTTAATCTACGGTACATGAATGAAAGACGTTTGCAATTTTGGGTAAATCTATGATTTGTGTTTTGTGAGATATTTTCCATTTACTCTCTAATATCAATCAACACGACATTCTGGAAACACTTGAGCCATTTAACGCTGCCCCAGGTTGGTGTTGGGCCTCGTCTACATATACTGAGTCGGGGGCGAATTCCCATGAAAATGTGCAAATTCTCTCATAGGCGTAACGGCGTAACTTGTTTGTTGTTGTTTTACATCCTAGCAACATATAAGGTCATATCAGGATATGTACCGACTTGTCACAGTGCGCATTCATGGCGACTTTATAGTGCTGCCCCACTGGAAGAGCAGGCCGTCACCACCCTGACCTGCTGTCCCACGCAGTCACAATACACCTGACACTGAGCCAACCAGTCCTTGCCATATCCTAATAATGCAGAGCGCCAGACTAGGAAGCGACAAGTATCAATTTTTACGTCATTAGTTTGACTCGGCCAGGGTTCGAACCCACGATCTACCAACACGGGAGATGGACCCTCTAACTCATTCCGCCATCCCGTCTGGTCATAGGCATAGCACTCCCAGTGAATCATATGGGGAAATATCAGAATTCTAATTTCATACACTACTGTCCTAGCACTATTTCACTGATCAGTCAGTACAGACTGTCGTTGGAGAGCATTCCACTGTCCTTTTGCCCGGATTATCACTCACCTAGCTGTCGATTTCCGCTTTCTTTCCCCACAATCACTTTCATTTTTAAATTCAGTTTGATAATTAGCTAACATCAGACATGTTTGAAGTGCCAGTATGCAACATACACCAGTTGCACCGAGGTGCAATACAACATTGTTTCATTAATTACAGTTGCATAGTCCGATGGTTTTGAATTTCTGTCATTTTCTGGGATAAATATATTAACTTGATCGTTATACTCTTTCTTACTTTAATTTGGAGTAACTTTGATTTTAAATGGCTAACTTTTGATATATTTGAAGTGCAAATATGACAAATTAATTTTGGCAAGCATGCCAAAACTCGACACCATAGACCTATTTCAATGTTTACTAACATCGTGTATGCGCACGCAGCTTGGCTGCAGAACGAAGGCACACTGACATTGAGTTTTCCGGTACGCGCAGGGCAAAATGTTTATTTTATTCAAAATTAATAGAAATGCAGAAGCCTAACCTCATAAATTCAAGATAATCTATTCGCTGAACATGTTTTCTATATGTGTACCAAGCGGTTTGTGTTTAGGTGGTGTGGTTTTAGAGATATTTCACTTTTTCTGTATGAAGATTGCTCACCGCCATTGACAATGCATTGAGTTTGCCGGTATGCGCAATGCAAGCGTTTATTTTATTCAAAATCAATAGAAATGCAGAACCCTAACCTTATGAATTTAATATAATCTATTCGTTGAATATGTTTTCTATATGTGTTGCATAGTCCGATGGTTTAGAATTTCTGTCATTTTCTGGGATAAATATATTAGCTTGATCGTTATAATCTATCTTACTTTAATTTGGAGTCACTTTTGTTTTAAATGGGTAACTTTTGAGATATTTGAAGTGCAAATATGCCAAATTAATTTTGGCAAGCATGCCAAAACTGACACCATAGGCTTCTACAGTAACAGAGTCTACTAAATTGCCTCACTCTTCACTTCTATGTGGCCGCACATGCTTAATCAGTGTACCAGTATCTAAGTTTGTAGAATAAAATCTTGATAATTGAGTTTGTTTTGAAAATTTGATATTTTCATCGGACTATGCAGCTTTAAGCTGGGGTTATATCGCTACCTTTATATCGCCAAATTTTGACATTCTTAAGGGGAATCCCCCTCCCCAAAAGAAGTGATTAATGAGTGTACCAGTATCGCAGTCTCTGAGTGCACCTGAGGTCAATGGAAGCGTAGGGCAATGACCTCTGCAGAGGACACACAGAGATGATGCTTGTCGATACCTGGCCATGCGCTCGGCATTAATAGGATAGGGTTTGCTCAGTATCACAATAGTGTGATCAATTGGGATATTTGGTATGGGGCACCAGCGGCTTGATCTCCCAGTGGGGCAGAACTATAAAGCCACCATGACACAAGTCGGTCGCCTTCCTGATATGACCTTAGATGCTACATGGGTATAAAACCACAACAAACAAACATAAAGCTCTAAGAAATTTCTATTATTCGTATCGCCTCAAATGTTGCTAGGATGTAAAACACCATTCACTCATAGTCATGTACCTCATTTTCCCACCCTATCCAATCAGTAACAGCTCGCTACCCGTCCTCCTCATGTGTTTCTATGACCTAAAACCCCAATCACACACATTTTTAAGAGCAGCATGTAGCTGTGACCTTGACATTGACATTGAAATAGCTTGTTCTGAAGCTGATAAGGACGCACTTGCGCAGATCTTTAAATGCGAAGAAGAACTGATTAGTGCCAACTTATGCGCTACCGACCCTCATTGTTACCGTTATCTGCAGCTCTTAAAGTCGCATAGTCCGTTGAAAACATCAAATGTTCAAAACCAAAATAATTATCTAGATTTTACTCTACATATCTAACTTAGATGCTGGTGCACTTATTAACACATATAAGGGGATACTGAGTCTATTAGTATTAATAGAACCTGTTACTGCAGAAGCCTATGGTGTCAGAGTTATTCTATTATGGGGATATAAAATTAATTTAGCACGTTTCCATTTCAAATATCTCAAAAGTTAGCGATTTAAAATAAAAGTTACTTCAAAGTAAAGTAAGGTAGATTATAATGAACAATCTAATGGCCGGTGCACACCTACCGTATACGATTCGCGCACTAAAACTGACTGGCGGACGCGACTCGTCACGACCCGTTTCGCGACTAAAAACTGACGACAGGGTGTACACATCTAGCGACTGGGCCGCGCACATCTACCCAACGCTGCATCTCGTGCCTATGTCAACAAACATAACAGTGAATAGTATCGCAAAACCCGACCTACCTGACTGTCCCACCTCTGTAGTGATCTCTGCCAACGCAGACATCCTCTTCACCCGATTGGAGTAGTCGGCACACGTAATGTCAAATAAACACGGCCGTTCTCTCCACATTTCTACCATCCTCGGTCGACCAGTCCGCCATTTCTTTCCTTTGTGTACGGACAACGTCACATGACCTTTTTCCGGGCCTGTGATTGGTTGATCGTTAAAACCACAATGACATACACCGTATACGATACGACTGACCGCTCACAGCTAGCGTTTCTCGAACGGCCCGATTCATTTTTCGAATGTCCCGCGATTCGAGTCGTAAGCCCTAAAACTGAGTTTTATGCGCCAATCGCATGCGTCTAGTGTGCTAGGGGGTCGCACACCTAACGACTAAAACCCAGTTTTATGCGTGAAACGGGCAGTTTTAAGTCGTATACGGTAGGTGTGCACCGGCCATAATATGTTTATCTCAGAAAATGAGAGAAACTCAAAACCATCGGATTATGCAACTTTAAAGCGTGCTGCATCTTTATTAAATTGAAAGAAAACCTCGATTACGCCACATCTCATCCATCAATAGCCCTGCTTGCACTTTTCGAGATGCGTGTATGTCTAGATAACTGATAATCGTGAAATGTTCTCCTAAAGTGAGATTGGACAGATAAGGTACAGCAGATAAGCGTTATCAGACTCGATTGCAGTTCTACTAAAATAGTGTAGCAACTGCCTGCCAGATAGCATGCTTTAACATTCATGTGGGTCCAGACTTGTCCTGATAAAGCTGGAATTCCATGAACCTGTCATACGACATGTGATGTGACGTGATGGGGACCAGACAGGATGGCTGAATGATTCAAGCGTCCGTCTCCCGTTTTGGTAGATCGTGGGACTCGAACCCTGGTCGAGTCAAACCAATGACTTAAAAATTGATACTTGGCATTATTAGGATAGGGCAAGGACTGGTTGGCTGTGTCAGGATAATGTGACTCAGTGGTACATCAGGTCATGGTGCTGCAGGCTGTAGGATTTCAGAAACACTTTTTGGGTTCCATGCCTGGGAACACATGGGTAACTGTTTTTCGGTTCCGTAAAATTGGTGATGGGTACCCATTCTTGAAGCAGTTAATTAAATTTAGTAGGAGTATATTTTGAACACAACTGTGCCAAAATTGTACATATACCTTTAATCATCTACAATGTAATGAAAACAACTGTGTTACATTTTATTTATTATTTCTTTTAAAATTGCATTACGTTTTATTAATATCATGGGAAACGCAATTTCGGTTCCATAGTTTCCCAAGCATGGTAACGATCGTTACCGTGAAATCCTACATCCTGTGCTGGCGGCCTGGTATCTCAGTGGCGCAGCACTATACAGTCGCCATGACTGTGTACTGTCACAAGAAGGTACCCGTCCTGATATGACCTTAGATGTTGCCAGGATGTAAAATGCCAACAACGATGTTTCTAATTGTTCTGGAATTGCACTTCACGAATACTGCAGGGGCCCCCACTATTCCGGCAGTGATCACCTTCCCGCAAGCATCTTTGGTTTAACATTTTTGACAGTTGCCAGCCAGAGTGCCACCAATCACACTTTTATTGTTTTCTTTTGATTAAGCGTCTAGTATTTGTATTATCATTATCTCACTTTAATATTGTTGCGTGTAAATAATCCAGACTTGTACAATAGCTGGAAAACCAGTGCTATTCAGCAGAATAAACACATTACCACCCCCCCCCCCCACCCCCCAAATACTGACCTTATGCACTGGTGCACTTATTAAACAATTACTAAGTAAGATAAGATATTAATTCAAACAAGGAAGCGTATTCTTCAGTGTTATGTGTGTTCTACTCTAATGTATGGGGCTGAGACATGGACAATCTCTAAGAAAATGTACAAACTTTTAGCAGCATTTGAGATGTGGACTTATCGAAGGATGATGAAAATATCATGGACAAAGAAGATCACCAACAAAGAAGTTCTCAGAAAAATAAAAAAATAAGAAAAGCTTGTTTGCCACTATACAGACAAAGAAACTTATTTATTTTGGCCACATCATTCGTCAGAGTTCAATATACCGTACATTGTTGGAAGGGAAGGTGAATGGCAGCAGAGGGAGACCAAGAACATCATGGTTTACAAATATTTCACAGTGGACAGGCTTGAATTATTCACAGTCTATCAGAACAGCACACCATCGGGACAAGTGGAGAACCATTGCATCCAACCCTCGACTAGAGGACGGAACTATTGATTGATTGAAGTAAATTTAATTGAACTTTTTAGTATTGGAGCCTATGGAATCTATCATTTTGAGGTACAAGTCAAATTATTTTTTTGCATAATCTGTGAATTACCTGTCATACCATTGGCACTAGGCTACACTAGCCCACTCAGTCAGATTATCAAGTTCTGTGCTTCAGCCATATTGAGATTAATATTTAGATATCTGTGTTGAAGTTTTTTTGTTTGGTGTTTTAAGTCCTAGCAACATCTAAGGTCATATCAGGACGGAGTGGTTAGCTGGGTAGGCTTTCTTGACAAGCAATGAACAGTTATAATCACAGCAACAGCTACATCTTGGATAATCTAATGTTGGTGTATTTTTCTTTTATATACATATTTAGCTTAAAGATCTAATCACCTCATTTAAATATCCACTATTATTCATTGTGTCTTGAAAAGCTATTCCAATTCCAGAACAATTATATATATATATATATATATATGCTCTATAATCTATTATGGGAATATAAAGAAAGATACTATCTTCAGTTCCCTATATTTATTTTTATTATAGTATAGTCACCATATCCTATCTAACTGGCCCTGTGTAGTACACTATTGGCCACACTGGCACCATCTGTGAGGGGTTCTAAGCACTGTATGCCTGCTCTGTCTGGCCATTCTCGCCTAGAGACCCATTTGGACGGTCAGACGGTCAGATTCTGATAGTTACCCACAAGTACCAAATAATTTCCGCAAAAATGCAGACGCCCCCCCCCCCCCCATAGGATTAGCACGGTCAGGGAACTGCGGGAAAATGCTGGAAGTCAGGTCTCAACTGTTCTTATTATAGCCCTGTTTACACGGGCGATTTAAAACGCTTCATATAAAACGACTTGCCTAGATCGACTCACATTTGGCGTGTAAACGCGACTCTGAGGCGTTTTAGGGCTGAATCGATTCATATGAAACGGTTCATCTATACCATGTCGCGAGGTGGTTTATTTGAAGCGATTCAGCTGGTTCCTGGGCGGCGATATTGTAAAATAGCAGTGCTCACCGGCTACAAGCTCAGCTGTAACTATCGCTGGTGCCCAGCAGTGTGAGGGACCGATTAGGCCGAAATCTATTGAATGCGATCATATTTAACAGAATTACATACTCAAATAATGAAATTGAATTAAATTAACCCTAAATTCCAAGCGATATTAACGTAGCTGCTACATTGGTGTCGTTATTCATATTGTGAATCTAGGTATGTAAACTAAACATATAGCAGTACTCGCCGGCTACAGACTCCCCACTAAGGCTGCTGGTTCCCGGTCGCCGACACACTTTCAAACTCGGTCGTCTAAACGCGTCACTAAAACGCTTCATATGAATCGCTTTGTCTAGATCGTTTCACAATTCCCCGTGTAAACACGGCTTATGACTACATTATCACTGTAGCCACATCTAACAACAAGCTATCATATATAATGGTATTTGGCGTGTGGAAATCCTAATGTCTGACATCGCTCTTTGGCGAAAAGGTTGCATTACTCGATATGGTATGCAGGTATTACAATACCTCAGGGAGTTTGACGCCCCTGCCCTGCAGAGTTGTAAACCACTGCCTTGTGGTACAGGTTCTTGACAGAACCGAAGGCTAAGGGAGTAAACCCTGAACAGAAAACCATGTCATTGTGGACGCATCAAGGGCAGTTGATGTATGGAACTCCCAATATCTTCCGACCAGCCACTGCAGGGACATATAGTTTTGCGCCTGTCTGGACATGTTCTTGCCCATGTGAAACCTCTGTTTGCTCCCCGAGAGAGTGCCGCTGGTAACTTGCAAAAGCCAGCAGCACTTCAACACTTTTGCAGGCAGCTTTCATGAAATGAATGAAAGCAGTCTTTGTCACATCGCGACCAACGGCATGATGATGACTCGGAGCATGTCTGGGGGAGCTGCACTAAAGCCGAGCTTCCATTTGTGTGTACTCACATACGTTAACTGGAAGGACTGAAGCAGTGACCCACTCTCGGATAGGGGTCGCTGTCTGGCTGAACTTTGACCATGTACAGATTGTAACCAGTTTCTTTGACCGCTAGACATTAAAGTTGCATATTCAAAATATATCAAATTTTCAATATTTATTATATATTTTTAGTTGGTATTCTATGTTTCAAACAAGAGGTGAGATGAGCTGAACCTAGCACATTTCATAGCTGCACCCAGTGTATTAGCATGTGCCATGTGATTCTCGCGGGTGCGTTTTTCTTCCACGCATCCCACAAGCATGGTGATGTAGTCTATTGGCCAGCTTTTCTTACAGCATGATGGGGTGACTTTGGTGGCGTGTTTTGATTTAATCAAGAAGCCCTGCAGACTTCAGTGTCGCTGTCCACACTTGTGTCTGAAAGATTGCGCATAATGTATGTGAAATGTTATCACTTAATCAGATAATGCTATCAAAATCCGATAAGAAATCAGCGTGAGCAGTGTCGGCATGATTCAGGCCTGCTCTACTGGGGATGGGGACGGTGAACTTCTTTTTTCACACACAAAACAAATGGAACAATTGGTCAATCATTTACAATAAAAGTTACTTCAGGGTCAATTATAATAATCAACTTAATATATTGTTGCTGGGGGTGATGAAAATGGGAAATATTGCACCTAGAGCAGGATTCGAAACTGAATCTCTTTGCAATCCAGGCCAGTGTGCTAACCATTAAACCACCTAGGTCCCCTGATATCACCACACTACCCACACCTACCTGTCTATGTGGTTACTTGCCTGAGAGGTCAGTGCAGACCACTACACTCGTCCCCCTCGAATTGTAAGTCTTTTGATGCTTACAATTACATACAGGCAATGCACTAACACACACGATACATACACAGGTGGGTTCAACAACCATACAGTGCGTAGCTTATACAGGATCATGGTCACAGCAACCAGTGTTGTGGGGGTTGGTGAAAATGGGAAATATTGCACCTAGAGCGGAACTCGAACCCACATCTCTGCATTCCGGGCCAGTGTGCTAACCATTACACCACCTAGGCTCCCTGATATCACCACATTACCCACGCCTACCTGTATATGTGGTTGCTTGCCTGAGAGGTCAGTGCAGACCAATATTTATCGTTTTCTATTGGGTGGTTGCCTGTGGTTGGTTTCGTTATATAGCAAGTATACTTAAGTTCTATTGGGGTTTTGTCTGTGGTTAGTATTCAATCTGTCAAACTAACTGTTTACAAACTTCATAACTTGTCGCTACCTAGGCTGCCAACCGACATTACTAATACTAGGATAGGACCAGGGCTGGCTCATTTATTAGGATAATGTAACTGAGTGGGATGGGGGGGGGGGCATGGTAGCCAGGTGAGGTAGCACTATAAAGGCGCCATGAGTAGGTACTCGCCCTGATGTGTATAATCTCAAATTTTGTTGGGTCATATAACCCCAATCACTATCCATTTGACATGATGTCATTGTGCTGTGAAGAAATAGATGACAGCAAGCCTCGCTTTCGATTGCTTTGTCCGTATTGTGTCAGAGCTTATTGAATCTCTTCTAGATCCATTTATATGGTATTAAATAAAGCTGCATAGCCCGGTGAAAGCCTCAAATTTTTAAAACCAAAACACGTTATCTAGATTATACCAAACTTAGACACTGGTGCACTTATTAAACATTCCTTACTACATAGAAGCGACACTGAGCCGATGTGATAGAACCTATTACTGCTGATGGCTATGGGGGTCAGCAAGCATGCCAACATCAATTTAGCATGTTTACACATAAAACATCAAACTAAAATCATGTAGATTAGAGCATTCAACCTAATATACTTACCACAGAAAGTGACAGAAACTCAAAGTCATTGGACTTATTCAACCTTTATCAGGCAATTGATTTCTGCGGTTTTCGGAATTCCGTTGTTTTTTTCTGGCTGTAGAAGCCAGAATTCTGTGGTTTTTAACAATTCTGGTGTGTTTTTTCTGGCCACAGAAACACCTCTGAAATAGACTATTTGCATCCCTCTCGCGACTCAGTTGAATGCTGTGTGTCCCCACGATAACCTGGGGGGAAAAATGGGTTGTTTCACTGCATCCAATCACGTGTCTGCTTTATGTATTCGTCTAACAAAACATAAAGACCAGCTCAAAATCAACTGTCACCCATTGATTGTTTTCTTCCTGTGTGAGCTAGTTGGGTGGGGTTTTTGTCCCTCTGGAAGGAATATTTTAAACTCATACACTGCCAGTGTAGGTTTAGTTTAAAAGATGCTTTGTAATTTTGTGTCGAAATCTTACAAGACGTACTTAGTTGCTGATAATGTATTTAGTAGGTTATCAGTAGAACACACACACACACACACTCTCTCTCTCTCCTCCAGCTTAGATAGTTGAGATCTGGCGGTGGAAATCTGGAACGCTGGACACTGATTTATTCTTGGGATGCAGTAGAAATTTACAGTCGGATATGGACTTTAAAGGCTCGAGGGTTTCCGGGGTGAAAATTGAGCGAGATGATGCCACCGTCGATATACCTACACATGGCTGAGAGATCTACGCCATTTCGCGGGGCGGGCGGGGGGGGGGGGGTGTGTTTTTTGTTGTGATTTGTGGTATGTCTTATTTCTATAATAATATAAATGCTATGACATTCTCCATATACATAAAACTATTCTGTGGATTTTCTCAAGTGATTTTGGGTGCGTTTGAGATTTGTGTTATTTCAATAATAAAAATAGAATTACCACATTCAAACATATTTTAAATTATTCTATTGATTTCTCCGCCTATTATTTAAATATCACAAAATGTCAGGAATATTTTTATCATTCATCCATGTTCTTGTACTTAGTGGGGTTTGGGTTTCCACGAGAATGTGGAATGTCTCTCATGGATAGCGAAGGCGCGGGGGGGGGGGGGGGGGGTTAATCCTTTTTCATCCACTCTTCTAGCACTTTCTTAGCTACATTCCTCTGCTCAGTGAGTGATGACTGTCCTTGGAGAGCGTTCCACTATTTGTGGTGACCGTCGATTTCTGTACTTAGTGGGGTTTGGGTTTCCACGAGAATGTGGAATGTCTCTCATGGATAGCGAAGGCGGGGGGGGGGAGGGTTAATCCTTTTTCATCCACTCTTCTAGCACTTTCTTAGCTACATTCCTCTGCTCAGTGAGTGATGACTGTCCTTGGAGAGCGTTCCACTATTTGTGGTGACCGTCGATTTCTGTTCTCCCCCCCCCCCCCCCCCCCCCACCCACCTCTGCGATCACTTTTATACCTGGTCACAGAATCACCATTCACTTAACATGTTATGGTGATGAAAATTAATTAATTAAACGACCTGAGTTTTCATACCAAATCTAAGATTACTTATACTTTATAGAGGAATTCAACCACTAATAATTCATGTTAGTAATATTCTAATGATATTACTAATATTTTAGTAACATTCCCCCTGACGTCAATGAAGATAACTAATGTGAGGTGCAACATTCTCTCTGGAAAGGGTTTTATAGAGGATTTCCACCACCAACCTGACATCGATGGATGGTTTCTCATGTGGGAGGTCGTGGGTTCAAACCCCGACCGAGTCAAACCAATCACTTACCAAATTAATACTTGTCACTACTTATCCTGGCGCTCAGCATTACTAGGATAGGGCATGGAGTGGTTTAGACTGGTTTGTACAGTATCAGGATAATTTGACTGAGTGGTATATTGGGTCAAGGTGCCGGTGATCTGGTCTCCCCGTGGGGTAGCGTTATAAAGTTGCCATGAGTGCACACTACTACACTGGTTTTATCAAACTGCGTATCACTATTGAAAATATGTAATGAACACTATTTAAGTGTTTATTAACTTAAAATTCTGATCGTGTGCGACCCCCCACCCGACACACACACACCACAACCACCATCCCATGTACAAATAAAATGTTGCTTTTCTTCAGGGGCCTGACTGTGTTGTTATATCTGAAATGGAGGATGAAGCGGATTCTGAAATCTGGCGGAACAGTTGTCAGCATCTTCGAAGAGACGGTCCAGCGTCATCCGAACAAGGTTGCATTCGTGCTGGTGGACGGTAACCAAATGACGTTCAAGGAACTGGATATGTATTCTAACCAAGTGGCCAACTACCTCCAGTCGATGGGATATAAAAAAGGTATCAAACTGTAGCAGGATGTCACCTGCATTAATGTATGTCCATTACAGGAAACCACCTGCATTAATGTATCCCTGTTGCAGAATGTTTGTGGCATATCTTTTTTTAATTTAATTTGTTAACATGGTATTATAAATAAAAGTTAAGAATTGAAAATTATCTTTAACATAGCCTCGCAAGTAATATAATATATTGGTGATGTGATATGTAGCTTTTTCTTGGGTTAAATCACTGTCGATCACTCAATATTAAGTGCATAACATGCTCAAAATGAGATAATGTGAGATAATGACACATTTGGAAGAGAGAAAAAACCACTCCGCCCATCCATTCGGGTCCTTCAATTATAATGTAGATCCACCAACCATTCTCATTTCAGCGGATTCTCGATAATTCCATGGAATTCCATATTTTTCAACTAATTTCTTAATATTTACTTTTTATTGCAAAGAAAAAAACTATTTACAACCCCCCCTAAGAAAAATAGCCGCTCTAGTCATATTAAATATTGGGGGAGGGGTTACGTAGAAATTATGCATATTAGAATTAATTAAGTAGATCTCTATTTCTTAGTTATTCTTCAAGTTGGTTTCTATGTACATTTGTCCCCGCTAAAGATATAATCTATATGTATAATAATGTTATTTTTGTCTTTTTCTGTGTGCGTGCATTTTCCCCGTAGTGTGCGTGAAGAAATTTTAATTGCCACAAATGCTGCTAAAGATACTCGATATAGACTATTGTGATTTCTACCTAGTCTTTTCACTTTATTCTTTAATCATAGATGAGATTCTTCCGGAATTCCAGACTTTTTATCTGCCCGATTTTCTCCGCATATGGTTAAAATTTCCGACCTTTCCTGGTTTTGCACAAACCACCAATTCAATCAAATAATATTCCTTATTTTTTATTTTTTGTCAGGCCATTCTCATCTATGTTTAATATGAAATGTTGGCATGTGAGAGAAACTGATGCACCGCCTTTCTTCGCTGCAGGTGATGTGTGTGCAATTCTCATGGACAACTGCCCTGAGTATGTGGGGCTGTGGCTGGGCATGGCAAAGATTGGCGTTAACGCAGCGCTCATCAACTTCAACCTGCGCATGGATTCACTGGCGCACTGCATCAGGTCCGCTAATGCCGACTGTATCATATATGGCGATAACTACGCACAAGGTACGCTGACAGTGTACAGCCTTAAAGGCCTGGCCTCACTCTTATCGAAAAGGCTCATTCCATCTATCTGGCCCTTCCGGCATTTAAAACCCCGCTGGTCAGTGCCGTTCCTCACAATAAATAATGCCAGCTATTCTGGAGCTATGTATCGGCTAAGCTTTGTGTTGGCACTGTATGTCTATGAATTGCTAGTACTTGTAAAACAGGTTTTCCTAGTTCCGCTGGTCCCTCAGGAGGGACTGGTGCTGTGACCCACTATGTCGGGTCACAGCTTCAGCTTACATGGCAGAAGTAGGGGTTGGTGGCTCTGCCAACCCTAGACTTCACTATAGCCTCAGCACTTTAAACTCACTGCGCATATATTGCAAACTGTATCCGTTGTAGCACATAGACTATACGTGTGGTCATAGTTGCGCTGCGAAATAGCGAATGGTAGACAGGAAGCGTGAACACTTATTTGTCTCTCATTTTTGCTTGAGTGCAAGTAAATATGCAACACAAGGAATAATTAGTAGCATGTGGTGAATAAGGGGTCAAATTTCCCTGGATCATCAGCCCATGCTTTTTCTAATCTGTTCTTGAATGAATTTATTGACTCGGCATCAATAACATTTTGTGGGAGACTTCCATATATTTATGATCCTGTTTGAGAAACTGTGTTGCCTTAACTTTGAAATGGCTCTGGGTTCCAGTCAGGACTAGCTGTGAAGCAGCACGTCGGGTCACGGGCAGAAGGTGGGAGTGGGGGGGTCCCGTTCCCAGCCCTATGTAATAATAAGTCTTTCGGGTGTGCGGTATTAACCATAGGGCCATTTGCATCTTCCTATCACATGACATCCCCCATTCGACTTGCCACGAATGTCCTTCGTGTGTCAATAGCCGGTTGCGTATGCAATGTTGCGATGTCATGCGCAAACTACGAGCAGCAGTCTCCTTTCATGTGCGTTTCCTGAGTTGTTTGCTTCTTTCGCTTCCAGCGGTGTCGGATGCGCATCTTTTGCTGCCGTCAGGGACCCATCTCTACTGCATGGGGAACTACGCCCCATCTGTACTGACAGCCACTCACCTGGACCCTCTCATTGCTGACTCCAGCACCATCTGCCCACCAAGGACGCACAACACGCGCTTCAATGGTGAGTAGTAGCAATAAACAAATGTTGTATGGGGGGGGGCGGTGATGAAAGTGGGAAATGTTGCGCCTAGAACAGGATTCAAACCCACAATTCCTGCCATTCCAGGGCTATCGTCCTAACCTTGTGTAGTTCACTTAATAATTGTTCAATTGTCATTCGAATACTCCTTATTTTGTGCAAGAAGTGTAAATAACGTATTATACCATGCCTATGTGGTGTGGGAGGTTAAAAATCCCTTGGGTCGGTAAAAGTGTAGGCTCGGGCTTTCTATCGACAAACTGTCTAATGGTGAAAACAAGTCTATTCAGACTTATCCATGATGGGAAGTATAAATCTTCAAGAAAGATAAGAAAACCAGTGCCCCGGCACTGACAAAATATGTATTCAGATGAATAAAAAATATTTACCCCCAAAAAATAAAAATAGATGACCGGAAGACCAGTGCCATGGCACGGACACATGACTATCTAGAAGAATACACAAAAAGAATACAAAAGAAAATTACGAATGACTGGAAGTGAAATATAGATAAAGAAATATGTACTAAGTAATAGATCAGGGATAAACCGTGAGCAAGCCATAACACATCACAAACCAATAGGAGGCACCATAATAAGAAACTAATGACGGGGCATTTGAAACAATGGGAAGTGTCTAAAGCAAAATGAGTTGAAAACGACAACAAAGAAAATGGAGTACCTGAAATCCATACAAATTATCCACAAACGTAACCTTCAAAGGTGTGACATAAACTAGCGTAGTATGTCTGGATTAAAACACTAATTACATGGGTACACAGTATTACAAAATGTTAACTACGTACAAAAATATATTCGAAAACCTAAATAAAATGGGAAAGGAAATCAATCCGTTTGGATTATGACCACTACTGCACAAAAGTGAAAACAAGTACATGCACTTAGCCGTTATGAGCAGAATAAACAAACGATCGCTTAAAAAAATCATATATAAAATACCTGGGAAGAAAGAATATGACGGCAGGTCTGCCTGAACACTGCACTGCTCTCCTACTAAACTTCGATGGCTACTGCAGTGGAGTGTTAGCGTAGGGGACTGGGCACCTATTTATACGAGATCACAGACAAACCACCAGTGGTCGGGTCACGTCAGCAGCCCTCCTGACTAGGGGCGTTTTCTATTAATCATCTCGGGTCACCCGAGCCACTTTTTGGCGCATGCGCACATCCTACAGACTCGGGTTGAATAAACGAACACGCTTCTTCACGCTCATGGTGGTGAAAATGGTGGCTTAATCCAAAACTTTTTCTCTTTTTTTTCAATAACCGATATAATTGTGCATGTTAACGTAACATGGCTAATTTGTGAGGCGGAGACAGGCCACCCCACTGAACCATCCGACCCCACATGCCTCCAAGGGAAAGAACACCCATACCCACAACGTTGATGGCACCACCTAGCGTAAAGGTGGAAACCCCCCCACCCGGTTAAAGGAGGAGACAGACCCGCCTCCCGCCAAAAACAGCACGTGACCAGTTTGAATCCAAACCGCTTTCACAGCCACACAACTCCTCCAGCTGCCGCTCGGATAACTTCACCGCCTAACTTCACCCACCCACCCACACCTCAAACGAACAAGTAACAGGAATGGTTAAGGGCTCGAATCTGGCCCAGGACCACCATCACTGGGACTGATAACCCCTAGGGTCGAATGAACAACAAACACACCGACTAGCACCCATAACCATAATGCCTAATCTTAATTTAACGAACTGAAAATGAAATAAAACCACTGTATGGTAACTCTGTGTCCGCCCTTAGAGAATTACAGCAAAATAGGATTTAAAATATTTTTTGATTGCATAGTTTAGTTATATTTCTATTTCATTAATCTGATTTTTTTTTTTTAAATCAATTTTTAAACCATTAAAAAAACCACATAGGACTTGTACTGCTACAGGACGGTACAGCACAAATGTGACGTCATCGCTCCTAGCCAATCCCAGCCAAGACGTGGGTTATTGGGTCGGGTCGTTTTGCACACGGCACGTGTATTTTAAGACTCCACTCGCGGTGTTCTATTTGAAATTCTAGCAACTCGAGTCGCACGGGTCTTGTTAATCGAATACAGCCTAGGTTATGGTATATCAGGGTTCGTATGGGGCCTTGCAAGTCTTGAAAAGCTGCCCATTTTAAGGCCTTGAAAAGCCTTGAATTCAATTAAATTGTCCGCACTTATCTAAGTTAGTCTGAAATCGCCATTCGGCCTTGTTTTCCCCTGAAATCCAAATGAAAATAGTCTTGAATTCCAATATTTAAAAAAAAAACTGTCTTGAAATAGCCTTTTATTCCATATCTTCACATGTGTACGGACCCTGGTATATAAATGCAGGCGACATGTGTCTTGGTGTCAGTTTTATTACCCGCACCTCACCTCTTGAACAGACGCTGGTGTTCACATCCAGGGTTCGCACACATCACCAAATTTAGATTTTTGGTTTTGTGTACCCTCAAATGTTCTTGAATCTGGTTGCCAACTTTTTGGATGAATCATGATTATAACATGATATTTGAGATGAATATATTTTTGACAAATTTCTGTCAAGTTACTTTTGTGGAATTGGGTTTCCCAACATAACATACTTTGGAGTAGATTGTATAAGATTTTCAGTATCAACGTGTTGCACGTCTCCTTGAAAATGTTTTTGAATCTGGTGGCCAACCTTTTGTATGAACCCTGAGTGTATCTTAAAGTGCAGGTAGTGTGATATCTGTAAAAGCCAGTCCTCATGTAGACTTTTGTCTCTCATTTTGTGTGTTTTTGTTTACAGAGAAGCTGTTTTATATCTTCACATCTGGTACGACCGGATTACCCAAAGCAGCTATCGTGACACACAGCAGGTAAGTGGATAGCGAAAAGTTGGTGTAAGAAAAACAAGGATACAATTTTGTTGTTGGGCTAATATGTATTTAAAAAATAATTATTAATATATATTTATATTATTAATATATATTATGTATATTTAGTTCAGCAATATTAATAATAATATAAGAGTTGAGGCTAGACCATCATAGTTTCTCATAGCTTCTTCCAAAAAAACTATCCAGAAATTATTTTTGCGGGAGAAATAACCTAGAAGCGTCTTTTAATTTACCACAGCAGGTAAGTGGGTAGCGAAAAGCTGGTGCAAAAAAACAAGGATACAATTTTGTTGTTGGGCTAATATGTATTTAAAAAATAAGTATTAATATATATTCATAGTATTAATATATATTTATATTATTAATTTATATTATTAATATATATTTATATTATTAATATATATTAAGTATATTTAGTTCAGCAATATTAATAATAATGTCAGAGTTGAGGCTAGACGATCAGTTTCTCATACCTTCTTCCAAAAAAAAACTATTTAGAAATTATTTTTGCGGGAGAAATAACCTAGATGGGTCTTTTAATTGATATGTGCAGGGGTCTCGCTACATAGCGGCCCTCCATTGGCAGCGTAATTTGCACAACTTTCATGTATTGCCTATAAGTGGGCCAGCTGGGTCGATTCCCACCATCCCTGAATACTAGGGAGACCACTATATATATATAATTTAATTGTTTAAGTCGCCCATTCTTCCTTCCTGCACAGCCAGTCAGTGTCCTGCCGTGTCCTAGTTAATTTCCAAGGTCATATATATATATCAGCCTGTAGTATGTGCTTTGCCGCTGAAAACCGTGGACCCTGCCCTTTCCCACACAACGCTATATTTTAACTCCAGCACCAGACGTGTCCATTGACTTTAGTACCCAAATTTCGTTCTGGTATGACCTTAAATGTTGCCAGGATGTAAAACTCCAACCAACTAGCCACATTTAGAGTGGGTTTAAAAAATATTGTTACTTGTACACCTGGCACCACTGGTATGGCTGGTCAATATGAATATAAATTGTGTATAATATAAGAGAGTGTTCTCTGTGGTGGAGTGGTTAGAGTGTGGGACTTTTTTCTAGGTCGGACTCCTAATCTGAAGGTCGGTGGTTCAATTCCCCGTGTCCCAACTTCTGCCAATTTGGATTTCCACCACTGTGTATAACTTACAGCGTCTTCAAAGGCCAGTTGCTCTCATACCATGTCTATATGGTGTGGGAGGTTAAAAATCCCTTGGGGTCGGTAAAGGTGTAGGCTCGGCCTTTCTATCGACAAACTGTCTAATGGTGAAAACAAGTCTGTTCAGACTTATCCATAATATGCAGTATAAATCTTCAAGGGGAAAAAAAAATGGGAAAAAAATAGAGGAAGAGCCGAGTGGTTTAGGAGCTACCCTTGTCGGCATCGAATGGCTTGCACAGGATGCGGTGGCCGACTCGGTGAGGGCACAAGCTTCCCCTGCAGAAGGTCAGATTTTTAAATCCCGGCCGAGTCAAACCAATGACTTACAAAATTTATGCTTTTCGCTGCCTAGCCTGGTGCTCGGCATTACTAGGTTAAGGCAATGACTGGTGAGCTCAATATCAGGATAATGTGATTGAGTGAGAAATCAGGTTATGGTGCCGGCGGCCTGATCTCCCAGTTGGGCAGCACTATAAAGTCGCCATGAGTGTGCACTGTCACAAGTCGGGTCCCACTCTAGCATGACCATAGATGTTTCCAGGGTGTAAAACCCCCCAAATCTGCCTTGCTCTTCGGTAGGTACTTCTACATGGCAAGCACGACCCACATCTACTTCTATATGAACTGTGATGATGTGATCTACAACATGCTGCCACTGTACCACACGGCCGGTGGCACGCTGGGCACTGGGCAGGCGCTCATTCGGGGCTGCACCGTCGTACTCCGCAAGAAGTTCTCAGCGAGTCGCTTCTGGGACGACTGCGTCAAACATGACTGCACGGTGAGTTGACTTCCCATCCAACCTCCAATGAGCTATCATTGTGTCGGGGATGAAAGATCCTTGCTATTTATGGGATTTCAGCGATTTTATTTGGTACATCTGCAGTTTGTGTCATTTCTAAAATATTTAGTATGTAAAACCCCAATAAAGAAAATCTTAATTCTTCCCACCCACCCAACCTCCAATCAGCTCTCTGTGTATTGGCGATGAAAGATCTCTGCTATTTAGCAGATTTCAGCGATTTTATTTGGTAAATCTGCAGTTTGTGTCGTTTCTAAAATATTTAGGATGTAAAACCCAAATAAGGAAAATCTTATTTCTATGGTTTTTTTTACTATCTGGTATCTAATTTTAACACAAAATTCTCGTAACACTTGATAACACCAACACTACAGCTGGCCAGCATTGAAAACAAGCCTGAATACCTAGACTTATATGCTATGGACAGTATAAATACAGCCTCAATTTTTTTTTTTTTTTAACGGAAAAAAAAGAATCGTTCAAATCTGCCTCAGGCTGGAGGGACCAGACGGGATGGCCGAAAGAGTTAGAGCATCCGTCTCCCGTGTTGGTAGGGCGTGGATTCGAACCTTGGTCGAGTCAAACCAATGACTTAAAAATTTATATATGTCGCTTCCTAGCCTGGCGCTCGGCATTATTAGGATAGGACAAGGATTGGTTGGCTCAGTGTCAGGATAATGTGACTGAGTGGGATATCAGGTCATGGTGCTGGCGGCCTGGTCTTCCAGTGGGTTGGACTATGAAGTCGCCATGAGTGTGCACTGTCACAAGTCGGTACCCGTCCTGATATGACCTTAGATGTTGCTAGGATGTAAAACAATAACAAACAAACAACAAAAACATCAGGCTGGAGGTGGCCAGTGTTGGGCTTCTTTCTTTCATATGCTTAACAGTGTCATGCAATTGCATGGAAAATACCAGAAGTCAGGTTTCATAAAAATTACTTCTAGCTGAAGATTATATAACAACCGGCATGATACTCCATCGTGGTACTCCAGAGAAGAAAATTAGGGGCAATTGCAGTTACTATTTCTGAACTTGCTGTTTGTTACGGTGAAATTAATATTCATGCAACGCATCCTTGTTCAAATCAGGTGACTATATTTTTAAGTCTTCAATGCGCTATCGCGTTGTTGATCCAGCCACCTCAGTCAAGCTTTTTGTAGATAAAGGTCAAGGGGCACCCACCTTCGACCTCCCATGAATTACCCACTTCGGTGCTCATTGTTCAACTGCGTATAGCCAACAAGTATCGATTTGAAATAATGTAATCCGCTATCAGTGCGCAGGATGTCAGGCGTTACCCATTCAGCTTTACGCAATCACCTGTGCTATTATTCCGAAAGGGTAGCTATTAACAGGGCCAAAACCGGACGGGGGATCGATTCTGTAAGAGCGCTGGGTGATTCCTGTGTGGGATGTCGTAGGTTTTACCCTGACCTGGTTAAACTGGTGACGTCTTTCAGTGGCGAAGCACTATAAAGTTGCCACAAGTGCACACTGTAATGCAAGTCAATACCCATCCTGATATGATATGAGATGCTGCTAGGATGTAAAACCCCAACGAACAAAAACGACCAGCCCAAGCAGAATATGGCAGTTACTTAACTTTTAGGCCTTCACCTCATGTTGTCTGGGAAACTTGTACAATTCCCACCCACCCACCCACCCACCCTCTATTCCATCTCATAGACTTGACCTCACTTCACCCTCCATGCATTTACTCATATCTTTGTCTCGGGACCAGATGGGATGGCGGAATGAGTTAGAGCGTCCGTCTCCCGTGCTGGTAGGTCGTGGGTTCGAGTCCCGGTCGAGTCAAACCAATGACTTTAAAATTGATACTTGTCGCTTCCTAGCCAGGCACTCGGCATTATTAGGATAGGGCAAGGACTGGTGTGCTCAGTGTCAGGATAATGTGACTGAGTGGGATACCAGGTCATGGTTTCCCAGTGGGACAGCACTATAAAGTCGCCATGAGTGCGCACTGTCACAAGTCAGTACCCGTCCTGATATGACCTTAGATGTTGCTAGGACGTAAAACAACTACAACAACAAGCAAACAAACTTTGTCTCGGACGTGGTGGCCGAATCGGTAGAGCGCTGGCTTCCCGTGCGGAAGGTCGGGAGTTCGAATCCCGGCTGAGTCAAACCTACGACTTACAAAATTGATACTTGTCACCACCTAGCCTGCCGCTCTGCATTACTAGGATAACACCTTACTTCACCCGCCATGCATTTATATATATGTTTGTAGAGTTCTACGACATTTGCTAGCCGATAATTGCCAATAACACTTTCCCAACGGGACTGAATAGATTCCCCGCATAATGATCGAGAGTGTACACACTAACATGCGTGTGTACACATGAATGTACATACACATTAAACCACTCGCATACATTTACACACACCTGTACGTACGGGCACGTACACGCTCTGGCACACGATGATATAATCTGCTGGCATAAAAGTCCCCGCTGGCAAACTGTTGCGTAGCAAATAGCGGGTGGCAAATGTCGTGACAGCATATTCACGGGGGAAAGTCACCCATTGCAACCATTGTATTCTGACAAAACTGGATAAAACTGCTTGAGCAAAAAGGTGTTTGAGTTTGAAATGCAGATCAAACTCTACAACATAACAAGTAAAGACAAATCGTACTTATGCATCGCATAAACATTTTATGCATTATTTATTGGTTCATGAAAATTTACATGTTAGCCCGCACCGTGGGTGAGGGAGGAACGCTTTCTTTGTTGTCCTTTTCGGCACTGTGTATAAATGGTTTGGTTAAATATGCACGCATATGCTGGCAGTAATTTTTTCGGACTATATATATATATAACCAGGTTCGGTTAAATATTAATTCTGATTAATTCTCATTTTTCTCTTCAGGTGACGCAGTACATTGGTGAGCTGTGTCGCTATCTGCTTGCGCAACCAGACCGGCCTGCCGAGCACCAGCACCGCGTTCGTACAGCCTTTGGCAACGGGCTTCGGCCACAAATCTGGACACAGTTCATGAAGCGCTTTGGCATCGACCGGATTGGGGAGTTTTACGGAGCGACTGAAGGGAATGCAAACATCGGTAAGATCCACTAACTGTGGTATTGTCATGG
The DNA here is from genome assembly GCA_030323885.1 of Branchipolynoe longqiensis. Taxonomy (NCBI): domain Eukaryota; kingdom Metazoa; phylum Annelida; class Polychaeta; order Phyllodocida; family Polynoidae; genus Branchipolynoe; species Branchipolynoe longqiensis. The sequence continues at coordinate 15,922,847 of CM059201.1, forward strand.
GGTGATGAAAATCGGAAATGTTGCGCATAAATTGGGACTCGAACCCACATCTCTTTGCATTCCAGGCCAGTGTGCTAACCATTACACCACCTAGGCTCCCTGATATCACCACATTACCCACGCCTACCTGTCTATGTGGTTACTTACCTGAGAGGTCAGTGCACACTACTACACTCTTCCCCCTGGAATTGTAAGTCTTTTAATGCTTACAATTACATACAGGCAATGCACTTTCATATACATACACAGGGTAGGTCCAACAACCATACAGCACATAGCTAGTATAGGATCATGGTCACGGCAACCAGTGTCATGGGGTGATGAAAATCAGAAATGTTGCGCCTAGATTGGGACTCGAACCCACATGTCTTTGCATTCCGGGCCAGTGTGCTAACCATTACACCACCACCTAGGCTCCCTGATATCGCCACACTACCCACGCCTACCTGTCTATGTGGTTACTTGCCCGAGAGGTCAGTGCACACTACTACAGTATATTGAAAGTTAATTATTGAGCTGGTCACGTGGTACTGCTTCCAGTGTCCATATTTATTGCACTCTCCCTTTAGAGGACAGTTGCTATGTTAACTGCCCTGTCAGTCACAGGGTCTAGCAGTGCTAACTGGTTGTTATGGTAACTGCCCTGTCAGTCACTGGATAGCGGTCCTGACTGGTTGCTATGGTAACTGACCTGTCAGTCACTGGGTGTAGCAGTCCGGGCTGGATGTATGACAATTATATGCAACGATTTATGAGCCTCAGGCGACTTGTTTGACATTGCGCAGTTACTGGATATATGTAATATGAAGCGCTAATATAAGCATGAGTAAACAGCTAATTCTACCATACGTATAGCCTAATGAGTTGAGCATCCATCTCCCATTTTGGTAGATCTGGTCGAGTCAAACCAATGACTTTAAAATTGATACTTGTCGTTTCCTAGTCAGGCACTAGGCATTATTAGGATAGGGCAGGGACTGGTTGACTCAGTGTCAGGATAATGGGACAGCATTATAAAGTCGCCATCGAGTGCACACTATCGCAAGTCGGTATCTGTCCTGATATGACCTTAGGTGTTGCCAGGACAAAACTCCAACAATAAACCAACAGCCTAACAGGATGGCCGAATTGGTTGAGCACCCATTTGACATGTCATGGGTGAGCCTGACTGAATCAAACCAATAACTTAGAAATTGGTGTTTGCTGCTGGCTATTTTGGCAGTCAGTATTATTAGGATAGACCAAGGAGCAGTGGAATAACGAAAACCGATTGCCTGTGATTTAAATTTATCCTGTTTAATTATCTCTCATTTTACACACAAACACACACACGAAGAAAAATGGCGCAAATGTGGTTTGAGTCCTGCCTTAGCATACCATTTGTTTGCAACACCCCTCCTCTCCCTATACCATGAAGAATCCTCATTTTTGCTGTGGGTATTGCTGCACACTTGCCGGCATAATGATTGCTCATTTACTCTCTTGCGACAGTGAACATCGACAACAAGGTTGGGAGCGTTGGTTTCTGCACGCAGATATGTCCTCCACTTTACCCGGTCAAACTCATCCGCACCGACCACTCGACCGGTGAGCCGATGAGAGATGACCGTGGACTCTGCATTGTCTGCAAACCAGGTGAGCCGGCTGTACAGTCTTTGAGTTGCGCTCCTTCTCCCTTTCCTATTTCTTTTTTCAAAGCCAAAACACTTAGCTAGATTTGATCCTACAAATTTTGATGAACCATGTCCTGCTCTGCTTGAGGAATATAAGGAGTAACACTGAGATAAGGTTCGAACCTCAGGGCGCTCCCTAGTTTATTCCACCAAGGTCAGAATAGGTATTGCCGTCACTGGCCAGCCGGGTAGCACGTAACTTCTCTCGGGGGTGGTCGCTAGCAAAGCGTGGAACAGTCCATCCTTGGGACTGTTTCTGCTAGCGTGCCGCCACCTGTTGCTACTTCTTAGCAAACACGGGTCAGTGTATAGTCGGCACCGCCACCGTGTGGTGGTGGGACTCATTACAGACTATGACAATATCCAACTTAGGTACAGGCACACTTATTAAGCTGCATAACCTGATTTTGTCATTTTTGTCTAAACTTATTGCGCTACAGTAAAACCATGTTTATCCGGTTAGCTTTCGGTCTAAGTAATTAGCGGCTACATCAATACGGGGTGGTAGTACAGTAGTACCTCTCTTCAAAGGACACACCTACATCTAGACGGATGTTGTCCTCACATAGTAAAAGATTGACCGATATAGAGGGTTTCGACATCACTCTATATAACAGACGCCACTCTTTATCCTCTTCTTTATATATATGTATATATATATATATATATATAATAATTTTAAAAATAATAATAATTTTTAAAATTTAATCTTAGTAATTTCGCAAAATTCCCTAGGTTTAAAATTCTGCCAATTGGCTATCACATCCGGATAGGGAAAACTGCAGAGAAAATTTGTTGTAAAGTCATCTGTGGTGCCCCAACGACTCTTGCGGTTATGTAGGGTTCCCATAGATCCTTAAAAAGTCTTAAATGATGATGGGCCTTGAATGATGATGATAGTCTCGCATTTTTTTTATATATATTATATTTCGTCGTTGTTTAGGTAATACCAATATCTTCCTTGTAAATACTTATGCAGTACATAACAAAGCTATTCAGCAAATTCATCGAGAGATATTCGATCCCTTTTTGCTCTCATTAAAATGTATTTGGTTATCAAATAAGATAGGAAAATAAGAGGATTTTATTTCCCTCTACCCCCTTTTGTGGCGTGTAACTAGTTACGCAAATATTATTAAGCAAAGTGTAAGTTACTTGTTGGTAGCACTGGCCGGGGGTCTGTGCAACCGTGTGTGTATAGAGCACTATGCTGCTTTGAAGTCGGGCTGGCCTAGGCGCCACCCGCATCTCCCGGCGGCGACAGCGCGCTGGAGCCGATGTGCGTATCCGCACAACACTATCTGCTGTCAGTCGGCAAGAAATTTACTTTTATTTATATTTTTTTAACAGGCGAGCCAGGAGAACTGGTGGGGAAGATCATTAAGGGCGACCCGATACGAGAATTTGACGGCTACACCAACAAGGATGCAACCAAGAAGAAGATCGCTTACAATGTCTTCAGTCAGGGCGACAGTGCCTTCGTCACAGGTTGGTTATAGCTTACATCTTCAGCGACCACTATCTGTGGAGAGTGTGGTGCAGGATGGCATTGGCTTACACTGAGAGTGCTGCGGGAGTGCAATGCACGGCGTCTTGTGAACTGGATAGTCCTGTTTTGGGGAGATCGGGGGATCCGAACTCATGGGTTCATGGTTTCAAACCCTGGTCGAGTCAAGCCAATGACTTACCAAATTTATACTTGTCGCTTCCTAGCCAGGCGCTCGGCATTATTAGGATGGGGCAAGGACTGGTTGACTGAGTGTCAAGATAATTTGACTGAGTGGGATATCAGGTCATGGTGCTGGTGGCCTGGTCTCTCAGTAGGGCAGCACTATAAAGTTGACATGAGTGCACACTATTACAAGTCGGTACCCGTCCTGGCATAAAACAACAACCAAGAGCGGCAGTGCCTTCGTCACAGGTTGGTTATAGCTTATAACTTCTAGAATGTACTAGTAGCGAGAGATAGCCCCAGTCACACCTACCTGGATCAAGGGCCGGACGTGATCCGGTGTGGCGGTTTCAGCGCCCGGTCAGTTTCAGCGGCCTGTCATGGCTTCTGTGCATGCGCGGATTTTAAGACATATGCAAAACACCCGTGGCCTCGCCGGCTACAAGCTCAGCTGTAACTATCGCTGGTGCCCTGGCAGTGTTAGGGACCGATTAGGCCGAAATCTATTGAATGCGATCATATTTAACAGAATTACATACTCAAATAATGAAATTTAATTAAATTGACCTTAAATTCCAAGCGATATTAACGTAGCAGCTAGATCAGCGTCGAATCGCCGAGTGTAAACAAAACAAATAGCAGTGCTCGCCGCAATGTGCGAAAATCCGCGCATGCGCAGAAGCCACGACAGGCCGCTGAAACTGACCGGGCGCTGAAACCGCCACACCGGCATCATCCATGGCTGATCCTTGGTGATCTGTTGCTGGTCCGGCCTCATCCGGGGTCCACCCCGGATGTTTTAAAATGGTTAAAACATCCAGGTCTGTCCAGGGAATATTGCGATCCGGCCTCAATCCGGGTAGTCCGTGTAGCGTCCGGGGCTGTCCATGCGTTTTTTAACCCGGATGAGCCACGGATAGCCTGGTTTACCACGGATCAGTCCAGGATGAGCCCTGTTTTTGTATATATAGCAGGAGCAAGTCCACTTCAAGTCCGGGACTGATCCGTGACTACTCCATGGATACACCGGGTAGTCTGGGGGTGGTCCGGTCCGGCTAGACCGGGTAGGTGTGACAGCGAGGCCAAAAAGGACCAAAATAGCGATTTTAGTCAGGGCTGTCCGGGACAGTCCGGGCGACTGGTTCGTGGGTGGTCCGGCTCAAAGTCCGGGGCTCGTCCGGCTATGTGTGACTGGGGCTTAACGTATTATGATATCCCACTGCACTATTCCCCCTATGTTATTGCTACACACCCCCATGTAGCCACCTCGCACTACTAGTCAATTCTGTTCACAAATGTTCCTGCCTACATCTAGATAAAAGATTCACCCGGTACTTGTAGTACACGGGTGAAGGACAACGTAGTGTAAATACGGGCGAAAATAGGTTTAGTATGGAACATGACCTAGAAACTGTGGCTCCATGATCAAATGGCTACTCATATAGGCACAGAGTTGGTGGAATGGGAGAGAATGCAAAAAGACAAGATGGCGGCCGCAGAACGCCATCGATTTCACTTTTAAATCTCATTAAACTAGATATTATATTATATTTTTCAACTCAAAGGTAGCGGGCTATCAATAAGACATATGTAAAGAATAAATGTTGCTTCTTAGATTGTGAAATTAGGCTCTCAATTCAGTAACCCGCTTTTTCGACCGTTTTTATATAGGGTTGGTATTCACCCGTGAATTGCGACTGCGAGTACCGGGTGAATCCTTTATCTAGCCTACATCCTGCATCATGGCTTGATCTGCTTCATTATAATTGCTCTAAATTGTGTTGTACATCGCCATGTAAATATATACCGCATAATGACACAACCGACAATGGAAACCCCAGTTATACTAATGGAATAATTTCCTCTGTGAATAAACTTTTTTTTTTCTCTTGAAAATATAAATGTCCTTGACCCTGTTTTGATTGACCTTGGTGCAGGCGACATCCTGGTGATGGACGAGCTGGGCTACATGTACTTCAAGGACCGCACTGGGGACACCTTCCGGTGGCGGGGTGAGAATGTGTCCACTGCGGAGGTGGAGGCCACCATCAGCAACATCGTCAAGCTCAGCGACACTGTCGTGTATGGGGTCGAGTTGCCCGGTAAGAACCGCAAGCATTTTGCAATTTGAGGATTTTTGCATGGACGTCATATACCTAGACCTATATTATAATTTGTTGGCTCGTTAGTTGTTTAAGCAGGGGAAATTTCAATCACGAACAATTGGTCTTCCTCATTCCACTGCTCCTTGCCATGTCGTTGTAATGCCGAATGCCATGCTAGGTAGCGACAAGTATTACATTTTTACATCATTGATTTGACTCAACCAGGGTTCTAATCTAATGACCTACCAAAATGGGAGGTGCGCGCTCAACTTATTCAGCCATCCCATCTGTTGCCATTTTGGATGCCATGCGGTAATAAACATAGACAGGCCGCATAGACTTGGATGTCAGTCTTTGGACAGTCACTGTATACTTTAATCATGGTATTGTCAGGTCAGGAGTAAAGCTTGGAAGGCATGACCCAAATTTAATGTCTGCAGTAGGCCGACATACCATACCAGCTTAATAAATCAATGACGTTGTCCCAACTTCCTAATCACATATGTCCTCGCCATGTGCTAATAATGCCGAGCACCTGGCTACGAAGTGACAAGTATCAATCAGTCACTGTACAGTTTCTCAACGTCATCGGTTTGACTCGCCATGGGTTTTAGCCATAAGATATTAGGTCTAATTCTCCTGGCCAGGTCAGTCCCTTCCTACTGTTTTTAGACCTCAAATAGTCCATTGTGTGACGTCACGCAATGAAGGGAGAGCCTTGATTCTTTGTTTTATACCATACCCCTTTAACTAACAGGATGGTTTGTTTAAAAAAATAAAAAAATAAAAAATTATTGAGGCTGTATTTATACTGTCCATAGCATATAAACCCGGGTACCCAGGCTTGTTTTCAATGCTGGCCAGTTGTAGTAGTGGTGTTATCTTACCACACAGTAGCTGCTGATAAGGTATTTGAGTGCCTGCATTTCAGTAGCAGATAGATAATTGGTTGGTATGGTTAGTAGCCTATGTTAGTTTTTTTAGTTTTTTTTCTTGGCATATATATGTATTATTTTATTTTGTTCTACTCGTACTACTAGACTAGCCTACTCCTACTCCTAGGTTATACGAAGCTGTGTGGTGTGTTGTCTTGCTACTGTTGACATGGTTCGGTTGAAAGCCAGATGAAATTTCCCCCCCCCCCCAAAAAAAATGCTTAATATCTCATTTACTGTTTCTTTTCACCTTGTAGGATCAGAAGGTCGTGCTGGAATGGCTGCCATTGCTGACCCGGAGGGCAAGGTTGACCTTGAGAAACTGTACAGTGACCTTCAGCGTTTGCTGCCTGCTTACGCATGCCCCCTGTTTGTCCGGCTACTTTCAAAGGTGGATACAACGAGTAAGTTGGGTTTGAGGTTGATTGATTGATTGATTGATCGGTTTAATACTGTGTTGGCAGAAAGGGCCATATATTCACGGCGAAAAGTTCCATTGAGATTTAGCTGAAACCTGAAATAGTCACATTTGTAGAAAATGACATCCAGAATTTTATCTCCAATGCAATTTTGAGGTGGTTAAAATTGTGTCAAATGACAATAACTGACAAAGTATAGCTAATATTACAGGAGGCCATGCAATCGCCCACTTGAGACGGGCTCTTTGAGAATTACATCGTCTGTTATTTAATGTATTTTGCCCCTTTTAATTACAGGTACATTCAAGCTGAAGAAGGTAGATTTACGGAACGAAGGATTTGATCCATCCAAAATATCCGACCAGTTGTACTACCTGGACGTAAGAGAGCATGGCTACAAACCAATCACCGCCCAGACATTCACCGACATTCACAACGGCCAGATCAGGCTATGAGGCCACTCGTCTGATGGCATTTGGGAAACACAAATTTCAAAGACTTGACAGAAAAATGTATTTTCGACATCATGCTAAGGCCTCAGAATCATTAAAGCTGCATAGTCCGATGAAAACATAAAAGACCAAAACACTTAGCGAGATTTGATACTATTGTAATGGCCCACGGCCCTCCGACTCTCACCCTGCCACGCACACACGGAAGAACGCCAAGATCCAATATAAGCACGCTTCACCTTGGTTTATTGAACCAATCTGCTCTCCTCGGCGTCCACAGTCATCTGACCTGCCCCCTGACTCGCCAGGTCCCACATCGACTCTATAGGTGTGTGGGGGTGTGAGCTATCCACACGCAGTAGAGGGCAGCCCAGTCGGGGTCTGCCCAGTGGCTAGCCTGCCGCCACCTAGTTTGTGGACATGACAATTTTGGTCAATTACACAAAGATTGCTAATGTTGCGCAGAATGTGGCATAATACATTTAAAAATTTAAACAAATATATATTATATTTGCAAGGTGCATAATGGGTTATAGTTTTCTACACAACAGTGTTTGTGGACATGAAAGCTATTGCCGATTGCGCAAAGATTGTGAGCATTGCGCAGCATGTGGCATAGTACATTTATGGATTTAAACAAATTTATATTATTATATTTGCAAGGTGCATAATGGGTTATAGGTTTGTAAGCGACTATTGCCGATTTCGCAAAGATTGTGAGATTTGCGCAATATGTGGCATGGTACATTTATGGATTTAAACAAATTTATATTATTATATTTGCAAGGTGCATGATGGGTTGTAGGTTTGTATGCGACTATTGCCGATTTCGCAAAGATTGTGAGAATTGCGCAATATGTGGCATGGTACATTTATGGATTTAGACAAATTTATATTATTATATTTGCAAGGTGCATAATGGGTTATAGGTTTCAATGCGACTATTGCCGATTGTGCAAAGATTGCTACATTTATAAAAGTTTCAGCAACAAGCCATGTTTTCAAATTGTGCATAATAGGTTATAGGTTTATACGCATGTCGTTCATGCAAAGATTGCTGGTGTACAAACAATATGTGGCAAAATTCAGTTATAGATATTATTATTTTTCAAATATATATTTTTTCAGGGACATAATGGGTGGAAATTATGGTATTTACGCACCGATTGTTAGTGTGTTGCCTAATACATTTATGGATTAACAAAATATATATATTAGCAGTGACATAATTGGTTTACGCGGTAGTGTTTGCGGACATGACAATTTTTATTAATTTACAAAAAGATTACTAGCGCTGATCAAAATGTGTCAGACTACAATTTATGGGATTTTTTGTCTCCCTTTTCTTTTAAATATATTATATTTGCAGGTTGGCTTTGATTCATTTTCACACGGTTGTAAGTCATAATACCTGGGGTAGTGCATGCTTGAACGGTCGTTATTACATCGGGTTCCACTGTATATCACTTTAGGAATTGTCTGTGATAGTATAATACAGGGATGAAAGATCTCCGCGATTTCGCGGATTTCTGCGATTTTTAATACTTACCGATTAATGCTAAAAAAATTTCAAGAATCGGGAAGGCTATGACAACAATTGGTTCGTTCGAATCCTGTTCTGATATGACCTTAGATGTTGCTAGAACATAAAACCCAAGCAAGAAAGTGTTTGGTATGGGCGATAATACTGTCACAACAAGGATAGTTGAAACCTGACTTCCGGCATTTTTCCGCGATTCCCTGAGAGTGCTAAGTCAATGGGCGAAATCCGCTTTATCATGGAAATTCCTCGTCGGTGTAATAATCTGTGTTTGATTTCCACGATTTTTGCCCGACACCACTTTCATCCCTGATATCTGGTTACAATGTAATTAGGCAGAGACATTTGTGCAACTGTCTACCACTCACCACCCTAGTTATTGTACTTTCCCCCGTAACGTCGGTATATGCTACGCAATCACCCACGGCTCAGTCATGGAGTTGACAGAGAGAGAGAGAAAATATAAGTATAACCCAATAATCTCAGGGAACTTTGGCTGTTCTAGATTACGCAATCAGGGATGAAAGTAATCTCCTGCTAAAATAGCTATGATGATGTTATCTGTAAATAAATTTGCTCCAATAATACTCTAGTGGTCTTGCCTCTCGGGCAAGGAATTACATAGACAGGTAGGTGTGGGTAGCGTGGTGACATCAGAGAGCCTAGGTGATGTAATGGTTAGCACACTGGCCCGGAATGAAAAGAGATATGTGTACGGGTCCCGCTCTAGGCACAATATTTCCCATTTTCATCACCCTCCATGACACTGGTTGCTGTGACCAGGATCCTGTACAAGCTATGCGCTGTATAGTTGAACCTACCCTGTGTATGTAAGTGCGTTGCATTGCCTGTTTATATGTAATTGTAAGCATTAAAAGACTTACAATTCCAGGGGGACAAATGTAGTGGTCTGCACTGACCTCTCGGGCAAGGAACCACATAGACAGGTAGGCGTGGGTAGTGTGGTGACATCAGGGAGCCTAGGTGGTGTAATGGTTAGCACACTGGCCTGGAATGCAAAGAGATATGGGTTCGAGTCCTGCTCTAGGCGCAATATTTCCCATTTTCATCACCCCCATGACAATACTATTATTGGAGCAGCATTAATTATTTTATAGACTTATAGCTGTCAGGGAATCGCGGAAAATTCCTGGAACTCTGGTTTCATCCAATACTCTCCAAGCATTATCTTAGCTTCATTCCACCTCACCTGTAATTACAGACTATCTGTGGAGAGTGGTGCAAGACGGCATTGGCTTATGCCGAGAGTACTGCGGGAGTGCAGTGCCCGGTGTCTTGCGAACGTTAATCGGAGATTATCAAAATCGCGAAAATCTGCGAAATGGCGGAGATCTTTCATCCCTGAATGATTTGAATATTTACTTGGCGGCTGAATTTCAGGTATGTCAGATAATTTGTTGTCTGACTCCATTCCGCTGTTGGTTCCTGTAAATTCATTATGAAGTGTTGCATTTAGCTGTGTAGTGTCAGGCTAGACACAGCTGCCATAGGGAATGAACTGGAGCTGCAGTCACCTCACCAGATATGACCTCATAGCTCAGGTAGTCTTAATGAGAGGCTATGCCTCGAAATAACAGAAGTTGATGTAAGTCACACCTTCTAGAGATGTTTGGAGGCAGCCCACACATACAGCCTCACCCCCCCCCCCCCCCCCATAGCATGACCCTAGTTTGTAATAGCGTTCCCATAGCATTGGTTCCCTGACTGCTCATAATGACCGTTCCCATGGTATTGGTTCCCTAACAAGTTGTAATAGCGTTCTCATAGCATTGGTTCCCTTACTGGTTGTAATAACATTCCCATAGCATTGGTTCCCTGACAGGTTGTAATAGCATTCCCATAGCATTGGTTCCCTGACAGGTTGTAATAGCGTTCCCATAGCATTGGTTCCCTGACAGGTTGTAATAGTGTTCTCCTAGCATTGGTTCCCTGACTGGTTGTAATAGCGTTCTCATAGCATTGGTTCCCTGACAGGTTGTAATAGCGTTCCCATAGCATTGGTTCCCTGACAGGTTGTAATAGCGTTCTCATAGCAATGGTTCCCTGACAGGTTGTAATTGCGTTCTCATAGCATTGGTTCCCTGACAGGTTGTAATAGCGTTCTCATAGCAATGGTTCCCTGACAGGTTGTAATTGCGTTCTCATAGCATTGGTTCCCTGACAGGTTGTAATAGCGTTCCCATAGCATTGGTTCCCTGACAGGTAATAATAGCGTTCCAATAGCATTGGTTCCCTGACTGTTCGTAATGAGCGTTCCCATAGCATTGATTCCCTGACTGTTCGTAATGAGCGTTCCCATAGCATTGGTTCCCTGACTGCTCGTAATGGTTCCCTGACTTTGTAATGAGTTCCCATACTCCAGTCACATTATGGCTTGCGACCACTTTGAACCAAAGAACCCACAGTCACTGGCCATCTCCTTGCGACCAAAGCAATAGTCACCAACCTCTGGGTGACCATTTCGGTCGCAAGGAGGTTTTTAGTGCTGCAGCTGCAACCGTGTGACCAAAATGGTTGCAACGTCAGCGACCACGTTGTGAGCCCCTCCTTTTGTTGTGGTCGTAAGCAGTAGTGTGACTGGGGTATTACTAAGTAAGGAGGGTTCCCAGAACACGGTTACCTGAGTATTGTTAATCCTAAGCCCAAACACTTTAGTGAACAGTACTCCATTCAATCAGCCCGTCCTGATATGACCTTAGATGTTGCCAGGTCGTAAAACACCAATGACCAACCAACTAACCATTCAATCAAGAGTCGCCCCCAGGCAGAACACCACCGACTACGAGCAGACAGGCTGGGTGGTTCACTGGTAGCATGCGCCCCACCGAATGGCAGTAATGTGGGTTCGAATCTGCCTCCCAGGCACAAATGTCCCATATGTTTGCAGCAAAATAAAACCCACCGGCAGTATTTGTAGCGCTTTTTTTTTTTCATCTCCACAAATTTTCTTTTGAGAAACAACGGAGAGAAAGGCTACATAAATCCAGCTCCTCTTTTTCTACATCAATCAGTGAGGTTTTTTGGGGGGAGGGTAATATAGATGTTCCAATTTAGAAGAAAAAGTGCCAACACCATTTTTTTTTTGTTTCATCCTTTTCTCTTGTTCTTTTTAGTGTTGGTTCGTATCTTGCCAAGTAAGCGGCATTGTGACATAGTGTACCACGTGACCATATAAAGCACATTCAGTCAGTCCCCCCCCCCCCCCCGGCCATATCTCCCTGGTACAGTTGGGACAGGGGGGGGGGGGGGGGGGCGCAGACGAATATAGAGTGTTATGAAACTACTCTTCTTATTATTTAAAGAAAGCAACAATACTGACATATGTTAGTTGTCAATATTGGGCAGGTTTATATAGACCTAGTTAAATTCCCATTAATACTAAATCAATTAATTCAATAAATTCAATACATCCCACCCCTTCCACGGACACCATCGTTCTTGCGTTCCTATTTTGTGCAAGTACGGTGATTCCAAAGTCCCCCCCCCCCCCCCGTGCCCCTCTCTAGAAAGCTAGTCCCAACTATTTTTTTATGCAATTTAATCCGGATTTCCCATTTCAGCTTGCAGTAAATTTGGCGATATTCGATCATCGATTGTTTTGTTGGATCTTTAGATATATATATATATATTTTTGTTATTATCCCGGTATGTTGTTAGGATTTTGTGTGCTGTGTGGCAATAGTTTTTCCTCCTTTAAAAAAATGTTATATAGAAGTTATGTAAACCTAGGTTATTGTTGAGTTGATGCATTGCTTTTAAAAAAAAAAAAACGGAGAAGAAATGTAATTATCCCGTCATAAATTACGGATGTTTTTTTTTCTTTTTCTAGAACAAGTAGAAGAAAGTAATTGTAATTTTTTTGTAATTTAGAAGAAGACAAATTGTTGGCTCATGATGGAACAAATTCTTGCGTGAGTTTGTTTCTTCATACACTTAGTTGCGTAGTTGTTTCTTGTGTGGCTTTGAAACTATTTGTTATTGTCTGTAGTTTGCTCAAGTTGAGTTAGGCGAAGTGTGGTTACTTTTGTGTGTTTAAAAAAAAAAGAGCATTACATATACACACAAAATTCCCAACACAAAAAAATAATAATAAAAGTTTATGACGGCCCCAAGTTATGTATAATAAGAGGTCATAATTCACAACCATTTAGCCAATTATATTAAAAGAACATGAATGAAATGTCAATTCCATATGGGGTGTTTTTTCCGGCGATCTTGTTTCATATATTGATTCCTAGTGAATGGTACAATATTGGCAGATATGGAATCTATACAGTGTATACTTGTGTATGATACACATTTATACAGTGTAATACTATCACATTGTTGACAGACAGTCGGAATCTATAGTGTCTGCATGTTTATACTGTAATACTACTACATTGTTGGCAGATAGGAAATCTATATGTGTACTTGTGTTATACAGTGTGATACTAATACAGTTGGCATATAGGAAATCTACAATGTGTACTTGTATTATACATGTTTATACAGTGTAATACTACTACATTGTTGCCTGATAGGGAATCTATACAATATGTACTTGTGTTATACAGTGTGATACTAATACACTGTTGGCATATAGGAAATCTACAATGTGTACTTGTATTATACATGTTTATACAGTCTAATACTACTACATTGTTGCCAGATAGGGAATCTATACAATATGTACTTGTGTTATACAGTGTGATACTAATACACTGTTGGCAGATAGGAAATCTACAATGTGTACTTGTGTCATACATATTTATAGTGTAATACATCATTAGCAGACAATCTATATAATGTGTCCTTGTGTGTGACACAGGGTGTAATACATTATAGACAGGTAGGGAATCTGTACAATGTGTAGTTGTGGTTTATACGCGTTTACAATAGGTGTAGTACTATTTCTGGTTGAACAAATAATGGTGGAATGTGTTTGTGGATTTTTTTGTTTTCACTTTTGTTTGTTTTTGTGTTGGTTATGGTAGAATATATCACTATTGATTAAAGCTGCATAGTCCGATGAAGTGTCAAATTTTCAAAACCAAAACAATTATCCAGAATTTATTCTACATATCTAACTTAGATACTCAGGCACTTATTAAACATTTGTTGCCATATAGAAGGGAATACCAAGTCAATTTAATAGAACCTGTTACGGTTGAAGCCTATGGTGTCATAGATTTGGCATGCTTGCTAAAACTAATTTCAAATATCTCAAAAGGTTTACCATCTAAAATAAAAGTTACTTCAGACTAAAGTAAGGTAGATTGTAGCAATCAATTTAATGTATTTATCTCAGAAAAATGACATACTCAAAACCATCGGACTATGCAACTTTAAAATCATGGGCTAAAATATTAAAGTGTTGGTTAAACAAAGCATGTTAAATTACGGTGGTCAAATATATTTTGGAGGTGGGTGGTGTATTAGGATGGGACATTAAGGGTGATGTGAGTTTTTTGGGGGGTTTTTTTTACACGTTGAGGCTACAATTTGTTATACAACTTTCAGGATTGAAAAAGGTTTTGCTTAACGGTAAAGCAATTTTTTTAAGTCAAGTTTTTATATTTGATGAATTTTTTGTTTGTTTATCTACTGTTACTATGCATCTTCTTCGTTGCTTAACTAGTGTTGCTATGCTGCTTTTTTGTTGTTGCTTTTTTGCTTAAAAAAAAATTAATTAAGGCTGCGAAATAGGCCCTGGTTAAGTAGCTTTTCTAATGTCTGGGTGAGTGTGTTGTGGCAGTGAATAAGGAGGGTAGTCGGTGTTGTCAAATTTAATAATTCTTTAAAGTTGCATAATCCGATGAAAGCATCAAATTTTGGAAACCCAAAACGTTTGATCCTACTTGTCCAACTTATGTTCCCACTCACTCATTAAAGGGACCAGATATAGGTCGATGAGACACTACCGGTACTCCGACTAATGCTCTCCAAGCATACGTTTGCCAGTTTTCAGTTTATGCAACTAGATATGTGAGGGGAGAGTGCTGACATTGGTTGCTTCTGTTGTGTTTTATTTTGTCCAGCAGCACTGACACTTTTAGACAACCATATAGAGAAAATCTTTTTTAGAAATTGCAATCTAAAATGATAAATATACAGTTCAAATGTTTATTTATCATAACCAGCTACTTTGTGTGTGAATAATTGATTAAATCATGTAGATTAATAGACTTTAAAGGTTTAATTGAGAGCTTTCCGTGGCTGGTTTAGTGTGTGGGGGAACCCCTCTAGGTCATGTGATGAGGGAATCCCACCTATGATGTCATTCATACATCACATACCTAAACTCTCCTCCCACATGTTCAGTGGCATGAACTGAACAAACTAAGCAACGGTATGTTTGGAGATCTTTTGATGCTGGATTCGTTTGTATCTGAGTGAGGTATAGTCAGCGACTTTAAGCATTTGTAGCTGAACAGAAGGAATACGAAGTCAATTCAAAAGAATCTGCAGCATTTCGACATGGATGCCAGCATCAATTGTTTATATTTTCACTCCCACCAGCTGCAAAGTTAACCCTTTACAAAAAGCTACATCAAACTAAAAGTAAAATGGAATTTTTACAACAATAACAACAAAATTGATGCAGAAACTGAAAACCATCGACCTATGCAACTTTAAAATGGGTGCATAAATGCCAATATGAGATTCAGTATGGATAAATAACTATAAGCAGCAGCCTGTATGTGTAACTTAATGTACGCAGAGTACATTCTTTGATATGTTGGCATGTAATGCTTTTCTCCATAGGCGGCTGTCTGCTGGTTTAGTCAGAATCAGCTTAACGCAAGTACCAGCGAAGTCATCACTGTGGGCGTATTCGATTAACCAACTCTGGTCACCCGAGTCACTTTTTGGTGCATGTGCAGATTCTACATCCTCAGGTTGCATAATCTAATAAATCTCCAACATGCTCGGGGTGGAAAAAAATGGTGGCTTAATCAAAAATGTTTTTTGTTGTTGGAAAAACCGATATAACTAAAGCAAAATGGTATTTCATGATTGCATAGTTTAGTTATATTTCCATTTCATTATTACAACAACAAAAAACTTAGGACTTGCACTGGTAGCTGTTATCCTACAGGTACGTGCATAAATGTGACATCACCACTCCTAGCCACCCCCAGCCAAGAGGTGGGTTACTGAGGGTCGGGACTTTTTGCACACTGCACTTGTATTTGTCGACTTCACTTGCAGTGTTCAATTTGAAATTCTGACGACTCGGGTGACCCGAGTCATGTTAATCGAATACGGCGTAAAGGGGAACAAGCCTGGTACCAGTCCACTCAGCACTCTCTGGGGACCAGTGCGCATGCGTGAGATTCCTCCCTCGATAGATCATAGATCAGCAAGCCTATAAGGTGTGTGTGCCACTATTGTGGTACACTCCCCGATTTAACTAACAATAAATTTGTTTTTTTTTAATTTAAAGGCTAGCATAATTAATTTGAATTAATTTCTAGGTATCGTCCTTAAGTTGAGCCGAGCTCAAATTACGTACGTGTATGTGTGTATATATAAATATTTATATAATTATATATATACCATTATATGTATAATATATATAACAAGTTATATATAATACATATCATTTAAAATGTAAAAGAAAAAGACAATGTGATCATGTCTTAGATACTAGCTCTCATATATGATAATGTAACATATTTGATTTAATTTAGAGAAATTTGGCCACAGCGGTTAATCGATGTGTTGACCCCGGCTTACTTTAATTAAAGTTTAAACAAATTAATCAAGGAGAAAAAAAAAACATCATGCTTTAAATACTGACTAACATATCGGGGGGAAATAAATCCGTATAATAGAATCTTTCCCAATTTTTTTCTTTAAAATTTTGTTAAAACCAAATTAAGTACAACAATTAAAAGGACACTGGATATGCTATAGACAATTATAAGCTACGCCGAAATGTATTATAACCTATAATTTATATCGTCACCGGTTGCTGGCCTAGTGATCTCGATCCTTCTTGGGATGAACTGAGTTGTGTACATTGCGCCTATCTGGTGGTGCGGCTAGGCGCAATCTTAGGCCTGTAGGGTAGAAAGCCTAAACCTGTACAAGTGTTTTTCAGTCAGTCTTGTGTGTCATGGGTCTGCTATTAACCGTTAGTCCCTGTATCTGTAAGCAGAATGCGAAACGCTGCAGTGGCGCGCTGTGATCGGGTTGGCGTAGTTGTGTGACCTAATTAGAACGGCTCGAAAGGACGCGGCCATTTTTTATTTTTTTAAATTGTATGATTGGTTGTGACGTCACCGTGGGTGAGCTTGGCCAATGCAAACTATTGAATCCATCTGTGATTACAATTTTTTTTTTTTTATTAATATTAAAAAATAAATAAAAATAGGGTAAAACTTGTTTGTCATTCATTCGTTGAAAACACTTTTATCATAGTAATATTGTGTGGATGATGCTTTGATGTAATTTCATGTCATGTCAGGATGGTTTGATTTTTTTAATTTATTTATTTTTTATTGAGGCTGTATTTATACTGTCCATAGCATATAAGCCCGGGTACCCAGGCTTGTTTTCAATGCTGGCCAGTTGTAGTGTTGGTGTTATCTTACCACACAGTGGCTGCTGATAAGGTATTCGATTGCCTGCATTTCAGTAGCAGATAGATAATTGGTTGGTATGGTTAGTAGCCTATGTTAGTTTTTTTTGGATTTTCTTGGTATATATGTATTTATTTTTCTACTCTTATTACTAGACTAGCCTACTCCTATTTACATATCATAGGCTTGTACATAGCTGTGTGGTGTGTTATCTGGCTACTTTTGGCATGGTTACCTTCCATTGGGCGTCCCGCTGGTGGGCCGTGACATATCACATGCCCCTTTGCAGTGCAGTTTACTGGGGGTTTCCTAGCCTTATTTTGCACAGATATTTTTTGTAAGTTTTTAGGTCAGGAATTTGTCGTTCATTTACCGTTTGGGCATTTATTGTGTTTTTGCGTCCTAGCAAAGTATTAGTATCGGGTACCGTCTTTTGACGGTGCCTTTATAGTGATGCCATTTTTAAGTGATTGGCTTGACTTGGCCAGTGTTGAAACCCAGGAACTACCCTGCCCACTCAGTCCCATTATGCTGACACTGACTTGTCATATCCAGACCAGGTGTAGTGGCTGAATCAGTAAGAGCGCTGGCTTCCCCATGTGGGAGGTTGGTGATTCGAATCTCGGTTAAGTCAACCCAATGACGTACAAAATTGATACTTGTCACTATCTAGCCTGGCGCTCGGCATTAACAATAATAGCATGGGCATGGACTGGTTTTGTTTGTTTGTTTGTTGTGGTTTTATGTCCTAGCAACATCTAAGGTCATATCAGGTCGGGTACCGACTTGTGACAGTGCACACTCATGGCGACTTCATAGTGCTGCCCCACTGGGAGACCAGGCCGCCAGCACCATGACCTGATATCCCACTCGGTCACATTATCCTGACACTGAGCCAACCAGTCCTTGCCATATCCTAATAATGCCGAGCGCCTGGCTAGGAAGTGACAAGTATGAATTTTTTAAGTCATTGGTTTGACTCCACCAGGGTTCGAACCCACGATCCTATGGTCTACCAACACGGGAGGCAGACGCTCTAACTCATTCAGCCATCCCGTCTGGTCCATGGACTGGTTGGCTCAGTATCAGGTAATGTGATTGAGTGGGATATCGTGTTGTAGTGCTGGCGACCTGGTATCCCAGTGGGGCAGCTGTATAAAAGTCACAATGAGTGTGCAATGTCACAATTCGGGACCTGAACTGTATATGACCCTATATGTTGCTAGGATGTAAAACCCCATCAAATAACAAGTGTCGTATCCAAGAAATACAGAGCACCAGGCAATGTGGCAAGAAGTACAAATTATATACGTCTTCGGTCTGACTCAGCCAGTGAAAGAACTCGAGTTTTCACATTAAAGCGGGTGCCCTGTTGGAACTGTTTGGGGGAGCTAAAATTTTAAGATAATCCAGACATTCTAAAAGAATTTCCACAGTGATCGCTAAGAAAGAGGAGAAGAAGAAAAAAGAGATACATATATTAGTTTCATCATGTGAGCATCGCATGTCGATTAAATTCATAACTATATTCCCCATACCAGCTGGAAAAAACCTTATAGACACATTTTTCAGAACCTATATTAAGAGCCCATTTCTGTACTGGGTATATGAACTTTGCTTTAAAACGGGTACAACCGTCAATGAATGCTATACTTATTCCAAGTTCCTGGGGAAGGACAAGCTGTGAACAGCACACCGGGTCACAGCTAGTCTTACACAATGAAAGCTTGGGTTGGCGCCACTCCCAGCCCTATCCTTCATATTGGTCCCCAGTCCTGATATGACCTTAGATGTTGCTAGGACGTAAAACAACAACAAACAAACATCATAGTGGTGTTCTCTGTGGCGGAGTGGTTAGAGTGTCTGACTCTTTTCTAGGTCGGACTCCTAATCTGAAGGTTGGTGGTTTGATTCCCCATGCCCCCCACCTCTGCCAATTTGCATTTCCACCGCTGTGTATAATTTACATCGTCATCAAAGGCCTGTTGCTCTCATACCATGTCTATCTGGTGTGGGAGGTTAAAAATCCCTTGGGTCGGTAAAAGTGTAGGCTCGGGCTTTCTATCGACAAACGGTCTAATGGTGAAAAAAAGTTCATTCAGACTTATCCATAATAGGCCATAAAAATCTTCAAGAAGAAAAAAAATATTAGTCCGTCTACTTTAAACTCGCTTTGCCTCGATAACCATGTACCGTCAGATGACCAAACTTGGTAGGGTTCTTGCTATATATCACATTTTGTTTCTAATGTATATTGCAGTGAAATGCTGCTGGAAAACAGTTGACACCCCCCCCCCCACCTGCCGGTGTGTAAGCTGAAGTTGCGACGTGGCGTATTTACACGCTGGGTCGCAGCTTCAGTCCTTCGTGGGGGGGACCACTGTACTGCACTATAACGTGGACGGATTTAAAATACCAGTATTCATCGTGAATTCTTCCTTCCCCTCCATCTCCCACCTCCCTGACAGGCGGGATAATGTCGAGCCCTAGATGTTGTTTGTTTGTTGTGGTTTTATGTCCTAGCAACATCTAAGGTCATATCAGAACGGATACCGACTTGTGACAGTGCGCACTCATGGCGACTTCATAGTGCTGCCCCACAGGGATACCAGGCTGCTAGCACCATAACCTGATATCCCACTCAGTCACATTATCCTGATGCTGAGCCAACCAGTCCTTGCCCTATCCTAATAATGCCGAGCACCAGGCTAGGAAGCGACAAGTATCAATTTTTAAGTCATTGGTTTGACTGGACCAGGGTTCGAACCCCGAGCCCTAGAAAATACACTCTCCCTGCCTCCCTCCCAAAACACACACACGCACACGCACACACCCCTACCCACGTTCAGTGGCGCCCCCTATCTAACCACTGAAATCTAGTTTATTTTCTATTTATTAATTATTTCTTTTCTTCTCAATCATAATCACTTTCAGTGTTAATACCATTCTATATAACCAATTCACAAATGGGAAGACTCCTTTATAATTAATAGAATGGTTTGTATCTATGATATACACATTTAATAGAAATTGAGACACACACAAAATGAATTGAGATATGTTAGGTGAATAAAACTTTTAATGCTTGTAATTAAGTTCTATTGATATGAAGCCCCACCCCTACCCCCACCCTATTTCACCCTCTTACAAAAGGCCCACAATATTAGTCTTGCTCCAGTCTTCCTCGTGTGAGATCCACCACTTCCTGTGCCACTTCCGGTTGCAAAATCTCTTTGATCTGAAAGTTACAAATTATGTCTGTCATAAACTTTGAAAAAGGGGTGTTCAGATCCCCCCCCCCCCAACTAACCCCAAATGACCTATAGAAGATAGATGAGAGCAGGGCTCATACAAAAAGCTGGCCACCAGATACAAGATCATTGTCAAGGAGACTAGTGCAGAATAGGGTTTTTAAAAGAATCGGGGGGGGGAGGAACCACAAAAAAACATGGTCGGGAAAAACGGATTAAACTAGGAAAAAACAGGTTTAATCCTGATTTTCTTTACACTGTCCTGGAAGAAACAGGTTTTATCCGGGAAAAAAGACCTTACACAAAATCATATAAGCATATTGTTGATACGTATTGTTTAATATATAAAGTACATGTGGTATTGCTAATATACTTAATACACAGAGGCAACAATAACTATTTGATTTGTTACCCCCCCCCCCAAATGCTGTAATCATTAATGATGTAATGTGGAAACCAAATATGTGTAGTTTCTGAGAATGACCCATATATCTAGGTTCACCCTCAGTGACATGACCTCTATACAAACAGTGAAACACAAACACAATAGCATGAACATAGCAAAAGGAACTTACAGCGAATCTTGACGAGGCCTCAAATGCGTATAGAATACTAGTGTCGTAAAGCATCATACGGTATTGACACAGTGCCAGAATGCAGTTCCGCAGTCGAGCGAGCACTTCCCTATCCGCATGGCATACCGGCTACACAACAGAAGAGAATGATGTTTCGTTAGTTTTGTTGGTACATTAGTTGATTAAGCAGGGTAAATTTCAATCACAGACAATTGGTCTTCCTCATTCCACTGCTCCGTGCCCTATCCTAGTATTACCGAGCGTCAGGCTAGGTAGCGACAAGTATCAATTTTCAAGTCATTGAAGTCAAGCATTTGACTCAGCCAGGGTTTAAATCCCACGACCTACCAAACCAGGTGGCGGATGCTCAACTCATTCAGCCTTCATATCTGGATATCAATTGGGTTTCTTCGCATTGCATTTAGACCACTTATCCACCACTGATGTGGTATGCTAGAAGTCTGTATCAGGATGGCTATGGCACCTTGTATTTCCAGGTGGTCATGCATCCAAGTACTGACAAGGCTTGTCGTTGCTTAACTTTAGTGATAGGATGAGAACTGGTCTTTCCATTATGATATTGGCTGTGAATATATTGTTGGAACTCTCCTAACTTAGTCGACCATAAGTTTGCCATAAATGTTTGTTATTGGGGGGCGGAGGGATGGTGGAGAAGAGAATAGATAGAAACGCATATCCCTATCAGATTCAGATTTATTTTTGAATTGGGGTGGAAAATATATTTAATATAAAGGTATCTCACTTCCAGATTCTGAATGTTTGTTTTTTTAAATTTGGGTGGGGAGATTAAACAGAAAGCCATTTCACTTCCAGATTCTGAATGTTTTTTTGTTTTTTAATGTGGATGGGTTGGAAAAGAGATTACACAGAAAGGCATTTATTTCACTTCCAGATTCTGAATGTTTTTTTGCTTTTTTAATGGGGGTGGGTTGGAGAAGAGATTACACAGAAAGGCATCTCACTTCCAGATTCTGAAAGTTTTTTTGTTTTTTGAATGGGGGTGAGTTGGAGAAGAGCTTTAAAGAAAGCCATCTCACTTCCAGATTCTGAATTCTTTTTTTAACATGGGGGTGGGGTATAGAGTATCTCACTTCCAGATTCTGAATTCTTGTTTTTTTAAATGGGGGGTGGGTTGGAGAAGAGATTAAACAGAAAGGCATCTCACTTCCAGATTCTGAATTCTTGTTTTTTAAATGGGGGTGGGGTGGAGAAGAGATTAAACAGAAAGGTAGCTCACTTCCAGATTCTGAATGAATCCGCCGGTGTTATCGGTGTCCTCGTTGATGGTCGGGCAGATCCAGAGGTAGCCATTGTTGCCGAGAATGATGCTGGCCCCGCACGGCAGGTTGTGGAAGTGGGTTTTACGTCGCTTCACCAGCGATGGCGACACCTGCACCAGCGTCCCCTGAGACAGCTGCAGGCGCACCGAGACCGACAGGTTTGAAGGGGGGAAATATATGTTATATAAAATCTGACTATCCGCACAGGTCTGAAGGCAATGTGACCAGACACATCTGGGCCGCGTTCAGGGTACGCTTCCGAGACGTCTCGGATATGCCTTTTGGCTTATTTCCGTTCAGGGTTCGCCTCCGAGTCGTCTCGGAGAAGTCTCTCATTTCACAGTAGAGACAAAAAGCGCCTCGAAAATGGCCACCATATTCAGGGGTTTCAGCCAATCAGAGCTCTTCTTTTCCATTGCAAATGGCTGCCCACTATGGAGACGGCCATTTTCTAGGTTACCAACAGCTAAGTAGTTCAGACTAGTGTGACATCAGGGATTTCTCTGAGACACACCCTGAACACGGCCCTGGTATCAGGGTGGCCAGGAGCCACTCACAAGTGGCGCCGTAGTGGTAGAAGGAGGAACTAACTCCTGTGACAGTAAGATAATAGATAATAACTAATATAGAGAAGGGAACTGATAAATGGCAGTGTCCTTGTTTTATATTCCCATAATAGATTATAAAGCACATATATATAAATAAAAATCTAATTTAAAAAATCTAATTTCAGAAGTAGCTTAGTAACACTTACCTTTCCATACTTTAAACTGCGGGTGTGTAGAGAGAGCGCCCCGTCTGCATACAGAGCCTGCACCTCAGCCTGCACGCAAACAAACACACAAAAAGGTCACCTGGTGTAAGGTGGCCAGATATGCCTGAACACAGCACCGCTCTCCTACCTACTGCACTCTCCCAGTTTCTGGGCGGGAGTGTTAGCATAGGGGACTGGGCACCTATTTATACCAGACCACCGCCAAACCACCAATGGTCGGGTGACGAGCCCGCCCCACTAGGGTAGGGTATATAATAGGCTGAGACACATACCTCGAAGTCAGTCCATGACCAGTGCCCGACCCCTCTTGGAGGAATAAGTTTCTATCAATGTTTGTGTCACTTCTTTTTTCTTTGGTCCCTACTTACCAATCCCATAACAATATCATCGTGTCGTGGCAAATTTGGTTTGATAAATATTTTAAAAGAAACTTTTTTTTTGGTTGTTGTTGTTGAAGATTCATACTGCCTATCATGGATAAGCCTGAATAGGCTTGTTTTCACCATTAGACAGTTTGTCGATAGAAAGCCCAAGCCTACACTTTTACCGACCCCAGGGATTTTTAACCTCCCACACCACATAGACATGGTATGAGAGCAACCAGCCTTTGATGAGGCTGTAAGTTATACACAGCGGTGGAAATCCAAATTGGCAGAGGTGGGGGCAAGGTAGAAGAACCACCGACCTTCAGATTAGGAGACTGACCTAGAAAAAAGTCAGACACTCTAACCACTCCGTAGTTTGTTTTTCTTAAATGAAGGAAAAAATACTATGTGCAAGCCAATTAATTTTTATCCCTCGCTTATTAAAAAAACGTATTTCTTAGATTAAAACAAATCGTTCTTTAAAAGATATATATATAATTAATTAATTTTACTTAAATTTATCTGAGAAATTATTTTTACCGTTTAGATTGCTTAAAGATAGGTTGAAAACACTTCAGGGAAAGGAATTCTCCCCATCTCTATATTATTGTGGTTTTTTTTTAAGGATAACACTTAACATAAATTAAATCACAACTTACACTAATGAGGTCTCCCTCAATTAGGTAATCCCTCATCATTCGTTCATCTTCCTCAGATCGCCGCCGCTGAAAGAAATACAGAAAATAGCCACACATTTTACATTGGTGCATCATATTCATCAACACATTAGCATTGAAAAATGTTATTTTAGGTAGGCCTACCATGTTATTAAATTTACTTTAAATTGCCACTTCGAGCAATGCAAGGTACAGTATAACCCTAGAAATTTGTTTGGATTCACTGATCATTGGTTTAACCGAGCTTTGGCTTTGACTTTGAGTAATGTATGTGGGCACTTTGATTATTGTTTTTTTTATGTGTTATACAGTATAACCCCGTTAAACCAAGCTCAGTTCAACCAAACGATCGGTTAATCAAAACTTTTTTCGGCGGCCCGGCAAAATACTATCATTGATCACATAAAAAAATGTTGGCGGGGTCTCAGATGACCTTATAACCACATGAAAGTTTGGTTTAATCATACCCGAGTGGCCTGGGGTCCGACAATTTTGTTTGGATTAACCGATAATTTGGATTACCCGACTTTGGTTTAACCAACTTTTTTATATGATAAATGGTAGTATTTTGCCAGGCCGCCGAAAAAAGTTTGGATTAACCAATTGTTTGGTTTAACCGAGCTTGGTTTAACGGGGTTATACTGTAGTTCATGGACATCACTCTCACAGCAGAGAGCTAAGTGGAGAGCGGCAGTCAAGTAATGAAAGCAGTCTTTGTCGCATGGCGACCGACAGCATGATGATGATGATGACTGTAGTTCCTTTTGATAGTCCCTGTTTTCTCTTCTTTTTTAATGCACATCATTTCCTTCCTCTCTTTTTAAAAATTGTTCTATTAATAAATTCTAATATTAAGCAGGAAACCTTTCAACGCCCTTTGTTGCGTTGTTAAATGTCAGTTGTGATAGGATCCAGTAAAGATTGTTTTATTTAACGACGCCTTTAGAGCACATTGATTTTTATTCTCGGCTATTGTATGTCAATCACATGGTCATATTGCTTTGGAAGAAACCAGCTGCCGCCACATAGGCTACTCTTTTCGATAAGCAGCAAGGGGTCTTTTATATACACTTTTCCACAGACAGGACATCACATGCCACAGCCTTTGATGAACCAGTTGTGGATCACTGGTTGGAATGAAAAATAGCCCAAACTGCAAATGGGTCCACTGAGCAGGATCGATCGAATGACCAACACCTTCACAGGTGGACACTATACCGTTTGAGCTACGTCCCGCTCCCTCATCGTGATAGGATTCAGAGGTAGTTTCTTATGGCCCTGAAGTGAATAGGTTTTTGTTGTTTTGTTTGTTTGCCTGCACACAGAGCACCCACTTACCAGTTCGCCACCAGGGAGGTTGACAGACGACAGCATGAGGACAGCGTCCAATTTGGCGTGTGTATCCACCTTCCAGCGTCTCTGTCCCACCTCCGTCACGCGCCCAATCACCACGTCCCCGACTTCACCATTGTACCTGCGGCAAACACCAGACGCCATGCCCCAATTACTTCTGAGATCGCCTTTCACGCGGCTTCAATCCCCGACCGAGTCAAACCAACGAGTTTAAAAACGCATAGCTATTATGCATAGTTAGTTACCAGTGGCCTGCCTGATTAGGGGACGGATCACTTCTCACGGTTGAGGGGTGGCTGCTAGCCAATCGCAGAGGGACAGTTCACCCAGGGACTGCCTATGGCTAGCGTGTTTCTACCTGTTGACTCTGAAGGGCAAAAGATGTCAGCATAGTCCGTCACCACTGCGTGGTAGTGAGGCTCACGTACGGACTACAACACTACATTGCCTAGCCTAGTATCAGCATTATTAGTGTCGGCCAAATTACTGGCTGACTCAGTATCAGAATATAACTTACAGCGCCATCAAAGGCCGGTTGCTCTCATACCATGTCTGTGTGATGTGGAGGGTTAAAAATCCATTGGGTCGGTAAAAGTGTAGGCTCTGGCTTTCTATCGGCAAACTGTCTAATGGTGAAAACAAGTCTATTCAGACTTATCCATGATATGCAGTATAAATCTTCAAGAAAAAAAAAATTGTGACTGAGTGAGATATTGGGTCGTGGTTGAGCACTGGCGGTGTGATATCACAGTTTGTAATAAGTAAGCACCATCTGATGCAGCCTTAAATGCAGCTATTATGTAAAGCCTAAAAATCAGCTAATCAGCCTGCAGCTACTTCAAAAGCAGTACAGAAATTAACCCACTTATAAATTTCTATGTTGAAGCATGAATGTCGTCAGTCATTTACTCTCAGTCTGAAGACACAAATATATAATCGAATAATATGAAAATACAATAATTGAAAAATATGACTAAAAGTCATAATTGACAAATATGGTTACAATTCGATCAAATATTCACTCCTACCCACAGTAGAGGCAAATGACAATGCACAGGCCGAAAATAACATCCGCTATGTGCGAATAGAACCGAATGGCCTAGTTTAATTTAACTGGAATAAAAGGGATAACTTTAAATAAACAGCTCACCTTGTTTTTAGAGGTTTGACACAGACGAGTTTATTCACACGATCCACAATTCCTGCCACTGATGCGTGCAACTTGTCTTCATCCAAGTATGTGCCATGTCCCCTGTAGACATTAAAACAAAGTACAAATATGGCAGTTTGGGTTGTTGTTTAAAAAATATACATATATAATACAAAATTAGGAATCGCACATATTAACGTCAGGCTGCACAGTAGAGGTGAATGACAACATAGTCTAAATCAGAGAGCGTGTATATAGATGAGAGGGACAACTGTCATACTAGACCGTGTAACAGCTGCCGACTGTGGCGCTCCAAGTGGTGGTTGTTGAACAGTTTATGACACAGCTGGCAAATTCAATGGTCGTGTGCAATCTTCCTACAGAAAAAGTGAAATATCTAAAAAAAACACACCACCTAGAAGCAAATCGCTTGGTACACATATAGAAAATATATTCAATGAATTGATTATATTAAAATGATATGGTTAGTGTTCTGCATTTCTATTAATTTGGAATAAAATACACGTTTTGCACTGCACGTACGGCAAACTCAATGCATTGTCAATGGCGGTGAGCAATCTTCATACAGAAAATGTCAAATATCTCTAAAACTACACGACCTAGACACAAGCCGCTTGGAACACATATAGAAAACATGTTTACCAAAAAGATTATATTGAATTTATAAGGTTAGGGTTCTGGATTTCTATTAATTTTTTAAGAAAACTAATGTTTTGCACTGCGCGTACAGGCAAACTGTGTGTGTGTGTGCGTGTGTAGTATAGTATACTATAGTATAGTATAGCATAGCATAGCATAGAATAGCATAGCATAGCATAGCATAGCATAGCATAGCATAGTATAGTATAGTATAGTATAGTATAGTATAGTATAGTATAGTATAGTATAGTATAGTATAGTATAGTATAGTATAGTATAGTATAGTATAGTATAGTATAGTATAGTATAGTATAGTATAGTATAGTATAGTATAGTATAGTATAGTATAGTATAGTATAGTATAGTATAGTATAGTATAGTATAGTATAGTATAGTATAGTATAGTATAGTATCTTGAGGCTAACCTGGAAGGACAAAGTGACAAATAAGGAGATACTCGAACGAACGGGGCTGCCCTCTATGGAAGATCTTCTGATCAAAAAGAATCTCCGGTGGACTGGACACCTCATGAGGATATTATCAGACAGGCTACCAAAGCAGATCCTCTATTCTCAACTGTCTTCTGGTTACAGAAAGAGAGGGCGCCCTCGTCTCCGGTTCAAGGATACCATCAAGAGAAACCTGAAGCTGAGAGACATTAAGACCGACTCATGGACATCACTCTCACAGCAGAGAGCTAAATGGAGAGCGGCAGTCAAGTAATGAAAGCAGTCTTTGTCGCATTGCGACCGACAGCATGATGATGATTAGTATAGTATAGTATAGTATAGTATAGTATAGTATAGTATAGTATAGTATAGTATAGTATAGTATAGTATAGTATAGTATAGTATAGTTATACAAATCTTACCTGGGTACAGATGATGGATAACTGGTGTTTTCCCGAGGTACTAGCCTTGGATAATCATGGGTCAGGGAGAAGGAAGCACATCTGGGTCCAGCAATCTTTTACATACTTTATAGGATAAAAAATTATCTCAACTATTGTGTTTTCGATTTGGTTGCAGTGAAACATGATAGCCCTGATGCTGTATGTTCCTTTCTCTTGGAAATCTGACCACGTCTTTTACTGCTGATGTTATTGCCGCTAGCCATGGTTGTGTTTCCCATGCTGGTACTATCAGTACTGCGATCCATCTTGATCCTCCTGGCCACTCTGCTGATAATGCTGAATGGTGGAAATATGTAATAGAATTTATTATTCCAAATTAATGAGAATGCATCTACTCTCCAGGGTTCCGGCTCTGGATACCAAGACACATATTTAGGTAACTTTTTGTTATTGTGTGATGCGAATAAGTCAATTTCTGGTTTGCCCCATTTGTGACAAATGTGGTCGAAAATACTCTGATTCAGTGACCATTCTAAATAGTCGTGAAAATGTCAGCTTTTTTTTCAGCCAAAGTATTTTGACTGCCTGGGATATGTGCTACTGTTAGCCATATGTCGTGTTTCTCTGGCCAGTCCCAAATGAGTTTAGCCATATAATTACATGGTTTGGAACGAATCCCTCCCATATTACGTATGTAAGCCATAGCTATTGTGTTATCTGTTAAAACTCTTACATGAACCAGACTACGGAGTCCTAGGTTTGATTGATTGATTGATGGTTGCTTTACGCCGTGTCGGCAGCATAGGCCATATTCAAGGTGAGAAATGTTTGTTTTTGGTTCAAACCATCGCTTTTACATGTAAAAGCAGACAATCAATTATGTGCCAATAGACACTAATTGAATTAGAAAGCTCACAATCATATATTTGTGGTCAAGGGAAACAAATTCCCATAGAAAAAGAAAAGTTTTATTAATAATTGATAGAATCCATTTAGTAAACTATATAAGGTGGTACAGTCCAGCTGCCCTCAAAAAGGCTAAAATGTTTTCCTGTTTTACCTTAGTAAAAAGGTCATGCATACTGTCTGCAGTGTAGAACCGTTGGCGCAGGGCCAAAAAATCAACGCAACTTAGTAAAATGTGTTTGATTGTCAGTGGGGACTGACACCCAATACATTCAGGGGGAGGTTCCCCCTTGAGCAGAAAAGCATGTGTAAGCCACGAGTGGCCAATACGGCAGCGGCTAAGGACCACTTGGTCCTGCCGACCTCCCGCATGAGTCGGTGGGAGCTTTCCCACAGATGGTTCAATTTCTTTAAGTTTATTAATGTTTTCATCCCACTCATGTTGTCATTTGGATTTTATGTGGGTGGCTATTAGTGGTTTCAGATCAGAGTGAGGGATCAGACACGGTTCAAGATCACAGTTCAGGGCCTTCAACGCAGCCCGATCAGCTCGTTCGTTTCCTCGTATGCCGGCATGGCCAGGCACCCAGCACAGGTGGATATCATACCCATCCGTTGTCAGTTGGTTCATTTTATAAATGACCGTTGCTAGAATAGGGTGATTCGTTTTCAGTCCAGCAACAGCCAGGAGGCAAGAGAACGAATCACTGTATATAACATAGTTAGTGTGGTTGGATACCTCGATACACTCCAAAGCGAGAAGGAGTGCTTGGGCTTCTGCAGTGAAAATCGAGCTCTGATTGGGCAAACGTACACCAAATTTGTCCTGTCGGCAGACTGCTGCAGCAGCTACCCGGCTTTGGTCTTTCGAACCATCAATGTATATGGAGAGGTGGTCTGCAAACTGGCCTTGAATCTCTGCATGCAGTCCTTGGTACTCGAGTGGAAGTGTCCCAGACTTCCTCAGTTCCGTGAGTCGGAGGATAACCGATGGCTTTCTCAACGACCACGGGGGATGTTCTGGGACTCCAACACGTCCAAATCCACGCCCAAGGCCTCCAAATGAGGTTTCATTCGGAGCCTCAGTGGCCGGATGTAATTTGGCCTGGCTTCATACCTGGATTCGTCATGTTGCTCGAATAGACAATTGTGTGCAGGATTCAATGCATTAGTTTTTATCTTGACTACATATTGCATGGCCAGTTTGATTCTCCTCTTGCTAAGTGATGGTTCATTGGCTTCGACATAAAGGCTCTGAACTGGTGAGGTGCGGAAGGCCCCAAGGGCCAGGCACAGTCCATGGTGGTGGATCGTGTCTAGCAGCCCAATATATGATTTCCTTGCGGAACCGTATACTATGCTGCCGTAATCCACTCGTGAACGAACCATGGTTCTGTACACGGAGAGCAGAACATCTCTGTCCGCTCCCCACTCTGAGCTGGACAGCACCCTCAGAACTTTCTATATGAAGTTTAGAGATGGTGGCTTCCCTAGCTTTGAATTTTGACTCAAGTTCTTTTCTTCCACTACGCACATCAACAACTAAACGTTCCAGCTGATCAGGAGGTAATTGAGATACCCAGCTTGATGTCTTATTGTAGCAGTACATCAAGTATGCTTCATTGACAACAGTTGAAGCATTTGGTCGATGATGAACTAAGAAATCCAGGATCCCAAATACCCTCTCTGGTGCTTTGTTGTGCCTTGGAGTAGCTGTGGTAACCTCTTTGACTTGATCCGCACAGTCCCAGTATTTCCCTCCTGAGAGGTGTTCTTTCACGGCCTTCTCCATATATGTCTTGAGGGCAAGCATCACTGGCTGTAGTATCTGGGCACATTGTTCATCACAATCACTGGGCTTTAAAAATAAAAGGCAGTCAAATACTTCATCCTTTTCTATAAACTGTTCAGGAAAAGGACTTGCCCCCTCCATGAAGGACAGGAGTGATTCTTCATCCTGACTGCATACACCAAGAAAGTCAACAAGACTGTCAAGAGACTTGTATACATGTCTGGTTCATGTCCAGAATGTGTCCTTCACTCTCAGTGAGGCGCCATAATGGAGTGGTAATCAATTTGCGCAAAAGCCCTAGTACTTTGCAACCGGCAAGATAATATTCTTCTTGAACATCACTCATTACACTTCTCAATAGTTTATTTGGATTTTTTATTTATTGTAGGCAGTTAAGAATATGTTCTGAGAGGAAAAACACGTTTCCCCCAAGAAGGAAAACTATGTTGAAGCGATTTCCTTTAAAATTCACGATCATCGGTTGGTATTTGGCAATGCCTTCTAAGTTCTTGTTCCAAATAAGTCTTCCAATTTCGGTGACATCCACTTTTGTCAAAATGTTGATTTCTAGGAAAACTAAATCGTAGATAACTTTGGAACGAATAATGATATTTACACGATTTAAAAGCCCCTTAAATCTGTGAGCTCTCTCTGTCAACCAATTTGCAGTACCGTGCAACAGTTTTCCTATTTTCATGTGATGTACCTAACATTGTCAGGACGGTGGGAAATTACTCTGTCCCCTTTTATCGCTCAAGTCACACATTTATATAGTTTCCACAAATAACTAAGCTTGAATGTCGTTATTTTCGTACCTCATGAATCCAGGATCTGATGTAATCACATCGCCTGGGGACATTAAATTGTCAGGCTCCCCAGACGAAAGGTCTTCTTTCTTCACACGTGTACTAGCTAAGCGAATGTCGACGGCCATTCTTCTGTTGTAGTTCTTCCGGTGTCAACTTCCGGTATCTCACTGTTAATGTTACGAAACATAATTTCGACTTGGACAAACAGCATTTATTGCTGAAACTAAATGATTCAGGGGCATCATGGTCCTTGAAGATCAAAATAAGGTTAGGGAACAGGCAGAGAAACAGTTTCCAGTAAGTATGCACACTGTCACGCTTACAGTAATGACTAAGCCTAAGCTAGAGCCTAGATTAGTAGATAGATACGTAAAGGATTCACCCCGTACTTGCAGTAGCCTGAGTAGGGCCTCCAGTCACAGTGTCAGGACTCAGCCTCAGGGTGTCAGGGGTGAAAACCAATCCATTAGAAAAACGGGGGAAGAATTTCGACATGGCGGGGAAGTGAATTGAGCGGAAAAATTGTTAATTTAAGAAGCAAAATATATTCTGAACATACATATCCACATTTACCTGCTACTTACTAACTTAGTAGGTACTTCTGATATGGAAAATATAATAATTTATTAAGCGTGTAGCTTAAGGAACTTTAAAAATAAAACTGTTGTATATCCATTTCAGTTGCTACTACTAAGAAACTGTATTCTACATGTACCACAGTTCCTGATATAAACAAGGGCTTTTCTACTCCATCTGTAAACCAGCCATTTCCCCACTTTGATCACTCCAAAATATATGTCCATCCCACAGTCCCCGACAGGGATCGCGACGAGGATCAAGAATAAAGACTAAAGACAGGCAAGTTTGTTTTGGAACATATCTCAGGTTCTAGAAGAGATATCAAGACATAGTAAACACTGTCGGAATCAGAATATCGCTCGCGACGCGATGCCGCAAACCACGAGGCGGTCCGACAAAGAGAAGGCGAGCTACAACTGTTTGAATGCTTAAGACAATCTGTCACTTAAACACTGATTACTTAGTTTGGACTGGTCAAAAGATATTACATAGTTGGTAAATATGGAGCATGAGAGCTTAACACCATTCTCAATGGAACCACTTGAGTCTTGACAGTGCGGGGGCGAAATGGGAACGTTGGTTGCGACGGTTTGACAATTTCATTGTGGCAAAAGACATTTACAATGATGCTAGATGTAAAGCTATGTTACTACAGCAATCAAAAGTTATCAGTAACTCAGAGTCAGTTGGAATTCATGTGTTGCAGCAGAATACTCATCCACCACTCTGTAGAGGGAGAGGTAGACGTGGAGGTTTCCACCAAGTGACTACATCCCAGCACAGGGCAGCACAACACCACAACTCACAACCTCATCACAGTACATGTGTCAGGTGTGGTGGCAGTCCACATGATAGGAAGAAGGAATGTAGAGCATGGGGAAGAGAGTGTCACAAGTGTCATAAGAAAAATCACTTTTCTAAGGTTTGCATATTAGGACAGAACACAAAATTTTTGAAGGAATCATCAGAGGATAGCATGTCACAGACTGATGAGATCACTGACTCAGGTGATATTACCAAAGGCACATATAACCTAAGTATGTTCCACATGGCTAGTCAGGTACATCAGGTAAATCCATATATATGTGCACAGTGGAAATGGAAGGAATTCCTATGTCCATGGAAATAGACACAGGTGCATCCTCAACTATAGTTTCTGAAAAACAGTGGAAAAAATATACTTAGTATTGAATGACGATAACTAAGCCAAAGCTATGCACATATGCAGGCGAGTTCATTAAACCATTGGGCAAGACTACTGCAGAAGTCAGTCATGGAGGTCAACAGAAATGGTTGCCAATATTGGTAGTTCCAGGTACTGGACCGAATCTATTGGGTCGAGATTGGTTGGCAGTGCTCAAACTCAACTGGGCTACAGTAAATCAAGTGAACAAGGATGATTTTCTTCGCCCATATCAGGTTGTTTTCCAAGAAGGTCTTGGAACATTGAAAGGTGTAACAGCAAAGTTTTACATAGATGATACCGTAAAACCAATGTATGTGAAAGCATGTACAGTACCACTAGCACTCCGAGCTAAAGTAGAAGAAGAACTGGATAGACTTCAACAAACTGGTGTAATTCGTCCTGTTGAATTTGCAGAGTGGGCTGCA
Source organism: Branchipolynoe longqiensis (assembly GCA_030323885.1). Taxonomy (NCBI): domain Eukaryota; kingdom Metazoa; phylum Annelida; class Polychaeta; order Phyllodocida; family Polynoidae; genus Branchipolynoe; species Branchipolynoe longqiensis. The sequence continues at coordinate 15,956,891 of CM059201.1, forward strand.
CCCATAGTACCGGTACTTAAGTCCACGGGAGAAGTGAGAATCTGTGGGGACTACAAAGTGACAATCAACCGTGCTGTGAAAGTAGACAAATATCCTATACCAAATATCAACGATATTTATGCAAAACTTTCAGGTCAGTTGTACTCAAAACTCGACCTCAGTCATGCATACCAACAAGTAGTACTGGATAAAGACTCGCAGCGGTTAACAACAATCAACACATCAAAAGGTCTCTTTGTGTATGAACGCTTACCTTTTTGAGTTTCATCTAGTCCAGGCATTTTCCAGCGAATTATGGAACAGTTACTTCAAGATATACCGATGACAGCAGTGTACTTGGATGATGTGTTACTAACAGGACATACTGCAGAAGAGCATGATCGGAACCTAGAAATGGTGCTTACACGCTTGCAAGATGCTGGATTACGTCTAAAGGAAAGTAAGTGCATATTTCGTCAAACATCTTGTACATACTTGGGGCACAAGATTGATGCTGAAGGCATCCATCCCACCAAGGATAAGGTGATGGCAATTATAAATGCTCCAGAACCAAAGAATGAAAAGGAACTTAGGAGTTACCTTGGTTTGATTCACTATTACCATAACTTCTTGAGGAACTTGAGTACCCTACTTGCTCCACTACACGAGTGCTTAAAAAAGGGAAATACATGGACATGGGGTGCACAGGAAAGCAAGGCATTTAAAGACTCAAAAGCATTACTTGGATCATCACAATTGCTGGTGCACTATCATCCTAAACTACCCATTGTGCTGAGTAACGATGCTTCACCGTATGGCCTAGGAAGTGTTCTATCCTACCGGTTGCCAGATGGTAGGGATTGACCAATTGCCTACGCATCACAAAGACTTTCTCCTGCTGAGAAGAACTATGGACAAGTGGAAAAAGAAGCTTTAGCTATGGTATATGGAGTAACCAAATTTCACAAGTACTTGTATGGGTGAGAATTTCTACTTCAAACAGATCACAAACCTCTGCTGGGTCTTCTGAAAGAGGATAAGCAAATTCCAGCGATGGCTAGTGCACGCATACAACGTTGGGCTTTAACGCTTAGTAATTACCAGTACATACTCGAACATACACCGGGTGTCAGTCCCCACTGACACTCAAACACATTTTACTCAGTTGTGTTGACTTTTTGGCCCTGCGCCAACAATTCTACACTGCAGACAGTATGCGTGACCTTTTTACTAAAGTAGAACAACAAGACATTTTGGCCTTTTTGAGGGCAGCTGGTCTGTACCACCTCATATAGTTCATTAAAACAATTTTTATCAATTAATTCTTTCATTTAAGAGACCAGACGGGATGGCCGAATGAGCTGGAGCGTCCGCTCCCATGCTGGTAGATCGTGGGGTCGTGGGTTCAGGCCATGGTCGAGTCAAACCAATGACTTGAAAATTGGTGCTTGTCACTTCCTAGCCAGGCGCTCGGCATTACTAGGACAGGGCAAAGACTGGTGTGCTGAGTGTCAGGATAATGTGACTGAGTGGGATACCAGGTCATGGTCCCGGCGGCCTGGTTTCCCAGTGAGACAGCACTATAAAGTCGCCATGAGTGCGCACTGTCACAAGTTGGTACCCGTCCTGATATGACCTTAGATGTTGCTAGGACATAAAACAACAACAAACAAACAAACAAACGAACATACACCAGGTACAAAGATGGGTCATGCAGATGGAATGAGTAGATTACCACCAATAGGTGCCCCACTGGAGGTGCCGGTTCCAGAAGAAGTCTTCTTAGCATTGAATATGCTGGAGCAATCACCTGTTAGAGCTAAAAATATTGCACAGTGGACACTAAAAGATCCCATTTTAGTGCAGGCGCGACAGTTCATAGAACAGGGATGGCCATCCGAGACTGGTTGGGAATTTGCACCGTACAGCAGTCGCAAAGAAGAGTTGAGTATACAACAAGGTGTACTCATGTGGGGAACACGAGTGGTTGTTCCACCAGAAGCATGAGATACACTACATTTCACACATCCAGGCATAGTACAAATGAAAGGATTGGCACGCAGTTACCTGTGGTGGCCAGGATTAAATGAAGAAATTGAAAATAAAATCAGAGGTTGTCAGGTATGTCAACTACACAACAACATACCACCTAGCGCACCATTGCATCCATGGGAGTGGCCAGGACAACCATGGCATCGGGTGCGATGACTATGCAGGACCATTTGAAGGACATATGATATTGGTGATCATGGATGCACATAGTAAGCTCATTGACGCTCATGTCGTATCGACTGCTACCACCAACATAACTCTTACAAAACTCAGACAGACATTTGCAATGTTGGGCCTTCCAACAACCATCGTGTCAGACAATGGCTCATGTTTCACTAGTGAAGAGTTTCAGAAGTTTTGTAAGGCAAGGTATTAAGCATGCTACTGTTTCACCCTATCATCCAGCAAGCAATGGATTAGCTGAAAGGGTAGTACAGACAGTAAAGAGAGGTCTTAAGAAGAGCTCTGGGAAGTTGGAAGATCGATTATATCGCTTCTTATCAATGTATCGCATCACACCTCAGATCACAACAGGTCAGGCACCGGCAGATCTAGTTATGAAGCATAAGCCAAGAACCAGACTGGACTTAATACAGCCATCACTGCATCAACGAGTTCTGACTAAACAAGGATATGATATTCAAAGGCACAACGTGGATGCCAAGGACCGAGTGTTCTATGCAGGAGATCCAGTCTGGGCAATGAACTTTCAAGGTAGTCCCAAATGGATGCAAGGAGTGCTGGAACAACAACTAGGTCCAGGGTCGTATTTGGTCAGACTACGAGATGGCAGACTGTGGAGGAGATATCAAGATCACCTCAAGACCAGACGTCCAGAGGAGAATGACAACATAGAGAGAGAGAGCACGCACTGGTTGTGACAAGTGCTGAGTCAACACCACCAATGTGTGTTGCTCCGATGCCAGCATTAGTAGAGACACATGTTGATGAAAAGGTGACAACTAGTGGACAGGTACCACAAGAGGAGACAGTGACTAAAGCTGCTGCTCCTAGTGATGCAAGTCCCCATGTAATTGAAACCAGTCCCCAAGTGATACGTCGTTCTGGTCGTGTGATTAAACCTCCCGAGAAGTTAAACCTATAAGTACTTCGGAACAGTCAGTGACAGTGTTGCACTTATCACACAGGGCATAATAATCCCTGTATCACATTGTGGTGGTAACCTAAGGTTGCCCTAGCTAGTGTTTCAGCCTAATAATTAAAATTATTATATCAAATTAAACATCTAGTTAAGGAGGTCTATATATAGCATATAGGATTACAGACTTATCCTGAATATGGCAAAGATTAATAAGACTGGTAGTAGTTAAAGTAGCCATGTGTACTTCCAAACTAAAGGGAAGGAATGTTGTATATCCATTTCAGTTGCTACTACTAAGAAACTGTATTTTACATTACCACAGTTCCTGATATAAACAAGGGCTTTTCTACTCCATCTGAAAACCAGCCATGTCCCCACTTTGATCACTCCAAAATATATGTCCATCCCACAGTCCCCACAAGGATACATGACAAAAACCGACACATGATTTTGTCTCCGCCATCTTGTCTTTTTGCATTCTCGCTCATTTCGCCAACTCTGCGCCGATATAGGCTCTGGTTTTATAATTCAAAAACTCGACACAGGGATTACTTTGGGCCAAAATTTATTATAATTTCATAATAAATTTTTTACAGTAGCCAGTGATATATCTAACCCTAGCTAACATTGTCCAAGTGTGGTCGATCAGAACAGATGACCTAAGGGCTTGATACTCTAACTTCTGTGATAGTACAATCCAGAATATATAATATGAGCCTGTTTAATCAATTACATATTTGCAGGACATGATGGTTAGCTAATTACTCTACTCTCATTACATTAAGTTTAGTCATATTGATCTTATGTTGAAGTTGAAGATAGGAGACAGCAGCTGCAGGCAGATAACGGTCATACGTTTGAGCACATCAGACACACTTCACTTTTACTGACTCTTGCTCGTCAGACATAACAGGAAATGGACCATCTACTCTCAGCCAAATTGGGACAGGAGAGTGGATGGTCCTTTTTTGATTAACTGTTTATTTACGTAATTAAAAATGCTATTTGATTTCCAGCACCCTAATTGTCTTAAACAGTCCAACGGCACTCCTATACGGACATACTCTTGCGCCGCTCCACGTCTCAAGCTATGAGTTGTTACCATTGGCCACCACGGTAACTTGGCTCCCTTCAGAATCAGGCGTATGCACTTGATAAATGTTTGATTAGTCAATGGGTCCCCGTTCGCCAGTGCAAATGCTGGGGAGTCCCGATGACGTCGGGTATACTGGCAGTATTCCGTCCACGCTCTTACGGGACAGAAGATGGAGTGTGGTATTTCGGGTAGCCTGACACAGTAGCTTTCGTCCGGCTTGCATACTGTCTTTGTGCTGCGGATGTGTACTAGCAGATACGATTTATGTGCCACGATGTCTCCGCCCAATAATGTATGACCGCCATCACCCAGCATGTTGGAATAAAACAAATTAGACTGTCTTAATAAGCAAGTATATCCAATTAACAAAGCAGCAATAAAGACAAGACCATATTTTCCCATTCGTCTACATTTTAATATTATTATTTTGATATGTTTTATTTTTAACGGGTATGCTCTATTTACAACATTACATTTTAACTTACACACACCTTTTTTAAGGACCGATTCCGCATAACAGTCGAATACGTCCCACCTCCCCCTTACTAGCTTTACCCATGATTTTGCCCCACACAGATAGTTTTTTATTGAACCCTCTGTGCTCAATTTGTCATTCAAGTATAAAGTATATAACATTACCGTTTTTAGATTCGGGTTCTTGGGGTTAACCTTTATATTTTTGCTAAATCTCAAGTATTCCTCAAAATGCACCCTTTTGTTCCTCCACGTTCCTTGCGTTAGTCCTGCTCTGAAAAATATGCCCAGCCTGCTAACTAATGCATACTCATAATCTGCGAGAGAAGAGGGGCAAAGAAAGAAATCAGAACGAGCAGTGAATTATAGATACAGGTCAAAAACATTATTGTCATGAACAGCACTTTAGTCAAATGACTACCAATACATAGTTTATCAGCCAGAATACGTGCCCGGTCATCGAAAAACAACCTACTCAGTGCATCAGCTAGCACCAGGGTCTTACCAGGCTTGTGTAACACTTGCACCACGCAGCATCTGTGGGCCGCGAACCTCCAGATCTCACTGGCGCAAGCACACAACACCGGGTCCTTCCCAGCACCAGTAGATAGCATTTTTTGCGAAGCTTCATTATCAGTGTGAATGATAATAACGAAATCTTCAAGGCTTGGGAGGGCACAATACTTTTAACGCAACAACCAGATTAATCGCTTCTAATTGAGTTATATGGAGATTATTGTCGCTCAAAAATTCCGAAGAGTATAATTCAGAAAAATAATGTGTGCGACTGAAACCACCCCCTGCAAGCAAAGATGAGTCGCATTCGATTATCCATCTCTCCTTAGGGGATGGGCGCAACAATACCAGTCCATTACTTCCCTCCGCGTACCGCAGGAACCAAGCAACATCTCTGACGAGTCGTTGAGTAACCACCGTTTTCCCAATGAACGGACAGCCCCGTAAAAAATCAAGGATCCCATTCATGAAAATTCTAGACTGCACTACGCATTTTGAAACGAATTGGAGTCTACCCACCAACCTTTGCACCTGCTTGCGAGTCACCTTGGCGCCTATTTTCCATTTCTTACATTCCATTAATATATGTAAAAGCTTCTCCTGTGGTATCCTCAGCACCATATTGTCAGAATTAACTTCATAACCTAACCATTGCATAAGCATCCTGGGAGGGGTAAATTTTTTTACTGAAAGCTCTAGGCCAAGCAATGCCGTGAGTTTTTAAATGGAATTATAGCCCCGAAGTGCCCCTTCAAACGTGTTTTCTACCCCAACAAAATCATCCAGATAACACGCCACAAAAAACCCCTTTTTCCGCATTAAGTGTACTACTGCCGATGTGGTCCTGGCACATGCCATACAAGAAGTTTGACAACCGAAAGGAGGCGCAATATCAAAATAATATTTTTTCCTAACTTTAATGCCGAAAAGCGGAACACTTAAAGGACATGTTCGCAGCCTCCGATATGCTCTAGCTAAATCAATGGACCACATAAAACAACCTTCACCCAAATGAGTGACTTGGTCAGCCAACATCATTATAGACGGCAAGTTAAAGGAAAACCTATTACCCTGGTAAAAACCCTTTACTATCCCTCCATTAACGCCCTGCCCCTTTGGATAGCTACGGTCCACAATTATCCTTCGTTCCTGGGTATTTTTCTTAGGGCGTGTCATAACGGGACTGATCTGCGCCCACGGAGAGAATGGCACAGTATCAAATGGACCCAGCAGCGCCCCATGGCTAGTTTCAGTCGCAACATAAGCATCTAACCAAAATAAATCTTCTTCAAGACGACAGTGATTAACCTCAGTAGAAACAGGACATGTAGAACCAGTGTAGTTCGCCGGCCAACCAAACTCTAGGTAGTCAAGTACAGCGTAATCGCTATAACCAACAAGCAACTTGCGCCAGACACTAATCTTTAGGCCAGATGGCACTGGTAATCTGGAGCCTAAATAGTTAGGCAACCCCGTTGCCCTTACAGCATTATACAGAGACTGATAAGACCACCCGGAGTCGGTCAGGGGGGACCAAGTAGGCCACAATTTCAACAGGATGGATTTGTACTGTAACGGCGACAACTCGCAGAAGGAGGGCGTCGCCGGCACAATACCAGATTGATGACAGTCCTTACCACTAACATCACATTCAACGGGGAAGCGACTATCTTGGCGTACTTTCGTCGAGCCAACATCTATCAACATAGAACAAGTATTATCAATAACTTCCAACGGATTAACAAACTCATCAACAAAGGCATCACCAACGAAAACATCATCTGACAATTCATTACTGTAGCAACCTTGACGGTCAACAATGAGTGGAGATTCAACCCCACGTAACTTGTCACTCAAACGATCAGCCATAACCTTAAATTTTAACGAATGACGGTCAACTGGATTGTTTAGAACATCAACAATAAGTGTATCGGGGTTTGTGTAATATTGAGTCACAGCAGGGACATGACGGCAAGTACAGGTAACATTGGAGCTATTAACAGGGCATGCATGTGCCAGCACTGAGTGCCGTGTAGTAGTACATTGGGTGCCGCCGAAAATCGGACTATGCACATGGTTGGTAGCAGGACCAACAAACGTCAAAGATGCGGAGGGTGGATTCAACCTCAAAGGCATAGAAGAAAAGGCACCAGGGCCCATGGAGTTGAGCTGCAACTCAGGCACATGGTCATTTACATCAGAATACAACGACTCGTTGACAGTTAATGTTGACCGTGAATTGTGGTCAATGGAATTGTCACCATGACAACCACTGGATGCTGACCCGGTCACCGTTTTGTTGACAATTACTGTTGTACCAGGAACTAGAGTTGATAAACATTCACGTTTTTCACCTACCGTTCCCCCCGGCATAAACGACGTGAAACTACTATTTCGTAAATCAACATTAAACCACTTATACTTGTTCTGCACATATCGTGCAGACTCGCCACTAGCAACAACCCCATCAATATCACGCTTATTTAAACCCATACCCATAATTTCACAATTAACCTAACTTCTTGCCGGGGAGGCTCTCAGCCTATGAATAACATTAGTGTCATCACTCACAAAAACTATCGACCTGGCACCAGTAGCAGTGTCACCAACCGTCCTTTTGCCGCAGGCGACCGGGCCAGCAGAGTCGACTGTGCAACCAGACGAATTTTCTATGTCAACGTCCCTGACAGGCAGCAGATAGCCATCTGCCGGACACTTGGACGGCACCGAATCATCATAGACTTCGGCCTCAGACCGCCCGATATCTAAAGATTCTTGGAAGTAGAAGCAGCATCCGCACCCCTGCCATCACGAGCACGAAGTTTACTTTTGCACTCAGCCTCTTTGTGATAATGTTTACGCTTAAGGTTATACGCACACCATGTACATACATGTATAAATCGGTCCGCACCGACACCATGACTAGAAGCAAACCCGCAGTCTTTACCCCTGTTCCATATCGTACATATACGTCCATCAACTTCTCTATTAAACTCAGACCCAACGCCGTCCTTTACTGTTCTTGTCACGCTACGAGGCAAACGACGTCCCAGCCCACTTTCGTCGCGACGAATGTCCTGTATCAGACCAGTATCATTCCAGCCATTGGGGAGCCGCTTGTCGGCAATCATGTTAAATACACGTTCTGAGTATGCAACTTGCAAGGCAGGTTTCCCATGTATAATTCTGAGCCATCTCCAACAGCGAGTCGACATGCTCCTCCACACGCGGTACACAGTCTGCAGAGATATCACCACGTCGAATCATACGACGGATCGCTGCCAGGTTGACTGGCCCTGTGACACCTTCCCCTTACGCTCACCTCTTATTACGTACCGATGAGGAAGAAGTTTACCCTTACCTGCCACCTTTCGTGCCTTTGCACCTGCAACCCTCATCAAGTCTCTCATAAGCTCCTCATCCGAATCGGATGCGTCACCAACGCAACGTTCCAAATTCAACCGCCGCCCTGCCAGCCTAGACCTCAACAAACCACCAACAGAGCTAGCTACGTCATCACTATCGGATTGCGCTACCCGCGACATCGGCGTACGCGGACTGCTAGCACAGCCAATGCACGATCTTGCCAGCGTAGTAGGCCTGCGCCTCTTGCGAACACCCGACACGACTTGGGCAGTCCCTGACGACACTTCCGGCTCGCCCAACTCATGTACCGACAATGGCGAATCTGACACACCCGATTCTAATGTACTAAGCCTAGCTAACAATGGAGCAGTAACTGCAGAAAGTTTCACATCAAGGAGGTGGGACAACTCCTCCAGCGACACCCCTTTTGATGTATCACTCACCGTCGACGGCATGCACCCAGAAGTTGAAGCAGCAATTCTATCTGCCGCCGACGGCGAGCACGACGCACGCCTCACTGTACCACACACAGGCGACAATTCTTGACGACCTCCAGAGGCAAGCAACTGCCTGGAGTACCTGCCACTACCAGTGGACCTAGGCTTCACTATTTTAGGCATGATGATGAATGAATATCCAGATATATGATATAGGATACGGAAGCTGACAGACAAGCAGGTCTTTTCAGCTCAGCGATACGGTAAGGAATCATTCAACGTGTGTATGGGTAACCGGAAATCAACTCGCCCAGGTTACCGAATGCTATACTGCAAAAAATAATAACCAGCTAGCATTAAAAAAAAACAATATTAGGCCTGAACAGGACCTAGATCAGCCATAAGAGGATATGTAAGTTTTATATCATTAAAAATATATCCTATATTTATTTTCCAGCATTATGGAACATACGCACAGTGCCAATCCAGAGCCTTCATGACGGGACTCTTTGTCACAATATCAAGTGAGTAAAATACAATCCAGCTAACTAATATTATGGCTTACAAAATGTTTTCTTGTCACTACCTACCCTGGCGATCGCAATTGCTAGGATAGGGAAAGGACTGGTTAGCTCATGGGATAGTGAATCATATAGTGAATCACAAATAGTGAATCATAAGCTTTAGTCAGACATACTATGTTAGGCCGACTAGAGCCCCGTTCACACGGGCGATTTAATCTGCCTCATATAAATCGCCTTGCCTAGTTCGCCTCAAATTTGCCGTGTGAACGCGATGTCGAGGCGGATTAGGGCTGAATCGATTCATATGATTCGCTTTATATAAACCACCTCTGTAGGTGGTTTATATGAACCGAATTTTATGATTCGACTTATATCGCCCGTGTGAACGCAACCGACTTACTTGAGGCGGATTAAGGACGTGACAGTCGAGACCTGAGTGTGTTGACAAACCCAAACTGGCGCTGGTTAGTCTGGACTTGCTCATGCGCAGATATCCACTTTCGCCTTAAACCGATTCAAAGCACTGCCCGTGTGAACGCGAAACTAAATCGATTCATATGATTCGCCTTGTCTAAATCGCTTTATATTTTGCCCGTGTGAACACGGCTTTAGATAAGGTGAACCAGATGAGTTGAACTAGTGGCGCGTTCACACATTCAAGGCTTTGATAGTGTGTTGCGTTCAGACACGTGCGTTAAACCACCTCAGATCGATGTTTGCTTGTTGTTTTACGTCCTAGCAACATCTAAGGTCATATCAGGATGGGTACCATACATACAAACAAACATACATACACACATATATCAGTGATGAAAGATCTCCGCGATTTCGCGGATTTCCGGGATTTTTCCTGTAGCTATAAGTGTATACTAATATGTTGTTCAGATGCCGCAGCACTATCAGCGTATACCACTAATAAATGCTTCAAACGCCGCAGCTCTATCAGCATATACTATGTTGTTCAAATGCCGCAGCACTATCAGCGTATACTACTAATAAATGCTTCAAACGCCGCAGCTCTATCAGCATATACTACTAATACGTGCTTCAAACGCCGCAGCACTAGTATCAGCATATACTACGGATATATGTTTCAAACGTAGGCCCTATATGTATGAAACCTGAATTCCGCGATTTTCCCTCGATTCCCTGACAATGCTAAACCTATGGGAGAATATCAGCATTTCCGCTTTTTGGTCCGGTGTCGTATTTTCAGCGGCCCGTCATTCTCAGCGGCCCGTCGTGGTCAAAAGACCCGTGGCATCGCCGGCTACAAGCTCAGCTGGTGCCCGGCAGTGTTAGGGACCGATTACGCCGAAATCTATTGAATGCGATCATATTTAACAGAATTACATACTCAAATAATGAAATTTAATTAAATTAACCTTAAATTCCAAGCGATATTAACGTAGCAGCTCGATCAGCGTCGAATGGCCGAGTGTAAACAAAACAAATAGCAGTGCTCGCGGCAACTTCCGAAAATCCGCGCATGCGCAGAAGCGACGACAGGCCGCTGACGATGACAGGCCGCTGACAATACGACACCGGAAATCACTTTCATCCCTGATAATGACACACATACATACATACACACACAGATTGAGAGTGACATGCTTAAGCCGACTCAGTTAAACCACTTGTGTTCACACATGCACCTTAGGATGACTCAGGCTAAGTCACCTCATCTAATCTATCTCACAAAGCGGTTTGCTTGAGGCGAATTAGTTGAGTCGACTCGGCCTTAATTCGCCTGAGAGGAGCGTTCACATGCACGATCTGAGTCGACTTAGATGAAGCGAACTAGTTGAGGCGACTTAAGGCCCGTGTGTGACCGGTGTCGTATTCTCAGCGCCCGGTCATTCTCAGCGGCCTGTCGTCGCTTCTGCGCATGCGCGGATTTTCGAACGTTGCCACGAGCACTGCTATTTGTTTTGTTTACACTCGGCGATTCGACGCTGATCGAGCTGCTACGTTAATATCGCTTGGAATTTAAGGTTAATTTAATTAAATTTCATTATTTGAGTATGTAATTCTGTTAAATATGATCGCATTCAATAGATTTCGGCGTAATCGGTCCCTAACACTGCCGGGCACCAGCTGAGCTTGTAGCCGGCGATGCCACGGGTCTTTTGACCACGACGGGCCGCTGAGAATGACCGGGCGCTGAAAATACGACACCGGGGCTATAGTGCCAGCATCCTGATCTCCGAGTGGGGCAGCAGAGTGTGCACTGTCACAAGTCAGTAGGCCTACCCATTCTGATATAACCTTAGATGTTGATAGGACTAAAACAAAAATAAACTTATTCAGATATGTGAAGTGACACTGATATGTAACTTCGGTGTTCAAAGAAACGTGAATATTTACATTGTGTGACTACATGTATAGTGTAAGTAAGGGGTCAATCTTTTATCTGCATGTAAACTAGATAAAAGATTCACCCGGTACACTTTATCTACATATAAAGGTGCACGCATAGAATACAATCTCCATATTATGGCATATAGAGGGAGTGCACGTGACGTCATCACTCGGCAGTTAGCCATCTTGGATTACACTTAATACCACCTATGGCACCCCCTGTCTTATACCAAGAACACTATGGCCACCACTGGGCCTACCTATAATCAGGGCTGCCAAAATATGTGGTGCCACCTAGTGGGTACTGCCTGAACCTTTCTAATTCTTTGACAGAGCATCCAAAGTGTCAACATACTGCACTTTAGCAATGATGTGAGGCTACATGATTTAAAAAATGCTTCCCCTCCATCAAAAAACCCCTTTCCCCCAACCTTTGAGGCCAAACTGCTCAAAACAGTGACAAATAAACCAACAAATCGGTAAATAAACACTATGTAAGCACTTCCAAGCCTTGCACATGTAATCCAATATGGCCACCGGAAGTTGCCTCGTGACGTCATTACACCCCCTCTATAGGTTTTCATCAGCTACACACCATTATATGTGCAAATAACCTTCCATTTTCACATCCAGGCGCAGCAGCGATCGGGCTGGGTCAGGAGGTGGTTAAAAAGTGGATACCGATGACAATTCAGATGCGTGTGATGGGCCCAGTCCTTGGTGGCACTGTTGTAGGCTACCTTATCTCCCGATGGTGCGAATACATTTTTTACCAAACATATTGTTGTAGTAGGCCTATCTTTGATTATACATGTACTCATAAATTTCAAGTCCTTTAGATGTTGTTATGAATAAAACATTTCCGTGTGGGGTTGGTCGTAATGCGAAGCATTACGTTTGATGCGAGGAGAGGAAGAGACCCTCCCCCCGCCCCGCGCTGTCGCGCTGCTTTCCCACCTCGGCAGACGGCGCGGCGCCCCCTCCCGCGCGGCGCTCACGCCTCACCCGACGCCGCTGCTCGCCACCTCTCGCCCTCCCCCGGGCCGGCAGCTTTCACACTCACCTGCTGTCGCCCCTCCCTCTCCCCTTATAAGGCCGCTCGCCCTCCTGCCGCCTCCCAGACCTCTCCTTTTTCAACTTTGGCTCACCTCGGACCTCGGACCTCTACACTATGCCAGGAAAGGGAAAAGGACGGAAGGGCGCCCGGGCAGCCGCCCACGGCACCCCGGGGCCGGCTACAACCCCGAGGCGGGACGAGCCACCCCCATCCGCCCCGGCGACCCCTTCCTCGCCGGGCACCTCACGCCGCGCCTCGGGCATCGATGCCATCCTGGAAGAACTACAGCGCATCCGGCTGGAACAACGCCAGTCGACCGCGGACCTCCACGCAAGGATCGGCGGCTTACAGACCGGGGAGGCGGGGCCCATCACCGAGGCGCCCTCCCCCAGCCACCGGGCCGCCCCGGCCCCCGCACCTCGGGCGCGCGCCTCGGTGGGTCCCAGGCCGCCGCCGCCGCCGCCGCCTGCAGCCCTGCCAGGAGCCGCCCATCCACAGTACGAGCGTTATCAGCACCTCGGCGGCCATGCTCCTCTGCCGACGTCCCCGGCCTACCACCAGGAGCCGACACAGCACACCCCGGTATCCGCAGCCGACGCCGTCCGGGAGATCCTGGCCTCCGCCGAGGCGCGCCACTCAGTGAGGCGGCAAGGTCTTCCGGCTGACTATGTGTTCCCCTCCGACCTTGTGCAGAGAGGGGCGGAGAGGAAGTCGGTCAAGAGGGGGGAAGCGACGAAGGACGAGTATAACCTCGCCCTTCTGACCCTCATCAACCACCCCGACTTCCCCGCCCACTCCGCCCCCGGATTACATCACCATATCCTCACCGTCCTCCAGGATCACCTCGTCTACTCGTGGGCGACCGTCCGCCATTATTCCGAGACGGTGTTTACTTGGATCGCGGACGGCCGACTCCCCCACGGGTGGCACGACCCAGTGGCCCTCAACCTCCTTAGGGTAGAATGCATAGCGATGCCACCTCAGCAGACAACCGCCACCGCACCCCGCCCACTCGACCCTCCACACCGAGCCCCACACTCCACCCGAGTCCAAGTCGACGCCCGAGTCGCCTACGACAGGCTCACTCACGGGGCTCCCTGCCCGGCCTGGAACCGAGACCCCGCCTCGTGCGATCGGGCTACCGTCGGGGAAGCCCACGGCGAGGCGGGGGACAAGCGCCGTCACGCATGCGCCTACTGCGCAAACGTGAGGCGCGTACTCACTATGCACTCCGAGGCCGACTGCATCACCAAGCAAGCCCGTGAGCGCCAGACCCCCCCCCACCTCGGCAGATTTTTGATCCGCCGGCCTCCCCCCGGCCGGCCCGGGGGACCCCTCCGGCGCCTCACCCCCACCACTGCCGACAGCCCCGCAAGCCCAGCCGACAACCTCCCAGTGACCATCGAACGCAGCGCCGCCAAGCCCCAGCCGAGGATCATCACCTCGGGCATCACACCTCGGACCGCATCCCAGCCCAGCCTCAGGAGGAACCCTCTGCCACCGATCCTCACGACACCGCCTTCAACACCGCCCAGACCCCGACCACCACCCCATCCAGCCCCGAGGACTTCGCTGCCCCCCTGCTCGACCCTGGTCGGACCTCCTCACCGGATCCCGCCAAGGAGCGGGCCTCCCCCTTTTTGGCCGCCCGCTCCCTGTCGACGCAGGCCCCGGACACTCCCCGCCCCGAGAGGGAGCCTGACCCCCGACACGGCCCACCGCTCGGCTGGCCCGCCCCACCTGCTCCGCCTCGGGCGCGCCGCCAGCCTTCTCCGCCCAGACCTCCACCTCCGGACCCCCGCCTCGGATCATCACCTCGGGCGCGCCTCAAGCCCTCTCCTACTTTTGGTGGAGGGCTCCTCGGCACCCCCTCACTCCACTGACAATTGAACTCTGCTCCTTATTTACTCCGCTCTTCATCATTTTATCCTTGTTCTTTATTTACTTCTATTCCCTGTTTACCCTGTATGTCTCTGAGGTGAAAATAAAACCTTTATTTCCACCCCCGCCTCCTCTCTTCCTTTTCGCGCATCGGTCGTAATGCGAAGCATTACGTTTGATGCGAGGAGAGGAAGAGACCCTCCCCCCGCCCCGCGCTGTCGCGCTGCTTTCCCACCTCGGCAGACGGCGCGGCGCCCCGCCCCCCCCCCCTCCGCTCGCGCGGCGCTCACGCCTCACCCGACGCCGCTGCCGCCACCTCTCGCCCTCCCCGGGCCGGCAGCTTTCACACTCACCTGCTGTCGCCCCTCCCTCTCCCCTTATAAGGCCGCCCCCCGGCCTCCCTCAGGCACTCGCCCTCCTGCCCCCTCCAGACCTCTCCTTTTCACCACCCACCCCCTACACTCCCCTACCTTCTCCTCAGGTGGAGGCTCCTCGGCACCCCTCACTCCACTGACAATTGACTCGCTCCTTATTTACTCCGCTCTTCATCATTTTATCCTTGTTCTTTATTTACTTCTATTCCCTGTTTACCCTGTATGCCCTGTATCTCTGAGGTGAAAATAAAACCTTTATTTCCACCCCCGCCTCCTCTCTTCCTTTTCGCGCATCAAAATTGTCTTTGGCCTAGATCAGTATTTGGTATCCTACCGGTGTAGCGGTTTCAGCTCGTTCCCGTGCTCAGCCGTGTCCCGTTGCTTCTGCGCATGCGCGGATTTTGCATCAACTCGAGTCACCCGAGCCACTTATTGGCGCATGCGCACATCCTACAAACTCGGGTCGAATAATCGAATACGCTCGGGTGGACAATTTTTTTCTTTTTTTTTTAATGACCGATAAAAGTACAGCAAAATAGGATTTAAAGTATTTTATGATGGCCTAGTTTACCTATATTTCCATTTCATTAATCTAAGTTATTCTTTTTTTGCACACGGCACGTGTATTTGTCGACTCCACTCGCCGTGTTCTATTTGAAATTCGGATGACCCGAGTCGCTCGGGTCGTGTTAATCGATTACGGCCATGTTTATTAGATTCTGACGCATGCGCAGAAGCGAGGGACACGGCTGAGCACGGGAACGAGCTGAAACCGCCACACCTGACGCTGTTGCTGAATCAGTAAGAGTGTAGGTTTCCCGTGTGAAAGGTGGGGAGATCGAATCTCGGGCAACCAATTACTTACAAAATTGATACTTGTCACTAGTTAGCTCAGCATTTTCTAGACCAGGGCAAGGACCAGTTAGCTCATACTGTGACCGAATGGAAAATCAGCCTGGACCCCCCCCCCCCCCCCCCGGTGGTGCAGCATTAGTTGCCATGAGTGCGCACTGACACAAGTCGGTACCCGTCTTGATATGACCCTGAATGTTGCCAGGACATAAAATCCTAAACAAACAAATTAGTAGTATCAAAGACCCTATAATACTAAGACGGCTCACTCAGCCTGTGCTGTGTAATCAAAATGATCAAACCCACCACTTGGTGGGCTGGCTGTTCTCTTGGTTAAAACAAGTGCTATATTATATGTATAAATGAATGTGAAAGATGTGTGATGATGGTGATGTTGATGTGTATTTGTTCATAGCAATTTCATATTGATGTCTATTCATACTTACCTATCTCATGTATAATATAATTGTATGTGTTTACATGTGAAACACCAAGCAGCAGCCGGGCTGATCAAACCCACCACAAGGTGGCACTGCGAAATTTACATTACCATGGGAGAGATAGGGAGTGAGCCGTCTTAGTATTATAGGATCTTTGGTATTATCCATTAATTATTCCTCCTTCCTCAAAATCCACAAAGCAGTATTATACAACTATGTGTAGCCTTTTAAAAGGATTGATTGATGGTTTCTTAACTTTCAAAATGACATAGATTTCTTCATATTTGTCATAGAATCTAAATTTAAATACCATTTTAATAGTAATTCACAGTTCTTTCTAATGGAACCATACATGATGACCGAATAGGTAGAGCACAGGCTTCCCGTTCAGAAACTGAGGAGTTCCCATCCCAGGCGAGTCAAACCAATGACTTACAATACATTGATACTTTTCACGACCTAGCCTGGCGCTTGTCATTATAATAGGATAGGGTAAAGACCCTTTCCTCCCCCCCCCCCCCCCCCCCCCCAATACGGGTGAGCTTTTGTCGTGGAACCAGTGAATACGCGCACACAACATAATTGATCTAATATTATGTCAAATGTTTGTGAAGACAATTTCACTGCAATCTTCATTAGAAATAAACATATGGCAAAAATCTTAGCAAGTTTTGTTATCAGAAGGCATTATAGATAGGGTTCGGTGGGGGCACTAACCCAAACTTCCAGTGTGTAAACAGAAGTTGTAACCCAGAATGCTTGTCTTTTATTTTAAGGGATAAGCGGGATTTTGAATATCCATATTCAATTCATGGCGTGTGATTGTTTAAATCTGGCCAGGTCAAAGCAATGACTTAAAAATGTATACTTGTCACTAGTCGCTACATAGCCTGGCACTCTGCATTACTAGGATAGGGCAAGGAGGGAGACTGATTGAAAATTAACCCGCTTATTTAATTAATGTAAAAAGATATAGTTAAAGTGACTTGTAATCTATAATTTTGTCATTTTGTATTTGAACAGGAGGACTAAAGACTGCCAAAACATGTGGATGGCCCTCGAGGGAAAACACACCGCACTCGCCAACCAATCAGATACCTTCAGCTAACAATGCACAAATAAATCGCCGAGGTTCCCCCCCTCATCATCAGAAGATATTTCTTTCGGATGCCTTGTGCCCTTCTCGATTAATTTCAGTAAACCACAAGCTTGGGTATCATCAGATGTATGTACTAATTTATATTTCAAACAAGTCAACGCTCAACAACCAAACCGATACCTTCAGCTAACATTGCACAAATAAATCGCCAAGGTTTCCCCACAAACCCTTCCAGTACACATGAAGATATTTCTTTAACTTTCGGATGTCTTGTGCCCTTCTCAGTAAACCACAAAGCTTGGGTATCATCAGATGTACTAATTTATATTTCAGACAAGTGAACTGTAAAAACAGCGGAGCCAAAAAAGGCTAGTAATTTGTAAATAAATGAATATTAAACCGTCTAGTCTTGGAATTGTGCTTGATTCATTTACCGACTATAACTACAAGTGTGAGCACTTGTTATCACCGCTGGGTAGCAAGTCCAATTTGATTTTAAAATTTTCTTTCAGCAATAATTCAGCTCGTTTATGGATGTAATTGTAGATTGCACTATACATGGACAGCCAGCAGTTGGCTTGCGAACATTGAATTTCTATTGAGCAAATATCTGGATTTTGTTTGTGTGTATCAATAATGAATGCATGGGCACTTCGGATATAGTTTTGTGATATTAAATTTAAAGTAATAACTTGGGGGGAAACGCGCAAAATAAAAAAAACCCACTTAAATCACGGATCTTTCATCTCTGCTTACCCGAGAATGGGCTACATTTTAAACTCGCCCGCACATACTTGAATAGGTGTTTCACATCCCGGCAACATTTAAGGGCACAACTCAGAGCTAATTACTTTGGGCTATGCCCAAAAGATAAAAAGGGGACAAACACAGACGTACGTGTGTCACACAGATTGATTTTTATTATGTACAAACAGATGTCATCCGTTTTTTTAAATTTATAAACACTCCGCGGGACGAAAACCAGAAGATCGCACTTTGCATGTAAAAACCAAACCATGTGACGATTGTCCTGCAAAGAAAAGCAAAAAGGAGTTAAGCAAATTAAATGACATTTTGGAATAAGAGGCATGTGATCGGGTGCAGGGAAAAAAACCTGAACATATTTTAGGTTATCGTGGGGACACATAATCCCACTGATTCACGAGAGGAGTGCAAATCAGGGATGAAAGTGGTCTCCGGGGAAAAAAAAGAAGCGGAAATGCTAATATTCTCCAATGGGCTTAGCATTGTCAGGGAATCGCTGAAAATTCCCGGAAGTCGGGTTTCACACATTGGTATACATTGATAGTGCTGTACCGTTTGAAGCATGTATTAGTAGTATACGCTGCTAGTGCTGCGGTGTTTGCACCACATTAATATTCGCTGATGGTGCTGCAGCGTGAAACAACGTATTGGTTGCAACAGCTAAGGTCATATCAGGACTGGCGCAACTTATTAGTATACAGGGGAAATCCGCGAAATCGCGGAGATCTTTCATCCCTGCAAATAGTGTATTTCAGGTGTTTCGGCGGCCAGAGAAAAAAAAAGATTATTTTTTTTAACCCACAGAATTCCTGTTAAAACCGGAGAAATCACATGCTTGGAATATGGATGCGAAATTGTATGAAAGCATCAGATTTCAACACAAATGTACATTAAATTTGATGCTACATTATCCATTTAAATACTCAAAAATGGATTAGTAAAAGAAATGGCGGGGACAGAAATAGGCGGTTTACACAAAATAGCAGAGATCTTTCATACCCGAATTGAATGCCTATTCGGCATTCTCCAGCTTCTTCTTGAGGAAGGCGGCCTTCTTCTGCTTGACACGGTCACATCGCTGCTCATAGGACATCTTAGATCGGTTCCACCTGCAGCAAAGAAAACACGACAACCCTTACTCATTCTGTAACACATGTGAATACATGAAATTCAACGACTTTCAAGACAGTTTTTGATAGGGATCCAGGATCATTTTAATTTGGATTTCAGGAAAACCAACAACACAGGCATGTTGGATTAACTTATGCTCAATGGCGATTACTGACTATTTTAATGGAATTCAAGTCTGGGGCATACCTTAAAAACTTATATATATAAATAAAAGAGCAGTGACATTGTCTATACATACCTCTTGACCTTGTCCTCCTTAGTCTTAACAGGTTTAGACTTTGTGGATGGGTCGGAACGAATAGCGGCGTGCGCTTTTTGGTACATTGCCTCCAGCTGCAACGTTAAAGAGACATAGTCAGTTCCCGTAACTACCCAGGTGTCTGTACTGAAATTACACAACAAAACCACACCCAATAAAAGCCACAAGGCCTGACCAAAAACAACCAGATATTAAATGAGCCGCATGCCATGATGTAAAGCCACGGAGAGAACCATAACAAACATAAAAAAACTAAGTACCCAATTTAATTCTACATAACCAAATTACATACGGGTGGACGAATTTTGATATGTATGCCCAAATTAATTTTTTCATTGTTTTCACTTCAAACAGGCAGTACACTGATGTCCTATTAAGATACCAGACTGCCGGTACCATTACCTAATTTCCCACTCCTGACAGGAACACTAAGCTAACCAATCCTTGCACTATCCTAGTAATGCAAAAGGCCAGGCTCGATATCAACATGTACTAATTTTGTAACTACACTGGGTTGCAGATACCACAGGGACAAGCAGAGAGTAGCCAGGAATACACACATTTGCAACCAAACAGTTCATCCTGCCAATCAGTACCAGACACAATGAACACACCAATAGACAGTACAAAAATATCTATCAAAGTCTGTACTCTGTATGGTTTTTCTCCTCAGTCATCGTCACAGAGACTCCGAGAAGGTGATGGAATATACAGAGTTCAGTCCACACCAGCAGAAAACTGGGGACATGTTTGTTCTTCAACATGGTGGAAAGGGACCACCTCAAGTTCCTTGCGGAACATTCAGCTCCCACACGCCACACAGACAGAGCCCAGCAGACGAAGGATAAACCCAAGTCACCGGGATGCCAATGTTGGGACAGTTCTCTTACATATATTAAGTAGTATATATGACACAAACCTTAAAGCTGCATGGTCCGATGAAATATCAAATTTTCAAAACCAAACCAATTATCGAGATTTGATTTGACATATCTAACTTATATACTGATACACTTATTAAGCATTTGTTTCTGTGTAGGAGGCAATACTGAGTCAATTTAACAGAACCTGTTACTGCAGAAGTCTATGGTGTCAGAGTTTTGGCAAGTGTGCCATAACTAATATCTCAAAAGTTTACCATTTAAAATAAAAGTAACTTTGAACTAATGTAAAGTAGATATTAGTGATCGATCTAATATATTTATCTCAGAAAAAATACAGAAATTCAAAATCATCGGACCATGCAACTTTAAGTAAAACATAATAAACTGGGGACATGGTTGTTCTCCAACATGGTGGAACGGGAACAAACCTCAAGTTCCCTGTGGAACATCCAGCTCCCACATGCCACACAGACAGAGTATGGCAGACAAGGAAAAAAAACCAAAGTCACCAGGATGTCCAACCTGTCTACCCGACAAATACAAGTCAATAGGTACTCACACTGTCAGCTGTAACACCATTCTTGATGAACCGAGAGAACTGCCGCTTGTATGCATCGTCATCCTCATCTTCCAACTGCTTCATGTAGTTTCCTACGTGCTTGCCGAAGATGTGGTTTCGGTGGATCTCTGGATTGAAGTCGTTTGTCTCCACATCATATCCTGGGAAGCGCTTCATGCTGATATGGAAAAAATAAAAGATCAAGGCAAAATGGCCTTAGTTTTAAACCAATTTGATATACAAGAAACAACTGAAAACTCGTTGCACAAATGACCAAACAGAATCTACTGAAATATATCAATGTTGAGATAATTCTAAATTATTGTTATTTAAGGGTACATGAAACAAAATCATTTCAGATAGAAATATACTCTGTATGGTTTTTCTTCTCATTCATGGCCCAGAGACTCCGAGAAGGTGATGGAATATACAGAGTTCAGTCCACGCCAGCAGAAAACTGGGGACATGTTTGTTCTCCAACATGGTGGAAAGGGAATACACCTCAAGTTCCTTGCAGAACATTCAGCCCCCACACGCCACACAGACAGAGCCTGGCAGACGAGGATAAATCCAAGTCACTGGGATGTCAATGTCGGAAGAGCTTTACTTAGATGCTATGACACAAACCTAAATGAAAAACAGGGATGAACAGTTTTCACCCCCAATAGTTCGAATTTTTGTTGTTGGGGGAAGGGAAAACCCTGTTGATAGTGGAAGGAAAATGTACACATACATAAAGAATAAACACGTTATATATATATAAAATCAGGTATTTAAGTGGTATCTGGCAAAGAATGCAGAAATCAACCCAAGAACCTGGCACTACTTAGCGGGTTCTAGCAGACCAAGCTGTTATTTCCAACGAGGTGGAAAGGGAATACACCTCAAGTTCCTTGCAGAACATTCAGCTCCCACATGACACAGACAGAGCCCGGCAGACAAGATAAACCCAAGTCACCAGGATGTCAATGTTGGAATGTTTAGATACTATTACTACCAAACAAATCTAAAATGCAATATGAATGTACTCAGTATGGTTTTTCTCCTCCGTCATAGCCCAGAGACTCCGAGAAGGTGATGGAATATACAGAGTTCAGTCCACACCAGCAAAAAACTGGGGACACATTTGTTCTCCAACATGGTGGAACGGGAACACCTCAAGTTCCTTGTGGAACATTCAGCTCCCACATGCCACACAGACAGAGCCTGGCAGACGAGGGATAACCCAAGTCACCAGGATATCAATGTCGGAACAGATTACTTAGATGCTGACAAAACAAAAGCAAAACTAGGAATGTGTGATATTTTCACTAGGCGGAGAAAATAAAGGTTGTCCAATCAAAGCAAAAAAAACCAACATATATTGTTCTGCAGTGTGGAACTTCAAGGCAGTGGAAATTGCTACATTCCACCAGACCCTCTTTTAACCACATGCAGCAGGTGCGAAACTCCAGCTCTGGACCATTCCTAACAGTTGTGTTCAGTTCATTTGTATGTAGTAGGCTTACTACAAACCATGCTTAATCCATGGTTAATTTTTTTCAACCGTCCCAGAAGAAATGTAGAAAGAAACCCAACCCTAAGTAAAGCAAATATGAATGTACTCTGTATGGTTTTTCTCCTCAGTCATAGCCCAGAGACTCCGAGAAGGTGATGGAATATACAGAGTTCAGTCCACACCAGCAGAAAACCGGGGACATGTTTGTTCTCCAACATGGTGGAACGGGAATACACCTCAAGTTCCTTGTGGAACATTCAGCTCCCACTGGCCACACAGACAGAGCCTGGCAGACGAAGGGATAAACCCAAGTCACCGGGATGTCAATGTTGGAATGTTTAAATGCTGACACAAACCTAAAGTCAACTCAAGGATAGATGAAATTACACAATAAAACTGGATTAGAATAAGAACAAAAACCAGAGGCATTTTCCCACTATCCCATGGGAAACAGGGTTTATCTGGAGGAAAACAAATGCAATATGAATGTACTCGGTATGGTTTTTCTCCTCCGTCATAGCCCAGAGACTCCGAGAAGGTGATGGAATATACAGAGTTCAGTCCACACCAGCAGAAAACCGGGGACATGTTTGTTCTCCAACATGGTGGAACGGGAATACACCTCAAGTTCCTTGTGGAACATTCAGCTCCCACACGCCACACAGACAGAGCCTGGCAGACGAGGGATAACCCAAGTCACCAGGATATCAATGTCGGAACAGCTCACTTAGATGCTGCCAAAACAAAAGCAAAACTAGGATTGTGATATTTTCACTCGGCGGAGAAAATAAAAGTTTTCCAATCAAAGCAAAAAAAAACCAACATATATTGTTCTGCAGTGTGGAACTTCAAGGCAGTGGAAATTGCTACATTCCACCCGACCCTCCTTTAACCACATGCAGCAGTGGACTATTCCTAACAGTTGTGTTCAGTTCATTTGTATGTAGCAGGCTTACTACAAACCATGCTTACTCCAGGGTTAATTTTTTTCAACCGTCCCAGAAGAAATGTAGAAAGAAACCCAACCCTAAGTAAAGCAAATATGAATGTACTCTGTATGGTTTTTCTCCTCAGTCATAGCCCAGAGACTCCGAGAAGGTGATGGAATATACAGAGTTCAGTCCACACCAGCAGAAAACCGGGGACATGTTTGTTCTCCAACATGGTGGAAAGGGAATACACCTCAAGTTCCTTGTGGAACATTCAGCTCCCACACGCCACACAGACAGAGCCTGGCAGACGAAGGGATAAACCCAAGTCACCGGGATGTCAATGTTGGAATGTTTAAATGCTGACACAAACCTAAAGTCAACTCAAGGATATATGAAATTACACAATAAAACTGGATTAGAATGAGAACAAAAATCAGAGGCATTTTCCCACTATCCCGTGGGAAACAGGGTTTATCTGGAGGAAAACAAATGCAATATGAATGTACTCGGTATGGTTTTTCTCCTCCGTCATAGCCCAGAGACTCTGAGAAGGTGATGGAATATACAGAGTTCAGTCCACACCAGCAGAAAACTGGGGACAAATTTGTTCTCCAACATGGTGGAACGGGAATACACCTCAAGTTCCTTGTGGAACATTCAGCTCCCACACGCCACACAGACAGAGCCTGGCAGACGAGGGATAACCCAAGTCACCGGGATGTCAATGTCGAAAGGCTTACTTACGTAAATGCTGACACAAGCCAAAAGTTAACTAAAGGATAGATGGTATATTCAACCAGGTGGTGGTGGTGGTGGTGGTGGTGGTGGTGGTGGTGGGGGGGGAAAGAGAAATGAAATTACACAATAAAAGTGGATTAGAATGAGGGGAAAAAAACCAAGAGGCCATTTCCTACTATTCTATGAGAAACGGTTTATCTGGGGTTAAACAAATGCAATATGAATGTACTCAGTATGGTTTTTCTCCTCCGTCATAGCCCAGAGACTCCGAGAAGGTGATGGAATATACAGAGTTCAGTCCACACCAGCAGAAAACTGGGGACACGTTTGTTCTCCAACATGGTGGAACGGGAATACACCTCAAGTTCCTTGTGGAACATTCAGCTCCCACACGCCACACAGACAGAGCCTGGCAGACGAGGGATAACCCAAGTCACCGGGATGTCAATGTCGGAATGCTTACTTACGTAAATGCTGACACAAGCCAAAAGTTAACTAAAGGATAGATGGTATATTCAACCAGGTGGTGGTGGTGGGGGGGGGAAATGAAATTACATAATAAAAGTGGATTAGAATGAGGGGAAAAAAAACCAAGAGGCCATTTCCTACTATTCTATGAGAAACGGGGGTTAAACAAATGCAATATGAATGTACTCAGTATGGTTTTTCTCCTCCGTCATAGCCCAGAGACTCCGAGAAGGTGATGGAATATACAGAGTTCAGTCCACACCAGCAGAAAACTGGGGACATGTTTGTTCTCCAACATGGTGGAACGGGAATACACCTCAAGTTCCTTGTGGAACATTCAGCTCCCACACGCCACACAGACAGAGCCTGGCAGACGAGGGATAACCCAAGTCACCGGGATGTCAATGTCGGAATGCTTACTTACGTAAATGCTGACACAAGCCAAAAGTTAACTAAAGGATAGATGGTATATTCAACCAGGTGGTGGTGGTGGTGGTGGTGGAAAGAGAAATGAAATTACACAATAAAAGTGGATTAGAATGAGGGAAAAAAAACCAAGAGGCCATTTCCTACTATTCTATGAGAAACGGTTTATCTGGGGTTAAACAAATGCAATATGAATGTACTCAGTATGGTTTTTCTCCTCCGTCATAGCCCAGAGACTCCGAGAAGGTGATGGAATATACAGAGTTCAGTCCACACCAGCAGAAAACCGGGGACATGTTTGTTCTCCAACATGGTGGAAAGGGACCACCTCAAGTTCCTTGCGGAACATTCAGCTCCCACACGCCACACAGACAGAGCCCAGCAAACGAGGGACAAACCCAAGTCACCAAGGTGTCAATGTTGTGATAGGTAATTCATAGCAAGGGATATTTTTGTCTTAAATGTTACATAAAAAATCTCTTGCACTTCAAATAACCGAAAGAATACCCCATAGTAAATGATTTAATAATGCACTGAACAGGAAACATACCAATCTCAAGATTCAACACCATGACAAGGGATGAATTAAAGTGACATAGTACAACGGACTTGTAAGATAAAATAATAACCTACTTTAAAATAGCTCATTTTAACCGACTAACATGAAAAATTAATTTAGGCAAGCATGTCAACATTTTGATACCAGTCTTCAATAGTCGTTGGTTTGGAAAATTTGATGGTTTCATTGGACTATAAAATGAGTTTCATTTGTTGTATTTGAGTGGAAGCACAAATGTTACATTATACTATCCTACATGGCTAAAGTTGGAAGGTTAATCACTTGCATGGCCCAAAGAAAGCATCAGATTTTCTAAACCAAAACACCAGATTTTACTCCACATATCCAACTGTTTGTTCGTTTATGTCATATCAGGACGGGTACCGACTTGTGACTGCGCACTCATGGCGACTTTATAGTGATGCCACACTGGAAGACCAGGCTACCAGAACCATGATATAATATTCCACTCATTATCCTAACACTGAGTCAACCAGTTATTGCCCATCCTAATAATGCCGAGCGCCTGGCTAGGAAGCGACAAGTATCAATTTTTACGCCATTGGTTTGACTGAACCAGGGTTCGAACCCATGATGGCATGGGTTCAGATCCCCCGATCTCCCAAAACAGGAGGTGGACACTCAACTCATTCGGTCATCCCGTCTGGTCCAACTTACATACTGGTGCACTTATTATTAAGCACCTGTTGTTGCATATAATGTGATACCAAGCCAATCTAATAGAAACCCGTTATCGGTGATGTAAGAAACAAGCATACCAGAATTAATTTGGCATCTTTACACTTCACCACAGTCAGCTATTAACTGCCCACTATAACAATAAATGTCAACATACTTGTGTGGAATATCAAGTCCTCCATCGACCGCTCCTTTGAGTACACCGAAAACGCGAGCGCCTGTGCTTGTGCGAGCTAGCCCCACATCCAGGTAACAGCGGAAAGCGCCAGGCTTGTCGGCAATACCCTTAACGAAGTATTCATCTCCATTCACATCTGTGACGCCCTCATAGATGGTGTCCAGCTTGAATTTCTTCAGGATCTGTGGAGATATCAGGCAACAGTTTGTTAGATAAAACAAATTGTAATATAGAATTAGAATAATGATGAATCAGTTTAAGTGTTCTTCATGGTTGCCAACCAATACATGGATGAATATGCACCAGAAATAGCAGACCTAGAAGTGTTCATGTCTGTGCCGTACACATAGACCAAGGAGGAAATACTTCCAAGGGCCAAATTAAGGCACAAGTTTACAGAGACATTTGGAATTTAACATTTATTCAACCACATCAAAAAGTATGACTGGAATGTTACAACTTTATAGGGGGCCCCATTGGGCAGGGATGAAAGTGATCTCCGGGGGGGAAAAAAAGCGGAAATGCTGATATTCTCCCATAGGTTTAACGCTGTCAGGGAATCGCGGAAAATTCCTGGAAGTCATGTTTCATATATATTGGTATACGCTGACAGTGCTGCGCTGCGCTATTTGAAGCATGTATAGTAGTAGTAAACACTGATAGTTCTGTGGCGTTTGGAGCATTTATTAGTGGTATACGCTGCTAGGTCTGCACCATGTATCAGCATAGATTTACGCTGAATATGCTGCGGGATTGAAAAATACCGGAAATCCACGCAAACGCGGAGATCTTTCATCCCTGATTGGGGTACCAGGCCACTGCCACCGTCACGGCGCTGCTCATAGGACATCTTAGGATACATGTTGTCTAGGCTTGCCTTCGACACTACTAGGATAGGACAAGGAGCAGTGGGATAGCTAAGACCAATTGCCAATGACAAAATACGCAAATCAGGCCAAGATCGTCGCACCAACGCAGCTTTCTACAAAAATGTGGAATTCCCGTCATAGGATTAGCGCTGGCAGGGAATCGCAGAAGAAATGCTGGAATTTAAGCTTAAACTGTCCTCGTGACTATGTTATTGCCAATACCTAACCCTTTCCTGTTTGGGTTTTATGCTCTAGCAGCATCTAAGGTAATAAGACCTTGATTCGGTCTAATCAATTGCCGCCATATTGACATTTTGTGAACATTAATGAGTGAATATTAATTAACTGCGGAAATCAGCGAAATCTCATCCATGCATAAATTTCATTTTTCTGAAAAATATATCAAATTGATTGTTATAACCTACCTATCTATTTTGATGTAACATTTTAAATGGCTACATTTTGAGATATTTGAAGTACAAACAAGCTAGATCAGTTTAGGCAGTTTCTATTAAATTTCCTCGGCATTCCCTTCAATTTAGCAACAAATAAGTGCATCAGTATCTAAGTTAGATATGTAGAATCAATTTCAAATAATTGCTGTCTTTGAAAAGTTTACACTTCACCGGACTATGCAACTTTGATCAACTAATGTGCCAAAAAACCAAAACAAACAAAAAAAAAGGACGCTCACCCTGCGAGAAATAAGAAGTCCTGTGCAGTAAGCAGCGGCGTAGTTGGTCAACCCGACCGTCACTCCATAGCGGGGCAGTTCGTGAGCATAAGCTGCGCAAATGATCACATCTCCCTCGATTTTGGAGTATGCTACCTGACAGGTGATGTCCTTGTTGGTAAAACGGACGATCAGCCTGCAAAAGGAGCAACATGATTTGTTGGGAGAATAGATTTTTTTTTTTTTTTAATTAAATGTTGCTCAGTAACAAGTAATTTACCAGACCAGTGCGAAGCCATTAAAATCTAATTCATCCACTTGTTTTATTCCCATAACCATTGAGGTTAACTGAGATAAAAAAATCCTAGGTAAGTACTATGTAGTTCCTGCATTCTCGATGTCGGCATGACGTCACAACCCCGGAAACTTGCCCGCCAAGGGTAAAATACAGCAGTGATGTGGCTGCAGCAATGCTATGTCTATACGGAGCATTTATTTTTGTAAAATAAATTTAAATGCTTTCATTGGATCAATTAAAAATATATTAATGCGTGATGGAAGAGGAAGATCTTAAGTATTTAATGCAACCTAAGAACAATTTACTCTGAAAGTATTAAAAACAGATAATAGTGAAAGTTAGGATATTCTGAGTGTCAGTACCAGTGTTGGCCTTACCAGATCACGGCCTCAAAAACTATTTTCGCAAAATAAATTCAAGAACTTCCAATTGGCTGATAAAAAAGCTGAATGTGAAATTGTAGAGAAAGATCTGAACTATTTAATAGAAACAAGAGAAATTTGCTTTCAAAGCACCAAAAATCACTGTGATAGTTCGGGTGGTTTTAATGTTGTCTCTATGACAGTGGCATTTGTTTTACCCTTCACGCGTTGTAAGTGCAAAAAGTGCCCGGATGTCCAACATCGAGAATAGGAGACAATTATGAATTGAAAAAAAAGCAGGTTACTGCCAATTCCTATACTATAGTGTATTTTCAGAATTTTGACTGAAATACCATGTTACCATCAAATATCTCAAACACCAACTAATGTATGATAAAAGATCCCGACACAAAAACAGAACGATTGGCTACTGGTGATTTCACACCATTTCAGTTCCAATGACTATATTAAAGTTGTATAGTCCGATGAAGCATCAAATTTTCAAAACCAACACGTAGCTAGATTTGATTCTACATATTTATCTTAGATACTGGTACAGTTATCAAGCATTTGTTGTCACATAGAAGGGCATGGGGAGTCAATTTAATAGAACCCATTACTGAATAACCCTATGGTGTCAGAGTTTTGGAGTGCTTGCCAAAATTAATTTGGTGTGTTGCCACTTCAAATATCTTCAAAGTTGGCCATTTAAACTAAAAGTTATGTCAACCTAAAGTAAAATAGCTTATAATGATCAATTTACTGTATTTATCTCAGAAAATGACAGAAACTCAAAGCCATCGGACAATCCAGCTTTAATATTCATAGCTAAAAGTGAAAATCTATTTTAAATTATTATCACTGTTCTTTATCTCTACAAAGTGACAAAGTAAATCAAGCAAACCTAATATTTCCTAATTTTGCTCCAAGGCAGGAATCTTGCTCCCGCGAGAATGATATAAGCTGACCCAGTCAACTCAATTCAAAACCAATGGAATCCCACCTTCAAGTTGCATAGTCCGATGGTTTTCAGTTCCTCTCATTTTCTGAGATAAGCATATTAGGTTGATCATTATAATCTATCTCACTTTAGTTTGAAGTAACTTATTTTAAATAGCAAACTTTTGAGATATTTGAAGTGCAAAATCAATTTGGGCAAGCTTGCCAAAACTAACACCATAGGCTTCTTCTGCAGTAACAGGTTCTATTCAATTGCCTCAGTATTCCATTATATGTGATGGCAAATGTTTAATAAGTGCACCAGTATCTAAGTTAGATATGTAGAATCAAATCTAGACAATTGTTTTTGTTTTGAAAATGTGATGCCATCGGACCATGCAGCTTTAACGATCAATATATTACTTTATTACTTGTGACTACCACGACTATCATACTCACTATGGCAGTATGGGACGGAGAAGGCAATACTGACCTGTACTTTGGGGTGTTGTATTTGTTCTTGTCTTGTGCGATCAGGCGTTTGCGTGCATAGTAATCAGTTTTACCCTCTGCAAACAAAAATGGACATTACTTTGAGACTTTCAAATCCATGTGAAACATCCTCACGCATCGTCCCATAAGAAAAACTTGACTGAGCAGGGTGTTCCATCACCAATGATATGTCTATGGGACTAATATTTCAGTGCTCCTCCCTGATAAATTGCAAATGGCCCCCATATAAAATTAGCACCATCAGATTGGTAAACACGGCTCTTTTTGTGCCAGGCGACTTTATTGTATCTGGTGCGATTTTCGCGATATTAAAATTTGTTGAAGGTGTAAAGTGATCTATTTCACTTGGCAGCTGGATCACCTGACCAAAATGCAGCATTCTGATTGGTTTGTCATGTGCTGTTTACAGAATACCATGATGCAGGCCATGTGCTTTTGTTTTGTGTACTAATAATTGTCAGTTAGTTATCATAGATAGTGCACTCACATCTAAAAGACAGTTTTTCTATAACTTTAGGACTTTTCATTCATAATTTGCTTTGTTTATTTACTATTTTACTCAGGTCAAAACTGAGAAAATTAGCCTGTATTTCTGATACATATACTGTAATAACTTTGCTTCTGCTAGGTCTATAAAAGGTAACAGGGCAACTAGCGACATGTCAACTAGCGCTCACTTTTGCTCGGCGGATTAGAGGTCACATCAACTAGCAGTTTCTTGCAGTTTTTTTATGACTTTAGGTCTTCTCATTCAGATTTTTGAGATAATTAGCATATATAATATTATATTCCTGACAATTAAACCAATACAGCTCCAATATTTGACACTATGTTATAATGTAGGTATGTGTGCATCGCCGTGTTTTCCGACTTTCGCTCAGGCCGAAATCGTGTTTCTTCTTTTAAACCCTAGCAAAATCTAAAGTCATATCAAGATGGGTACCGACTTGTGACAGTGCGCACTCTTGGTAACTTTATAGTGCTGCCCCACTGGGAAACCAGGGCACCAGCACCAAGACATGATATCCCACTAAGTCAAACTATCCCGACACTGAGCAAACCAGTCGTTGCCCTATCCTAATAATGCCGAGCGCCTGGCTAGGAAGCGACAACCGACCGGAGCGGCATGTAGTAATTTGCCATGTAGTATGGTTTTTTTACCGATCGTCACGCAGGCCGGGAAAACGGCGGACAGAGAAAATATTCAACTTTCTGTACTAATTTCTTCATTACTTAGCCCACACAAATCAGATTTGCTTCAAATATGTCTCAAATTCCCCCATGTTCCAAAAGCCATAAATGTCAGCGCATTTCATTGCCATAGGCCTGTGTTGGTGTTGGTCCCAGTCATTTTGGGAACCACCAGCTCACCATGCTAAATTTAGGTTAAAGTGTTTTGTCATTCCTGGATTGTTAACCAATCAGATTTGTTTAACTTATTTGCTGCTGCTAGCAATTTTGTGCTAATGTGAAAATTTACACTATACATGTAACCAAACTTTTTTTCCGCTAAGTCAAAACCTTGTCTGCGCAAGAGTATTCAATAAAATCTTGTTTGACTATGTTGAAAATGTTAAAATGAGGTTCTGGATGTGTCTGATTTCCATGTTACACAAGCGACATTAATGTATTCTCGATGTCGGACATCCAGGCACTTTTTGCGTTCACAACACACATGGGTAAAACAAATTCCACTGTCATAGAGACAACATTAAAACCACCCTAACTATCACAGTAATTTGTGATTTTTGGTGCTTTGAAAGTAAATTTCTCAGATCGTTCTCTACAATTTCACATTCACCTTTTTTTAAATCAGCCAATTGGAAGTTCTTGAATTTATTTTGCGAAAATAGTTTTTGAGGCCATGATCTGGTACGGCTAACACTGGCACTGACACTCAGAATATCCCAACTTTCACTATCTCTGTTTTTAATACTTTCAGAGTAAATTGCTCTTAGGTTACATTAAATACTTCAGATCTTCAATCACACATTAAGATATTTTTAATCAATCCAATGAAAGCTTTAAAATTTATTTTGCAAAAATAAATGCTCCGCATAGTCAGACAGCATTGCTGCAGCACACATTACTGCAGTGTTTTACCCTTCGCGGGCTAGTTTCCGGGGTTGTGACGCCACGCCGACATCGAGTATTGCTCAATTTGTATAAGATATAATTCAAAAAGTGAAATTAATTTTTTTCAACTCTGACATATGCACAAGATGCAAACCATAGGACATTGGATTAGGCTATTTTTTTGCTATTATTTGGTTTCCATGTCAGTTTTGTGCCCAGTTTTAAAGAATGACCCAAATACATCTGTGACTCAGTCTCGCGCAGTTTGTCAACATTTATTTCAGTGCTACACTGAAAGGTCATCATTGTCACAAATTTAAATCAAATTAGTCAGACATAGTAGAAATGCTGCAATCCTGTATTCATACTAAGATACTTACCACGCCTCCTCCTAAACTTGACTTGGAATCTCTTGAAGTATGCCTTGTTCTTCACAACTTTTACGAACCCCTAAAATGCAACATTACCATTATGATTATAATTCTCAATAGTGCATTAGTGGTCGATGCAAAGCTAATTTATCACCCCAGATACAAATGAATGAATCCCGGGTAGACCTGGTTCAAGTGGTTGCTCGCATCGTTGTTTCTGACACTACACAATCTACTAGTTACACAGTGTCACTGACACTGACAGCTGATGGCCTACATTTACTTGGCAAGACAAGAGCCTCTTGAAGAGGTCAAGCGGCTATAACATTCCTTTTATCACGTTTTTTTTAAATATTGTAAATAAGAAATTGTACCACCTTTCTGATTTAGCTGTCCTGCTAGATGGTACCAAGTGTACAACTTGCATTTACTTAGCACCTAACCTAAAACTACTAGTAGTAGGCTAATGACAACGTGGAGCCAAGCCGGCCTGGGCATGCACATCCGACATGCCTTGGAAAAATCAATGTTCATCGGAGAGGAACAACAACCATTTTGTTCCTAAATTAAACTAACTCTTACATGAATGTGTTGTTTAACAGATAGTTTGCTTATTTTAATATACTTAGCTCACCATCGTAGTTTATTTGGGCCTTTTGGCCTGCTGACGATAGCTTCGGCTAGGGGCTGACGGTCTACACCGGAAAAGGACGTTCGCGGGAGTCGACTTTCAGTACATAGGTTTTTACGATATATATTTAACAGAATATCATTATTTGCCATAATCTCTCTTATTTATATCTGTTACAGGCTAGAGATGGGTTCATTAGTATTGATATGTCTTTGTAACCATTTTATAATATCTTACGCCAATCGACTCAACTGATCAGAACGGTTCGCGGCATACATCAACAACATGTTCAAGCAAAACTTAGCAGAAACTTATTTCTTTGACTGAGAAATTTGTTTATTTAATACATATTTAAGATAGACGATCATTGTCGAGTGCCACGCGTCCTGGATAGCTAGGGTGTATAATACCCAGATGTTGAGTAAGCTGTCTTTTTGAGAAAAGAACGCTG
Source organism: Branchipolynoe longqiensis (assembly GCA_030323885.1). Lineage (NCBI taxonomy): Eukaryota > Metazoa > Annelida > Polychaeta > Phyllodocida > Polynoidae > Branchipolynoe > Branchipolynoe longqiensis. The sequence continues at coordinate 15,990,780 of CM059201.1, forward strand.
AGTGCGCACCACAAATGAGTGGAGACCGCCTTCGCGCTGCGGGCGTGAGTGTCCAAATTTGGAGTAGCGAGTTGAGGCAAGTTGTAGATGACAATCCATCGAGAGACAGATGCATAAGGTAGTGCGACGCAAACAACAGGCCAAGATGGCAGAAGTCAGAGAAGAGGATCTTCTTTTTAAGAATGTTCAGGATCTAAGAAAGCGACTCCAGAAAACACAACTGAATCTACAGAGTCTTCACGCATATGAAAACGGGTAAGTAACTTAGCTTTAGACTTAGTAAGTTAGTTAGTAAGTTATGACCCAGACACACGAGGCCTGTGTTCGCTTACGAATGATCCACGAGGATTTTGCAATTAAATTACGACCATCTTACGACTAATCGCCGAATGTTCTGCGAGCGATCGCCGACTGATCGCCTGCCATTTCCCCTTTTTTGGTCGCAAGGAGATTGTCGCTACAGCACCAACAATCTCCTTGTGACCTCTGGCGTCTCCACCGATCGCTGATCAGTCGGCGATCGTTCTCCGACTGATCGCCAACTGATCTGCGACCATAGTAGCTGTATTCAAGCGTCACATGAGGCATGCGTTCGCTTATGATCGATTCGCGAGCATTTTGCAGTTAAATTACGACCACCGTACGACTAATCGCCGACCGATGCAATGTGGCGCATGTACGATGACGTCACAATGTCGCCTGGTCGACATGGCGATGTATTAAATAGTTTGTAATAAATTGTTTCAATTTTGTCGCAAGGAGCAGACTTTTGGTCGCGGTTCGAACGTAAGCGAACGCTGGCCATCGTGTGACTGAGGCATTTGGTAACTAGGTTTGTCACTTTGTGGCATCTACTAATATTATCTACGTAGATAGAGACTTGCAGAAATATTTCAAATATCAAATAGGTTTTCAAATCAAATGTATTCTGATGAAGCACTTTAAGATCTGCAAATCACACATTAAGATATTAATACGTACATATGTACGTACCTAATATGTCAAGTTACACATAGAAGCAAAGTTATGGTGTATAATATACCCCAAAAATGGGCTATTTATCTCACAGTAACTACATTGGTTTGTATGGGCAGGACTTTTGACTTGATATCTTATCTCAGCTGCGCCCAGGCATGAATGCTAATTGGCACAAGGCAGAGGAGAGTATCAGAAAAAGTGCTATAACTCTCGAATCGCACCACATACAAACAAATCGCATGGCACACAAACAGATAACATGTTTACCAACCACATTATATAAATCTTATAAGGTTGACATTTACCAATTAGCGGGGACGAGCTCTCAAAGTTTGGTGACTTGAGGAATTTTCTCAGTTGAACTGTCACATCTTTTCCTGGAAAATAACCTACCAGAATGTTGATATCTTAAACATTCGAATTACCATTCTACATTTGTACTGTTGATATATAAATCATGAGAAAAACAATGTTTTATAATGGGTCTTTGCACGCCGCGCGGTCAACTTTTTCCTATGGAGCGAGGCGTGGGGATCCATACACGCGGATTTGCAAGTTTCTAACTTAGACTACTAATCTATTTTCTAGTAGTACTACCACTAGTACTACTTTCTGAGACTGAGTACTAGTACTTAGACTTAATTTTAATTATTATAGATTAGCCTAGGCATCAGGCTGATTAGTAATACTAATATGTTAAGATGACTAACTCGTTTTCACGAACTGATCAGATTAGGTGGAGATGAAATGAGATTAATTTTTGTTCTCTTTGTGTATTAAAAATGACACCACTGCCACTGACAGTGCTACTGTGCCTCTGACTGTAAATAGCCCCACATTTGCAGTTGAGGGGTGAATGACAACGTAGTCTAAATACGGGCGAAAATTGCTTTTGTATGGAACAGGAACAGGAACTGGAATTCCTGGTTCCAGTATCTAATGGCTACTTATAAAATATCGGCACACAGTTGATGAAATGGGGGAGAATGCAAAAGCCCAAGATGAGGACCCCAGAATGACTTTTAAAGTCTTCAGCTACATGTTTTCTTATATTTTTCAAATCAAAAGTAGAGGGTAAATATTAAGATGTATGTGAAGAATATATTTGCTTCTCCAATTAAGAATTTATGTGCTCATTTCATTTACCCAACCTTTCGCTTTCTTTTTCTAATGGGTTGTTTTTCACCCCTACTGCAAGTACATGGTGAATCTTTTATCTACATTGTAATATAGTCAGCTTTACGACTAATATTGTCTGGCGTGAATATTAGACTTTTTCCAATAAATTTGTTTCATATCCCGTCTATTTTGATTTACTTGTTTAAAATTTAAGACATCGGCTAAATTTAGCTGACTATTCACCCATATTTGGACTATTCATACCGGGTTGGAGGGAGTAGCCATTTAAATATTTTATTTGTGAACATATCCGTGTAAGCATATTGATAACAAAGTCTGGGAATATTACCAGGCCTAACTTCCCAGGTCCTATTGAAGATGTCATGCCCCTTCTCCCGCAGAATATTTGCATGTCACATAATTCAACTCCTTAGCCCTTGCCTATTGTGGGTAGGTAGAATTCGAAGGAGGTATTTATTGTTAGTGTCATGGGGGGTGATGAAAATGGGAAATATTGCACCTAGAGTGGGACTTGAACCCACATCTCTTTGCATTCCGGGCTAGTGTGCTAACCATTACACCACCTAGGCTCCCTGATATCACCACACGACCCACACCTACCTGTCTATGTGGTTACTTGCCTGAGGGGTCAGTGCACACTACTACACTCATCCCCCTGGAATTGTAAGTCTTTTATTTTAATGCTTACAATTACATACATACATGCAATGCACTTACACATACATACACAGGGTAGGTTCAACAACCATACAGCGCGTAGCTTGTATAGGATCATGGGCACGGCAACCAGTGTCATCGGGGTGATGAAAATGGGAAATGTTGCGCCTAGAGTGGGACTTGAACCCACATCTCTTTGCATTCCGGGCCGGTGTGCTAACCATTACACCACCTATGCTCCCTGATATCACCACACTACCCACACCTACCTGTGGTTACTTGCTTGAGAGGTCAGTGCACACTACTACATTAGTTTGGAATTAGTTTGTCAGATCTGTCGGTTATTTAGTCGTAGGGGTGATGCAAATGGGAAATACTGCACCTAGAGTAGGATTTGAAGCAACACTTCTTGCTATTCTGGAGCTAGTATCCTAATCATTAGATTTTCTAGACTCCCTGATACAATCACCTGATCCACGCCTACCTGTCTATGTGGCTCCTTGCCTGAAACCATACAGTGCATAGCTTGTATAGGATCCTGGTCACCGCAACCAGTGTTGTGGGTGTGATTGATGGAAATGAGAAATATTGTGCATAGAGCACATTTCAAACCCACACTTCTTGCCATTCTAGGTGAGTGTCCTAATCATTAGACTATGTAGTACAATCAGCCACCCTGTCCATTCCTAATCCTACCTATATCTATGTGGCTTCCTTAGCTGAGAGATTGGTGCAGACTACTATGTGTATTTGTGAGTGCGTGTGTGTGTATATGTGTATATATATATATGAGTCAGCCTCACGAAAATGGGCCAATCGGTGGTGAATTGAAGATGTCGGCGTCGCAATTCTTAAAAGTGTAGTGCATTTCTTTGTTTCATATTAAATTATCCTAGAAACAAATGAGGTTGTTGTATTATCTCGACCTTTACATTCAGGATAAATTTAAGGACTTTGCAACACCTCTGTCAATGCTAAACTATAAGTATGCCGATCGACGCCGACATCCAATGATCGACGCCGACAACTTCCTCCAATTGGCCCATTTTCGTGAGGCTGACTCATATATATATACATATATACATACACGCTCGACTAGCTTTGAGTAGGAGCACCTACAAAACTTTGTCAAAGCTAGCTGTCGAATTGCTGTGTAGAACAGGCTCCCTCGGGCAACCCCTTCTGACCTTCCCTATCCACACACACCCCTCCCCCACCCCTCTACGCCCCCGTTCCTCCATGGCTGTGCACCTGCCTCCCGCTCGCTACTGGCGGATGGGCTGATCCAGGAGTCAGAAGCTCAGAACCTGTGTGAGGGGAGGAGGTGAGCTCCCAGTGCCCCCCGCCCTCCCCACCCACACTCACACACTTGTCGTCGTCACTACCCGAGTGAGCATTTGCCCAATTTCAACTTTGTCGTCGGAGCGCCACAGTTCGGTCATTAGCCGCTTGGTGTCGCCAGAGGTGAGTGTTGCTTTTTAGTTGTCTGCTGTGGGGGAGTCCCGAGGGCGCCAGGGTTGTAGGTTTAAGCATTCTTTTGTTGGGGATTGGGTGGGTGTGTCTGTGGAGGGAGTGGAGGTTTCCTGTGTATCCATGGCAACCAAGTGTTCAGAGCAGCCCGGAGAAGTTAGCTCGGTGTGCAGATGCACTGAGGTTTAAGGCTTTACTAATATTTCATCGTGGGGCTAAAGTGGTAAGAAAAATGCTAATCTCAGTTCTGCTTCATCATAAGAGAGTTATTTGATATATATCTATTTTCTGGTAAGCATTTTGATATTCATCTGAATGCAATATTTCTTCAGTGCCTCAGCACTGATCTTCCCGCCATGTTTAACTTTCAGTTATTTACACTATGAAGACAAATAGTTAGATATGAAGATAAATAGGTACATAATATTGTCATTACATTTAACTAACTAATTGTCAAGGAATAGCCGTAATTCGATATGTGGGCTCCACAATTTGATTTAATTAATATTTATATGTGTTTTGCAGTGTGTGTAATGTTGAATGTTGGTAGACTGAGCTCATTAAGTAGGACTTGGAGTAAGGAGGTATAAAGTTGAAGGAGTTCCTTGGAACTGGGCTAAGTCTAGTCAAAGACCCTATAATACTAAGACGGCTCACTCCCTGTCTCTCCCATGGTAATGTAAATTTTGCAATGCCACCTTGTGGTGGGTTTGATCAGCCCGGCTGCTGGTTGGTGTTTCACATGTAAACACATACAATTATATTATATATGAGATAGGTAAGTATGAATGCACATCAATATGAAATTGCTATGAACAAATACACATCATCATCAGCATCATCATCATCGCCACATCATCACACCTCTTTCACATTATATACATTTATATATATAATATAGCAACTGTTTAACCAAGAGAACAGCCAGCGCACCAAGTGGTGGGTTTGATCATTTTGATTACACAGTACAGGCTCAGTGAGCCATCTTAGTATTATAGGGTCTTTGGTCTAGTCAAGCGTTAGAGTATGTGGCTCCTAGTCCTAGTTCTGTTTGAGAGTAGGGTATGCGCATGTTAACTGCTTTCGTGCAGCTACTGAATAAGGTGTAGCAACTAAGGTCTATATGTTGGGGTTTTACATCCTGACAGTATCTAAGGTCATGTACCGACTTGTGACAGTGCGTACTTATGGCGACCGTTCAGTGCTGCCCCACAGGGAGACCAGGCCGCTGGCACCATGACCCGATATCCCACTGTCACATCCTGATACTGAGCTAACTAGTCATTACCCTATCCTAGTAATGGTGATCGCCAGGGTAGGTAGCGACAAGTTTAAGTCATTGGTTTGACTCAGCCGGGATTAGAACTCCCGACCTTCCGATTTGGCCACCTCGTCAAGTCGACAATTAAGGTGTTTGTTTCCATTTCCCAAGACTGAACTGAATTTTTGTTCCGGTGTATTGGCATTTTCAAAATGGCTGAATCACAATTAAAAATACAAAGGTAGTGTGAATTAATCAACAGTAATAACCATTGTATTGTAGGTAATATAATATAATATAATATATCATTAATGAGTTAATTTGCGATGTGTTGAAGAGATAACACCACAGTTGCTTCGGATCGGTCTTAAAGTTGCATAGTCCGATGGGTTTTTTTTATTATAGATTTTCTTAGATAAATACATTAGGTTGATCGTTATAATGTACTTTACTTTAGCTTGAAGTAACTTTTATTTTAAGTAGTTAACTTTTGAGATATTTGAAGTGCAACCATGCTAAATTAATTTTGACATGCTGGCCAAAACTCTGACACCATAGCCCTCTGCAGTAACAGGTTCTATTCAATTGCCTCACTATTCCCATCTGTGTGGCGACAAATGTTTAATAAGTGCACCAGTATCGAAGGTAGACATGTAGAATCCAATTTAGATAATTATTTTGGTTTTGAAAATTTGATGTTGTCATCGGACTATGCAACTTTAACCTCTCTTAGGTGGTGGTCACTAGCCACATGTGGAACAGTCCGCCATATGGATAATCCCTGCTAGCATGCTGCCACTTGTCAATCCTTCTGACCGGTATTGGTCATCATAGTTGAAACCACCCAGTAGAGCTCAGTATGGACTACGACAATAACAGGGATGAAAGATCTCCGTGTTTCAGCGGATTTCCGGAATTTTTAAATACCGCAGCACCGTCGGCGTAGATCTATACTAATACGTGGTGCAAACGCCGCAGCACTATCAGCGAATACCACTAATAAATGCTCCCAACGCCGCAGCACTATCAGCGTATACTACTACTATACATGCTTCAAATGGTGCAGCACTATCAGCGTATACCAATATATATGAAACCTGACTTCCGGAAATATTCCGCTTCCCTGACAGTGGGAGAATATCAGCATTTCCGCTTTTTTCCCCGGAGATCACTTTCATCCCTGAATATAAATTGGAGTTTTAATTAATTAATTAATTAATTAATTAAAGTTGTATAGTCCGATGGTTTGGAACTTCTGTCTTTTTTCTGAGATGAATATATTAAATTTGACCGTAATAATCTACCTTACTTTAATTTGAAGTAACTTTTATTTAACGGCTAACTTGTGAGATGTTTGAAGTTCAAACATTTAAAATTAATTTTGGCATGCATGCCAAAACTCTGACACCATAGACTTCTGCAGTGACAGGTTCTATTAAATTGACCCAGTGTTCCCTTCTATGTGACAGAAACTACTTAATAAGTGCATCATTATCTAAGTTAGATATGTAGAATCAAATTTAGATGATAGTTTTGGTTTTGAAATGTTGATGTTTTCATGAAACTATGCAGCTTTAATGAATTGGTTGCACATTAAAGCTGCATAGGCCGATGAAAACATCAAATTTTCAAAACCAAAACAATTATCAGGATCTGATTCTACATGTCTAAATTAGATACTGATGCACTTATTAAACATTTGTGGCCACATAGAAGGGAATACTGAGGCACTTTAATAGAACCGGTTACTGCAGAAACCTATGGTGTCAGAGTTTTGGTGTGCTTGCCAAAATTAATTTCCCATGTTCACACTTGAAATATCTTGAAAGTTAACCATTTAAAATAAAAACTACTTCAAAGTAAAGTAAGGTACATTATAACGATCAACCTAATGTATTTATCTCAGAAAATGACAAAAACTTAAAACCATCGGACTATGCAACTTTAACTATTGTACTATATTACTTGTATGTTATTCACATTTATTTTTATATGTACCTACTATGGACCAATTTATGTAACTATCATAATGCGGAGTCTGAAATAAAGTATTGAATTGAATTGAATGTCGAGATAGGTACAGTTTTTTGTTCTTGTTTTTTTTTAACCTCTGATTTGACTGCCGGTTGGGAAGCGGGCGCTGCATTGACCCAACCATCCCCTTTTTTCCCCAACCATAAAAATAGAGAGAGAGCGAGAGAGGGGGGACAGAGAGATGCTGATTTCCTGGAGAGAGGATTAAATTGGTCATTATTTGTGGCCTTTGAGATAGGGTACAGAGTGTTGCACTCGCCCAGCCCTGGAGCTGTGTCCCTGTTTACATCCGGGTTCCAGCTGGTTGATAGCGTTAATGCCTGGTGTACACTGTACAACCATCATTGGGACCAGACGGGATGGCCGAATGTACAACCGTCATTGGGACCAGACGGGATGGCCGAATGAGTTAGAGCGTCCGTCTCCCGTGTTGGTAGATCGGGAGGTCGTGGATTCGAACCCTGGTCGAGTCAAGCCAATGACTTAAAAATGTATACTTGTTGCTTCCTATCCTAGTGCTCGGCATTATTAGGTTAGGGCAAGGACTGGTTTGCTCAGTGGCAGGATAATGTGACTGAGTGGGATATCAGGTCATGGTGCTGGCGGCCTGGTCTTCCAGTGGGGCAGCACTATAAAGTCGCCATGAGTGCGCACTGTCACAAGTCGGTACCCGTCCTGATATGACCTTAGATGTTGCTAGGATGTAAATCAACAACAAACAAACAAAAGCAACCGTCATTGCTGGCGTTAAAATTGCATAGTCCAATGATTTTGAGTTTCTATCCTATTTCTGAGATAATTATATTATAATCTACTTTGCTTTACATTATAATCTACTTTACTTAAGTTTGAATTGAGTTTTATTCTGAATGACTAACTTTAAAAAAAAGAGATATTTGAGGTGAAAACATGCTAGTACATCGAAATTCTGACGCCATAGGCTTCAGCAGTAACAATACCATGTTCTATTAAATTGGCATATTATGGCGTTCTATGCAGCAACACATGCTTAATAAGTGCACTAATATGTAAGTTGGATATGTAGGATCGAATCTAGGTCAGTGTTTTGGTTTTAAAACTTGTATGCTTTCATCGGACTACCACTGTAATTTAGACAAGAAATAGTAGAATGTTGGGTGAGAACCCTATTTAGTTTGATCATCAGAAACCATGTGTTTGTAGGTTCCATGTGAATTCACAGTATATCATATACTATAGGGCTTGGAGAGACAAACATCCCACTGTTGATGGTGTAGACGCAGCAAGTCGCATCTTCAATCCTTCGGCAGTCATTATTGTACCTTATCCCCCAAAACGTTGTTGGTCGTTGGGAGTTTTACGTCCTGGCAAAATCTAAGGTCATATCAGGATGGGTACCGACTTGTGACAGTGCACACTCATGGCAACTTTATAGTGCCGCCGCACTGGGAGACTGGGAGACCAGGCGGCCAGCACTATGACCTGATATTCCACTCAGTCACATTATCCTGACACTGAGCTAACTAGTCCTTGCTCTATCCTAATAATTCATAGAACGGAGACAAAGTTGGTATAATGGGTTTTTTAATCTTCAGAATTTCACAGTTACAGTTTAGTTAATGTCAATGTACAGGAACCAGCACCATGGGAATCGAGCCCTCAGCCCTATCAATTGTCTTTTATGTTATTGGTGTGGGTGGGTGGGCCAAGAAAGTCGGGTCGAAGTTAGGCGGACGGCAGCTGCGATGGTTCTGGGCGGTTTGCACTCGGGTGAGGCAGGTAACGTAGACATCTCGCCGGCAGAGTTCAGGTCGATGGCGCCACCTATCGAGTTGGTCAGGAAATAAATTATATTCCTCCAGGTGGCGGTATCATTTCGTCCAGTCTCCGCCGAGAATTACGCATGTTAATTATAACATGTACAATTCACAGAACGGAGACAAAGTTGGTATAATGGGTTTTTTAATCTTCAGAATTTCACAGTTACAGTTTAGTTAATGTCAATGTACAGGAACCAGCACCGCGGGAATCGAGCCCTCAGCCAATTAAAGGGAGGGCTCGAGGCCCGGCAGCAACCAAGTCTCGAGGCACGTAGGTGTGGACAGCGGAGGAGGTCCAGGCACCAAGGCCCATAATTTCTTAAAGGGACGCACCTGCCACCACCATGGCCTGGGCACCACCCCTACGCAGGCTGTGGAGGGTATAAGAGTCTGCATCAGGGACTCCAGAGGCCGAGAGCGCCATGCGGAGGGCCGCTAGCAGGGTGTGTGCCTGGAGGGGCATTCCTCCACACAGGATGAAGGCTGGGCCTGTAGAAGGTGGCCGCTGGGACCGTACGTAGCGGTCCCAGGCGGCCAATGGGCACGAGGCGGAACCGGTTACCGGTGGTATGGAGATGGCATACCGTTGATCATCTCTCCATCTGGTCTTGGTGGAGTTGACTGTCACTGTCAGCCCGTCGCGTGTTCTTATGACATCGCTCATCTTAAGGGCGTGGCCCGGGTCATTAGGTGAGATATTCTGGAGTAGATTACCCTGCCTGAGAAGGGTGTAGTAGCCCATGAGAATAGCGGCGATGAGTACTGCTGCGTTGGGGCCGGCTGATAACAGGTAGGTAACAACTTTTTCGACATTGGGTGGAGACAATGGTGCGGCTTGGGTGGGTGTGTGGCTTGACAGGCGTTGCACCCCTTTTTTCATTAGGACCATTGGATATGTGTCAAAGCCTGTGGGGGAACCTCCAAAGAGTAGGACCCAAGTTCTCGCGCCACTGATGTAATTCATAACTGCTCCTGGCGTTAAGAGTGTGTCTTTAAGGTGTAGAGTGTAGGCTAGTATGTCATACTGCGATGGCACTAGCGGGTTGACCTCGTGTAGGGCGGCAAAGCGGAGATACTTCTTGGCTTGTACAGCCTTGTTCCTCCAGGTGCCAGATGATAGCCCAGCGAAGTAGACCTCGAGTATCCTGGCGTGGAGCTCGTCGGAGTAACCTGGGACCAGAGAGCCAATTAAATACGTGGGTTCCAGGTTAATCACAGATTTGCAGTAAAGATATTATCGAATTTGACTTTAATTTCAACTAGGTTAAGGTCTTTCGTCATTTGTGTAGATTTTTGGTGTGCCGATGGTTGAAGCGCGCACCTGCTGAGAGCGTCTGCAAGAACCAGCTCCTTGCCAGACTTATGAATGATTTCAACATTACAGTTGTGAGTGGCTGCATAGAGCCATATCTCGCGGGCACATGCAGTAAGGACCCGGTCTCTCCCTGCACCTGATGCCAGGACCTGCTGGCTGGCTGAATTGTCCGTATTTATAATAATTGTATAGTCCTCAGGTCTCTTGGGTGCAAGGGTCCTAAGTGTCACTATCAGGTTAATGGCCTCCAGGTGGGCGATGTTGGTGTGTCTTCTTGTGATAGGTTCTGGGTAGGTCTCAGAGTAGTATTTAGAAATCGAGAAGGCTCCTCCGGCATGCATAGAGGAGTCACACTCAATGACCCAAGGTGGCTTGTCATCGGTCTTGAGGAGCACGATTCCATTTGAGTCTGTGGCATACCGGAGGAACCATGTGACATCACTCCGGAGTTCGTCAGTGATTTCTTGCCTCCCATAGAATGGTGCATCACGTAGGCATGCAAAAATCTGAGACATAAATCGCCTCGCAGGCGCTACACATTTGGCGACATGTTATAGCCTGCCAACAAGTCTCTGAAGTTCTTTTCTGGTTGCTTTTTGTTTGTCCATCCAAGCCGAGCACTCTTGAAGTATGTCATCAAGCTTCTCGTGGGGGATTGTAACTGTCATTTTTTGTGCAGATATGTTGAAACCGAGCCATTCTATTTCTTTATCGGGTGGGTGGCATTTTTCAGGGGATAAAACTAGTCCAAGTCTTGATGTTATATCGAGGAGGTCGTTATATGCTGAGTGCGCACTGCTGCTGTCTGGTGCCACCCCGACAAAGTCGTCTAAATAGCAGTGTGTGAAGTGGCCCTTCTTCCTCATCAGGTATACAACGGCATTCGTAGTTCTGGCACATGCCATAGCTGAAGTTCGGCAGCCAAAAGGTGGGGCGACATCAGTGTAGTATTTTCCTTCGAAAGTGAGGCCAAGGAGTGGGGTGGAGAGGGGGCAGGTCCTGAGCTGCCTGTAGGCTCGTGCAAGGTCAGCGCACCAAAGAAGACAGTCAGGACCGAGCCTAGCCACCTCATCAGCAGCATTCATCACATTGGGTAGGGAATAGGAGCTGGGGCGGCCTTGGTAGTATCCTCTCCGTATTCCACAGTTGACACTAGCCCCTTTTGGCCAGCTACGGTCGACGATGACGTGCCTGTCGGGAGTGTTCTTCTTCTGGCGCGTCATCATCGGGCTTATCTGAGACCAGGGGGTGAAGGGTGGCTCCTTGAAGGGGCCGAGTAGTGCCCCATGGCTGAGTTCAGTCTCTACGTATTTCTTGATGTAGGTGGTATGTGCAGGATCTTCACGATGGTTGCTGTTTGTATTGGTAGGAGCGGCATCGGCGGTATAATCGACAGGCCAGCCAAATTCTAGGAATTCGACTACCTGCCGATCATGATAGTCCGCCAGGGTGCTTTTCCAGGCACAAATATTAAGTCCTGATCGTATTGGGACCTGGGCCTTCATGTAGTTTGGTAGCGCCGTACGCCTGACGTTATTATATATTTGAATATATTCAGTATGGCCCACCCACATGTCATGTCGTGGGTGAGGGTGTGGGTGAGGCCAAGAAAGTCGGGTGTGGGTGAGGCCAAGAAAGTCGGGTCGAAGTTAGGCGGACGGCAGCTGCGATGGTTCTGGGCGGTTTGCACTCGGGTGAGGCAGGTAACGTACACATCTCGCCGGCAGAGTTCAGGTCAATGGCGCCACCTATCGAGTTGGTCAGCAACTAAATTATATTCCTCCAGGTGGCGGTATCATTTCGTTCAGTCTCCGCCGAGAATTACGCATGTTAATTATAACATGTACAATGCCAAGCGCCTGGCTAGGAAGTGACAGGTATACATTTTTATGTTATTGGTTTGACTCGACCAGGGTTCGAACCCATCGAATCCCACGATCTACCAAAACGGGAGACGGATGCCCAACTCATTCGGCCATCCCATCTGGTCTCCCCCAACAAATATTGATTGAACCCCCTTCCCCTTCCCTCCACCTTTTGTTACATTTGTTGATTAAGCAGTGGGAATTTCCACTGGTCCTGGCCCTATCCTCCTAATGCTGAGCACTAGGCTAAGTGGGAGCAAGCATCTATTTTTAAGTCATTGTGCGACTCAGTCGGGATTCGAACCCACAATCTGCCACACCGGAAGCCGGCTTGTCAGTGCAGTTATGAATTTTCTCGGTCAAAGCTTTACATTTGCTAGCGTACACCTAGATAAAAGATTCACCCCATACTTCAAGTAGAGGGGTGAAAACCAACCCATTAGAAAAGCTGGCGAAGAATTTCGACATGCTGGGGAAATTAACTGAGCTGGTAAATTCTTAATTTAAGAAGCACAATATATTCTTTATGTAGGTCTTCATATTTACCCGCTACTTTTGAGTTGAAAAATATAATAAAACATATACTTTAATGCAATTTAAAAGTGAAATAGACGGCATTCTCTGGCCGCCATCTTGTCTTTTTGCATTCTATCCCATTTCACCAACTCTGTGCTGATATAAGTAACCATTTGACATTGGTGCCAGGCATTCTACTTCCTGTTCCATACTAAAGCTATTTTCGCCCGTATTTAGACTACGTTGTCATTCACCCCTGTACTGTAAGTACGGGGTGAATCTTTTACCTAGCCTACACCCTGCCTTACTTCAGCAAGTCGCTCTTCAGAGCGACGCAGTTGGCAAGTCGTGAGTGCAGGCTGGTCAGCATTACTGTGCACTGCCAGCCTTGAGCACTCCAAGTCCCTAATGGGTGTTGTGGCAGGAACTTCACTATGTTGACCAGACCGCTGGTTTATTAAACCCACTTTTAACAAACTTATTATTATATTCGTTGATTGAACAAAAAATTGTTGTGGTAAATATGGTTATTCTGCTGGATAAGTTCTTTTATCAGTGGCAAAGCACTGGTCTTCCAGCAATTTGTCAATTCGGGATTATTTACACGAGAATGGTATATAGAATGAGGTATATAAAGTGAGCTAATAATAGCTGTTGAATACACAATTTGCAGTATATAGCACAATGGATTTGTAATAGTTACCTACAAGTTCCGCAGCAATATGGCAACAGTAATGTTATATGAGTATATATGACTACATCAATGTTAGATAAATCGGATGGATTGATGGGAGTATTTTCATGGTATTTAGAAATAGAATGTAAGCCGAAGTTATCCTCTGTATTCAATTGTTATGTTTTAGTATAGGGTGTAGTCAGACACGGAGTATATAAATGTCAGTTTGATAGGAATATTCTAGTGTTACCCTATTGTGGTTAGTTATGCAAGTTTGTTATGGTGCTGTCACATTACGATGCATCGCGCAAACGTACGTCAACATATGTGATTTTTAGCCGCTATGCTGGGATAGGTCATTGTGCATTGGCGCTCGTTGGTATACGTCGACATTCGTCGAGATACGACATCGCATGTCAAGGGGTCGGCAAAGTTTTGTGCATGCACAAAACTTTCTATGTACGACAACGTTCAAGAATGTGTGGATTTTGCGTCCACCGTATGTTATGTATGCGTTAGGCATACATCGATGTATGTTAGACGTACGTTAGTCAAACGTTGTTCACTAGGTTGCACTACTTTAAAGGCAGTGGGAACATACAGTCCGCATACTGACAACGTATGGATAACATATGCCTAACGTATGTCTAACGTACGTTTAGTGTTTCTCCAGCGTGTCTTGACATATGTAACGTATGACACATAGTTCTGGTGATCATATAACGTTCACCGGCGGACTGTGAATGTACCGTGAGTGTAATTCGAGCATTTTCCGCCGGGAGGTACGTTGGTCATATGTTGGCCACACGCTGTGCATACGGTATGTATACATCCAACTTTGCCCCCCACGCTGAAAAGTTTGACGCTTCTCAACGTTTAAAAAAAGTGATTTTACGCATTGGCGGTACGCTGGCGAGATGCGTCGTAATGTGACAGGGCCATTAGTTACAGTTTGCTGTTTTAGTGTTGATAGTCACCTGACAGCAATATGAGTCCTGCAATTGGAGTGGGGTTGTTATTAACACATTGGACCAGCTGTGGCCACTGAAGCTGTGAGCCCGACCTTAGTGCATTTGATTTTAAAAATATAATATTATATTTGGACTGGCACTGTCATTGTAGGTAGTTGACTGGAAATAATTAAGTAGGCAAAATTTAAATTGCGAACATTTGGTCTTCCCCGTTCCAGTGCTCCTTGCCCTATCCTAGAAATGCTGAGTGCCAGGCTAGGTAGCGACAGATATAAATTGTTATGTGATTGGTTTGACTCAATCGGATTTGAACCCTGCTGATTACATTCCCATGACATGTCACACGGGAAGCAGGCCTTCTACTCAAAGGTAAAGGAACGACAAATTCCTGACCTAAAAAATACAAAAAATATCTGTGCAAAATAAGGCTAGGAACCCCCCACTAAGCTGCACTGCCAAGGGGCATGTGATATGTCACGGACCACCAGCGGGACACCCGATGGAAGGTAACCATGCCAAAAGTAACCAGATAGCACACCACACAGCTACATACAAGCCTATGATATGTAAATAGGAGTAGGCTAGTATAGTAGTAAGAGTAGAACAAAATAAAACACATATATGCCAAGAAAATCCCCAAAAGACTAGCATAGGCTACTAACCATACCAACCAACTATCTATCTGCTACTGAAATGCAGGCAATCAAATAGCTTTTCAGCAGCTACTGAGACCAGATGGGATGGCCGAATGAGTTAGAGCGTCCGTCTCCCGTGCTGGTAGATCGTGGGGTCGTGGGTTCGAGTCCCGGTCGAGTCAAACCAATGACTTTAAAATTGATACTTGTCGCTTCCTAGCCAGGCGCTCGGCATTATTAGGATAGGGCAAGGACTGGTGTGCTCAGTGTCAGGATAATGTGACTGAGTGGGATACCAGGTCATGGTGCCGGCGGCCTGGTTTCCCAGTGGGACAGCACTATAAAGTCGCCATGAGTGCGCACTGTCACAAGTCGGTACCAGTCCTGATATAACCTTAGATGTTGCTAGGACGTAAAACAACAACACAACAACAATCAGCAGCTACTGTGTGATAAGATAACACCAACGCTACAGCTGGCCAGCATTGAAAACAAGCCTGAATACCCAGGCTTATATGCTATGGACAGTATAAATACAGCCTCAAAAAAAAGAAAAATCAATTAAAAAAATCAATAAAATCATTCGGCTACTCCATCTTTAAAGCTGAACTCTCAGTGATGGGGAAAACCAATAGGACCCCTTAAAATTGTCACCTTTAATTGGGTAAAAATATCAACTGAAATTGGTATGACCGAAATAATAGTAGTGCTTTGGTGGAGAAGACGAAAATGTCGATAGGTAGCAGTATTATGAATACAAATATTTACTATCCCTTTCCCCAAACAAACAAAAGTAAAGGGGCCTTGAGTGAGTAGAGTTGGTAGATAAATCTGAAATATAATTGTGGAAGCGTTAAACTGCTGTTCAACTGGGTCGAGGGTTCGAACACCGACCGAGTCAAATCATTGACTTACAAAACTGACACTTCTATTTACCTCGCCTGGCTCTCGACATTACTAGGATAGGGAAAGGATGGGTTTGCTCAAGATCAGGATAATGTGAGGATATCGGGTCATGGTGCTGGGGGCCTTCTCTCCCAGTGGGGCAGCACTATAAAGTCACCATATGTGTGCACTTCCACAAATTGGTACCTATCCTGATATGGCCCTATGTGTTGTTAGGACATAGAACCCCCAAAAAAACAAATAATATATATTCCAAACACCCAATGGCCTGAGCGGGTGAACACACACACATACACACACCCACACACCCACACACATACACACACACACACACACACACACACACACACACACACACACACACACACACACACGCGCGCGCACAGACCCCCTTGTCATAATACAGTACACACTCATATATCCTTTACTCCACCACTGACAACTCAAAGGAGGTCGGCACCAGACAGCCACCTGGCGGTTTGAATAATCAACCCATAAATAGAGGCATGCGCAGATGTGTATAGTTGCTGTATTAAATTAATAAAGCTCTCACATGCGATGATTTAACCAAAGTTTCAAATATAATAAAGTAACTTCCGGGTTCTGCCAACACCCTTTAACCAGGTCCCCCCAGGGGTTCTCTAAAGGCGTAATCGATTAATCAACTTGGGTCACCCAAACCACTTTTTGGCGCATGCGCACATCCTACAGACTCGGGTCGAATAATCGAATACGCTTCTCCGCGCTCGGGTGATAATTTTTTTTTTCTTTTTTAAATAACCGATAAAACTACAGCAAAATAGGATTTAAAGTATTTTATGATGGCCTAGTTTAGCTATATTTCCATTTCATTAATCTAAGTTATTCTTTAAACAAAACATGTATGACTGGTACTGGTAGCTGTTATCCTGCAGGACAGTACCAGCACAAATGTGACGTCATCGCTCGTAGCCAACCCCAGCTACGAGGTGGGTTACTTGGGTCGGATCGTTTTGACGCGGCACATGTATTTGTCGACTCTACTCGCAGTGTTCGATTTGAAATTCTGACGACTCGGGTGACCCGAGTCGCCCGGGTCTTGTTAATCGATTACAGCCTAAGGGATGGATTGAGGGGTTCTGGTGGAGAGGGTGGGGGGGGGGGGGTATTAGAGTAGGCCTATCCATGCATCATTTAGTTTTAAAATAAATTACTATAGTAAGCAGGAGTATTCGGCATTGGTGTAATATCCATCATAGCTATCAAGCTATTTCATTGTTGCCGCACGTTATTGCAGTTCCCACCCTGACAGAGTCAAACCAATGAGTTACAAATTTATACTTGTCGCTACATAGCCTGATGTTCGGTATTTTTAGGATAGGGCAAAGAGAAGTGGAATTTTCCGCGATTGAAATTTTCCCTGCTTAATCAACTAATGTACAACAACAAAAACTAACTATATTTCACTATAATATAAATCACATATGTAGAGACCAAGTCACTAATACCCCACCATCCTCATGATCCTGTGGGCAGGTCAGGGACCAGTCCGCGTGATACTGGGACCAGTGAACCGACCAATGCAATAGTGGGGAATGAGCGGAAGACACTCATTTGTACTATTGTAGACTTTCCAATGGTATCATACGCCCAACCCCCATTACTCACTGGTCACCCTGGTTACATACATGTTTGTTTGTTGTTTTACATCCTAACAACATCTAAGGTCATATCATGACAGGTACCAACTTGTAACAGTGCGCACTCATGGTGACTTTATAGTGCTGCCCCATTGGTAGACCAGGCCACCAGCACCATGACCTGATTTCCCACTCAGTAAGCTTATCCTGACACCGAGCCAACCAGTCCTTGTCCTATCCTAATAATGTTGAGTGCCTGGCTAGGAAGCGACAAGTATCAATTTTTAAGTCATCGGTTTGGCTCAACCATGGTTTGAACCCACAAACCACATGGGTCCTCCGATCTCCCAAAACAGGAGATGGACGCTCAACCCATTCGGCCATCCAGTCTGGTCCCGTTACATACATGTCTCTATTGTGCATTACTCTCAGACAGCTTCATCTCCATGTCCGCTAGTAATCTTCAAACCAGAAACCTGGCAATGTACTTCCCAGGAGCGGCCGACTGGCCTGGAAATAAAGCTTTGTAAACCCCACTCCCGCGCTCTTGATCCATGTCGCCCATGTGCAATGTTGAGATATTATAACAAAGCCAGATGTCAGGTCGATGCCAACCCCCTCTGAACCACCCGCCCCATTCTTAACGCAACATTGACTCCCTCTCACCTCACGGACTCCAAATAACCGCCCCACAAACAAAGGTTAGAGGCTATTTTATCTGTAATAAACAACACCAACATGTGGTTGTAGTTTGGTTCAGTGTCCCAAGTCGCCAGGTTGGGAAAGGTAACCGCTTGCAAGAGGCGAATGATACTTGTCGGATAGGGCCCAGTAACATACTGCTTTGAGTGTTTCACGCATGGCTATTGGGCCGAAAACAAGAATTGTTTCTGGAGGGATGAAAGATCACAGCGATTTTGCAGAGTTCCACAATTTCTGATAGTCGCTGATTAACTCTCATAAAATACCAGGGATAAATGACACCAGTTGGTCAGACAGAATCAAGAATTGGACCATCCTGACATTACCTTACATGTTGCTAAGAGATGGAAAGCAAAAGCAAGGAGTGGATTTCCACTAAAACGTGGAAATTCACCAGTAGACTTAACTGTGTCAGAGAATCTCCTCTCCCTCTCCCTCTCCCTCTCCCTCTCATTCTCCTTCTCCCTCTCCCTCTCCCTCTCCCTCTCCCTCTCCCTCTCCCTCTCCTCTCTCCCTCTCCCTCTCCTCCCTCTCCTCCTCCCTCCCCTCCCTCCCCTCCCTCTCCCCTCCCCCTCCCCTCCTCCCTCTCCCCTCTCCCCCCCTCTCCCTCCCCTCTCTCCCTCTCCCCCTCCCTCTCCCCTTTCCCTCCCTCTCCCCTCCCTCCTCCCTCTCCCCCCCCTCCCCTTTCTCTCTCCTCTCCCTCCCCTCTCCCCCTCTCCCTCTCCTCCCCTCTTCCTGCCCGTCTCCTCCCTCTCCCCCCCCTCCCCTTTCCCTCTCCCTTCCCTCTCCCTTCCCTCTCCCTCTCCCCCCTCTCCCTCTCCCTCCCTCTCACCCTTTCCTCTCCCTGTCCCTCGTCCCTCCCCTTTCCCCCTCCCTCTCCCTCTCCATCTCCCTGTCCCGGTCCCTCTCCCAGTCCCTCTCTCTCTCCCCTCCCCCCTCCCCTTTCCCTCTCCCTCTCTCTCCCTCCCCCCTCTCCCTCCCCCTCTCCCTCCCCCCCCCCCCCCCCTCTCCCTCTCTCACTCTCACTCTCACTCTCATTCTCACCGGGCCTTGTCTTCTTCCCCCGTTCGCGTTGTGGTTTTGGCCAGACCCGATGACCGGAAATATGACCATACCACTACAGTTTGCACAGGTTCTTAAGACATTTAAGACATTTTTTATTCACAATTTCTATAATTGTTCCACAAACATATACTATTATGTTAACCATCGAAATTGCACAAACAGTGTAACCATTAATGATTGTCTTCCCGCTGCCCCTTCTAAACAAAATAATCCATAAAAACAAAATCATGAGCCTTGGAACTAATATTAATATACTGCTGTGTATAACTTAGAGCATCACCAAAGGCCAGTTGCTCTCACACCATATCTATGTGGTGTGGGAGGTTAAAAATCCCTTGGGTCGGCTCGAGCTTTCTATTGACAAACACTCTAATGGTGAAAACAAGTATATTCAGACTTATCCATGATAGTGTCATGGGGGTGATGAAAAAGGGAAATATTGCACCTATAGCGGTACTCGAACCCACATCTCTTTGCATTCCGGGACAGTGTGCTAACCATTACACCACCTAGGCTCCCTGATATCACCCTACTGCCCATGCCTACCTGTCTATGCGGCTCCTTGCCTGAGAGGTCAGTGAGACCACTACACTCGTCCCCCTGGAATTGGAAGTCTTTTAATGCTTACAATTACATCCATACAGGCAATGCACTTACACATACATACACAGGGTAGGTTCAACAACTATACAGCGTGTAGCTTGTACAGGATCATGGGCACGGCAACCAGTGTCATGGGGGGTGATGAAAATGGGAAATACTGTGCCTAGAGCAGGACTTGAACCCACATCTCTTTGCATTCCGGGCCAATGTGTTAACCATTACACCACCTATGATCCCTTATGTCACCACACTACCCACGCCTACCTGTCTATGTGGTTACTTGCCTGAGATGTGTGTGCAGACTACTTACTGCACTCATCCCCCTGGAATTGTTAGTGTTTAATGCTTACAATTACATACATACAGGCAATGCAACGCACTTACATACACAGGGTAGGTTCAACAACTATAGAGCACGTAGTTTGTACAGGATCATGGTCACAGGAACCAGTGTCGTGGGGGTGATGAAAATGGGGAATATTGGGCCTAGAGTGGGACTCGAACCCACATCTCTTTGCATTCTGCTAACCATTACACCACCTAGGCTCCCTGATATCACCATACTACCCACGCTTACCTGTCTATGCAGGTCCTTACCTGAAAGATCAGTGCCGACCACTACACTCGTCCCCCTGGAATTGTAAGTCTTTTAATGCTTACAATTACATACATACAGGCATACACAGGGTAGATTCAACAACTATACAGCGCATAGCTTGTACAGGATCTTGGGCATGGCAACCAGTGTTGTGGGGGTGATGAAAATGGGAAATATTGTGCCTAGAGCAGGACTCGAACCCACATCTCTTTGCATTCCGGGCCATTGTGCTAACCATTACACCACCTAGGCTCCCTGATATCACCATACTACCCACGCCTACCTGTCTATGCGGCTCATTGCCTGAGAGGTCAGTGAGACCACTACAATAGGAAGTATAAATCTTCAAGAATAGTTTTTTTTTTTTACAAATAACCTCTTTAGATCGTCAGGAGATCTTCGTGTGATCCAACTGCCCGGTGGATCAATATCGACTTCCTCATTGGTAGCGCGTGGTCAGCAATTGTTGGAGAAAGCTGGTTTTATAACAATATTACAAACATATTTTCATTAAATACTCCCAAAATATATTGTTAGCGAAATAAAAAAAAGTCGATTATTAAAGTGCACTGGCTGAGTTTTTAAAGTTGCCTAGTCCGATGTTTTTGAGTTGCTGTCAATTTCTTTTAGATAAATAATTTATTAGGTTGATCCTTATAATCTACTCTACTTTAGTTTGAAGTAATTAAAAAAAAACACCTAACTTTGGAGATGGTTGAAGTGAGAACATTCCCAATTAATTTGGTATGCACATAACAATTATGAGACTAGAGGTTTCAGCAGTAACCGATTCTATTACATTTACTTGGTATTCCCTTCAATACCGCGACATGTGCTTAATAAGGCTATGTGGGATCAAATCTAGATAAGTGTATTGGGTTCGAAAATATGGTGCTTTCATCAGAATGCAGCCGTATACGTAAAGACCCTATACCACTAAGACAGCTCACTCCCTATCTCTCCCATGGTAATGTAAATTTCGCAGTGCCACCTTGTGGTGGGTTTGATCAGCCCGGCTGCTGGTTGGTGTTTCACATGTAAACATCATCATCATCATCATGCTGTCGGCCGCGATGCAACAAAGACTGCTTTCATTACTTGCATGCCGCTCTCCATTTAGCTAAGTACAGTTCATGAAAGCTGCCTGCAAAAGTGTTGAAGTGCTGCTGGCTTTTGCAAGTTACCAGTGGCACTCTCTTGGGAAGCAAGTAGAGGTTTCACACCGGCAAGAACATGTCCAGACACGTGCAAAACTATTTGTCCCTGCAGTGGCTGGTCGGGAGATGTTGGGAGTTCCATACATCAACCACCCTTGATGCTGCCACAGTGACATGGTTTTCTGTTGAGGGTTTGCTCCCTTAGCCTTCGGTTCTGTCAAGGACCTGTACCACAAGGCAGTGGTTTACAACTCTGCAGGGCAGGGGCGTCAAACTCCCTGAGGTATTGCAATACCTGCATACCCGTAAACACGTACACATGTAAACACACACAATTATATTATACATGATATAGGTAAGTATGAATACACATCAATATGAAATTGCTATGAACAAATACTCATCATCATCAGCATCATCATCAGCATTGCCATTCATATATACATTTATGTATGTAATATAGCAACTGTGTAATCAAGAGAACAGCCAGCGCACCAGGTGGTGGCTTTGATCATTTTGATTACACAGTGCAGGCTGAGTGAGCCGTCTTAGTGTTATAGGGTCTTTGGTATACATTGAAATACATATCTAAATAATTATTGTGAACAGGCAAATGAATGTTGTATTTCCGGTTGCAAGACTGACTGTTTAATAACCGAATTTCTCTTTTGTTCCAGTGTTCAAGGGGACGCCACATCTGACGTCACGTCGCCGACGTCAGAGTACATGCCCCCGCTGAACCTGAACGATATCTCGCCCCCTAGCGACGCTCAGCGGAGCTACAAACAACATGGCCGGCATACCAAGCGTAGCCATGGCAACCAGAGATCCGTGAGGGGCATGGCGGCGAGGAGCACTAACCAGTCGAGTAGTGACCAACGCCCGGTATTCAGTTCAGACCATCCGAGTTTCCCCGACCCGGCATACTCAAGCACGCCCACCAAGGTGAATTTCGATCACCCTTTTAATTTAAGAAAAAAAAAAGTCATTTATTTTAATAGTTGCACAATCCGATGAAAACATCAACATCTTCTAATTTTCTTTCCCCCGTATAGACGGGGGGGGGGGGGGGGAGAGAAGTAGATATAACCCTAAGAAGTAGATATTCGGGTTATATCTAAAGGCCCTGTCACACTACGATGTAATGACGTCAGCGAAGGGAGAACTTGAAAAACGTCAAACTTCTCGGCGTAGTATGCAAATTTGGGCACATGTTGAACGTGGATGCAGCGTAGTTGACGAGAGCGTAACGTCGGTAAAGCGTAGCGATAGCGTAGCGAAAGCGTAGCGATAGCGTAGCGATAGCGTAGCGAAAGCGTAGCGATAGCGTAGCGAAAGCGTAGCGAAAGCGTAGCGAAAGCGTAGCGAAAGCGTAGCGAAAGCGTAGCGAAAGCGTAGCGATAGCGTAGCGATAGCGTAGCGATAGCGTAGCGATATCGTAGCGATAGTGTAGCGATAGTGTAGCGTAGCGACAGCGTAGCGACAGCGTAGCGACAGCGTAGCGGTATCGTAGCGGTAGCGTAGCGATAGCGTAGCGACAGCGTAGCGACAGCGTAGCGACAGCGTAGCGACAGCGTAGCGACAGCGTAGCGACAGCGTAGCGACAGCGTAGCGACAGCGTAGCGACAGCGTAGCGGACAGCGTAGCGACAGCGTAGCGACAGCGTAGCGACAGCGTAGCGACAGCGTAGCGACAGCGTAGCGACAGGTAGCGACAGCGTAGCGACAGCGTAGCGACAGCGTAAGCGACAGCGTAGCGACAGCGTAGCGACAGCGTAGCGACAGCGTAGCGACAGCGTAGCGACAGCGTAGCGACAGCGTAGCGACAGCGTAGCGACAGCGTAGCGACAGCGTAGCGACAGCGTAGCGACAGCGTAGCGACAGCGTAGCGACAGCGTAGCGACAGCGTAGCGACAGCGTAGCGACAGCGTAGCGACAGCGTAGCGACAGCGTAGCGACAGCGTAGCGACAGCGTAGCGACAGCGTAGCGACAGCGTAGCGACAGCGTAGCGACAGCGTAGCGACAGCGTAGCGACAGCGTAGCGACAGCGTAGCGACAGCGTAGCGACAGCGTAGCGACAGCGTAGCGACAGCGTAGCGACAGCGTAGCGACAGCGTAGCGACAGCGTAGCGACAGCGTAGCGACAGCGTAGCGACAGCGTAGCGACAGCGTAGCGACAGCGTAGCGACAGCGTAGCGACCGCGTAGCGACAGCGTAGCGACAGCGTAGCGACAGCGTAGCGACAGCGTAGCGACAGCGTAGCGACAGCGTAGCGACAGCGTAGCGACAGCGTAGCGACAGCGTAGCGACAGCGTAGCGACAGCGTAGCGACAGCGTAGCGACAGCGTAGCGACAGCGTAGCGACAGCGTAGCGACAGCGTAGCGACAGCGTAGCGACCGCGTAGCGACAGCGTAGCGACAGCGTAGCGACAGCGTAGCGACAGCGTAGCGACAGCGTAGCGACAGCGTAGCGACAGCGTAGCGACAGCGTAGCGACAGCGTAGCGAACAGCGTAGCGACAGCGTAGCGACAGCGTAGCGACAGCGTAGCGACAGCGTAGCGACAGCGTAGCGACAGCGTAGCGACAGCGTAGCGACAGCGTAGCGACAGCGTAGCGATAGCGTCATTCAACCAGAGAGGACAACGTCATTACGCCAACGGAACGTTATGTACGGTATTCCATCGCCAGAACTACGTTATGTGACATGACTTATGTCATGACATGGTGGCGAAACGCTGAACGTACATTGAACGTATGTTGGACGTACTTTCGGTGTACGTTCTGACATTCCCATTACGCCGCGTGGACGTTTCCACGGGCTTTAATGTGGGTCAACATATTGGAACGTAGTGAGCAGCGTTTGACTAACGTCCGCTTAACGTCATTGACGTTCGCCGAACGTGTACAGAACGTATGGCGAACATAAACCCTTACGTTCGAGTTACGTCGAAAGTTTTGAACAGGTTCAAAACCTTGACGCGCGCCGACGTAACACGGCGTAACGTGACGTAGCTCGACGTCAGTGTAACATCATTCTGACGTCATCATAATGTAACCCAGCGTACGTCAACGTAATGACGAAACGTGAGCACGTCAGGCTTACGTTGGCTCGTTACATCGTAGTGTGACAGGGGTATAACTTAGACACTCATTAAGTATTTGTTGTTATATAAAAGAGTATACTATATCAATTTAATAAGAACACCAACTTTGAGATGAACTCCAACATTAATCTAACATGTTTGCACTTCAGAGATCTCTTATGTTAGTCATTTTGAAGCATAGTTACTTTAAACTAAAGTATGGTAGACTATTACAATCAACCTACGATATTTATCTCACAAAATGACAGAAACTCACAATCATCGGACTATGCAACTTTAAACGTCGTTTACCCCATCTGGAGGTGAATTTAGAAAAAGGTTTATATATCTATTAATATATATATTATATATATATATATATATTTTTATATATATATATATATATATATATATATATATATATATATATATATATATATATATATATATATATATGGAAGTGACTGGACAGCGGGAATGAAGTTAATTAAATTTGTTTGGGTTGCTTCATTAAAGTTGGGTTTTTCCTCTCTTTTTTAACTCCCTAGAAATATTTCAGGTTAGGTAGGGTACCGACTTGTGATTATGCATGCTGTTAGTGGTTTTATAGTGCTACGTCCATTAGTCGTTTAATGCTTAAAATTGCACCCATGCAATGCACTTCGGTATAGATAGATACACATGGCAGGTTCACAAAAGAAGGAAAAGAGAGGACTGGGTAGTAACACTGGGAGTAGTAGAAGAAAGCAAAGAAATAGAAGTAGGGGGACAGAAATAGAAGTAAAATAGGGTAGTAGTAATAGTAGAAAGCAAAGAGATAGGGGGAAAAGAAGTAGAAGTAAAAGAGAGCAGTAGTTGTAGAAGAAAGCAAAGAGATAGATGGAGGGGGGAAAGAAGTAGAAGTAAAAGAGAGCGGTAGTTGTAGAAGAAAGCAAAGAGATAGGCAGAGGGGGGAAAGAAGTAGATGTAAAAGAGAGCAGTAGTTGTAGAATAAAGCGAAGAGATAGACGGAGGGAGAAAGAAGTAGAAGTAAAAGAGAGCAGTAGTTGTAGTATAAAGCGAAGAGATAGACGTAGGGGGGAAAGAAGTAAAAGAGAGCAGTAGTTGTAGAAGAAAGCAAAGAGATAGACAGAGGGGGGAAAGAAGTAGAAGTAAAAGAGAGCAGTAGTTGTAGAAGAAAGCAAAGAGATAGACGTAGGGGGGAAAGAAGTAGAAGTAAAAGAGAGTAGTAGTTGTAGAAGAAAGCAAAGAGATAGACGTAGGGGGGAAAGAAGTAGAAGTAAAAGAGAGCAGTAGTTGTAGAAGAAAGCAAAGAGATAGACGTAGGGGCTAAAGAAGTAGAAGTAAAAGAGAGCAGTAGTTGTAGAAGAAAGCGAAGAAATAAAAGTAGGGGGGAAAGAAGTAGAAGTAAAAGCGAGTAGTAGTTGTAGATTGTTTGTTTGTTTGGTGTTGTTTTACATCCTAGCAACATCTAAGGTCATATCAGGACGGGTACCGACTTGTCACAGTGCGCACTCATAGCGAATTTATAGTGCTGTCCCACTGGGAAACCAGGCCGCCAGCACCATGACCTGGTATCCCACTCAGTCACATTATCCTGACACTGAGCACACCAGTCCTTGCCCTGTCCTAATAATGCCGAGCACCTGGCTAGGAAGCAACAAGTATCAATTTTTAAGTCATTGGTTTGACTCGACCAGGGTTCGAACCCACCATCTACCAGCACGGAAGAAGGGCGCTCTAACTCATTCGGCCATCCCGTCTGGTCAAGTAGTTGTAGGAGAAATAGAACTCGGGGGGAAAGAAGTAGAAGTAAAAGAGAGCAGTAGTTGTAGAAAAACGCAAAGTAGGGGATAAAGAAGTAGGGGATAAAGAAGTAGAAGTAAAAGAGAGCAGTAGTTGTAGAAGAAAGTGAAGAGATAGACGTAGGGGGGAAAGAAGTAGAAGTAAAAGAGAGCGGTAGTTGTAGAAAAAAGCGAAGGGATAGACGTAGGGGGGAAAGAAGTAGAAGCAAAAGAGAGTAGTAGTTGTAGAAGAAAGCGAAGAAATAGACATATGGGGAAAGAAGTAGAAGTAAAAGAGAGCAGTAGTTGTAGAAGAAAGCAAAGAGATAGACGTAGGGGGGAAAGAAGTAGAAGTAAAAGAGAGCAGTAGTTGTAGAATAAAGCAAAGAGATAGACGGAGGGAGAAAGAAGTAGAAGTAAAAGAGAGCAGTAGTTGTAGAAGAAAGCACAGAGATAGACGTAGGGGGGAAAGAAGTAGAAGTAAAAGAGAGTAGTAGTTGTAGAAGAAAGCACAGAGATAGACGGAGGGGGGAAAGAAGTAGAAGTAAAAGAGAATAGTAGTAGTAGTAGTAGTAATAGTAGTAGTACTAGTAGTAGTAGCAGCAGCAGTAGAAGTAGTAGTAGTAGTAGTAGTAGTAGTAGTAGTAGTAGTAGTAGTAGTAGTAGTAGAAGAAAGCGAAGAAGTAATAACATGGTAGGAAACAGAAAAAAGAAATGGTAAGTGGAAGAAGTAGAAGAGAAAAAAAAAAGATGTACTAGTAAAAGAAAGAGGAGTGGTAATAATAGTAATAGTAGCAGAAGAAAATGAAGAAGGCGACGACGAAAAAATGAGAAATAGAAAAAGAAGAGTGAAAGAAATTGCAGAGCAAAGCTGAACAAAGAGAGAGCAGCATAAACGATGAAAAAAGGAAAAAGATCGAGAAAAAGAAGAGGAGAAAACTACCACTACGAAGTACTAGGGAGGAGAATAGGGGATATGTGGGGAGGGGGGGGGGGGGGGGCAAATAGGTTGTCATCGTATAGTGTAGGTTCCAGCGTGACCCATTCTCTGCGACGCTGGACTGGAGGCATTTAGTTGTACGGCTCGACGCTAGACGGCGGGATAAGTGATGCCAGGTGGCGCCCTGCACTATGGACTAACATTCTGTCGACCTGTTTCACTAAAACACCCGAGGCACCAATCAAAGTTACTTCAAACTAAAGCCATTTATAATCAAAGTTACTTCAAACTAAAGCCATTTATAATCTAAGTTACTTCAAACTAAAGCCATTTATAATCTAAGTTACTTCAAACTAAAGCCATTTATAATCAAAGTTACTTCAAACTAAAGCCATTTATAATCAAAGTTACTTCAAACTAAAGCCATTTATAATCTAAGTTACTTCAAACTAAAGCCATTTATAATCAAAGTTACTTCAAACTAAAGCCATTTATAATCAAAGTTACTTCAAACTAAAGCCATTTATAATCTAAGTTAGTTCAAACTAAGGCCTTTTATAATCAAAGTTACTTCAAATTATATTAGGGTAGATTATAACGATAAATCTAATGTCTTTTATCTAACTATTGTGGCAGAAATTCAAAACTGTATGCATGTGTTCTTCCAGTATAGCCCAGGCTTATTAGGATGACAGTGACGATGTAAATACTTACCTATTAAAGTTGCATAGACCAATGGTTTTGAGTCTGTCATTTTTGTAATAGATCAAATATATTAAGGTTGATCATTATAATCTACCTCAATTTAGTTTGAAGTAACTTTTATTTTAATAATATATTTGAAGTGAAAACATGACAAATTAATTTTGGCAACCACACCAAATTCTAACACTATGCATAGACTTCAGCAGCAACAGTTGTTTCTATTATGACCCTGTCACATTACGACGCTTCTCTCTGGTGCGCTGCCAACATGCAAAAAAGTCGAGAAACGTCAAACTTTATGGCGTGGCGAGACAAACTTTGACCTCAGCGGAACGTGTTGGTAGCGTGCGGCCGACGTTGTTGTAACGTATATGACCTTAGATGTAGCTAGGACGTAAAACAACAAAGCAACAATTTGGCGCAACGTGTGGGAACGACCGTCACACGCGCGTGGCATCTGCCTAGCGTTCGCATAACGTTATTCCAGCGATGTCGACGTGCTTCTGACGTCGCCATAATATTGGCACCCACGTGTTGTCGCGCGTTGTCGGTCATCGAAAGTTTTGTGCAAGCACAAAACTTCGACGGTTCCCTGACATGCGCTGCCGACCGTCGCTGTTCATCAACGTCTACCAACGCGTGCCTTAACGCTTCCTAATACCCATGTCACACTACGACGTAACGAGCCAACGTAAGCCTGATGTGGTCATTTTTCGTCTTTACGTTGACGTACGTTGGGTTACGTTATTATGACGCCAGAATGATGTTAGACTGACGTCGAGCTACGCCGTGTTACGTCAGGGCGCATCAAGGTTTTGAACCTGTTCAAAACTTTTGACGTAACTCGAACGTAAGGGTTTACGTTCGCCGTACGTTCTGTACATGTTCGGCGAACGTCAATGACGTTAAACGGACGTTAGTCAAACACTCCTCACTACGTTCCACTACGTTTTTTTTGTGAGTTGTGAGATAGCGCAGTACAGCTCATATGGATACGATTTGAATAATATACCGGACATGGTAGCCAAATCGGTAGAACTAGAACACAGGTTTCCTGTTTCAGAAGGTTGGGAGTTTGAATCCCAACTGAGTCAAACCAATGACTTATAAAATGTATACGTGTCGCTGCCTAGTCTGACGCTCAGCATTACTAGGATATGGCAAGGACTGGTTAGCTCAGTATCAGGATAATGTGACTGAGTGGGATATCAGGTCATGGTGCCGTCGACCTGGTCTCGTAATGGGGCAGCACTATAAAGTCGTCATGACTGCATACTGTCACAACTCGGAACTCATCCTGGTATTACCTTAGATTTTGCCAGGATGTAAAACGCCAACAAACAAACAGTGATTTGAATATTCATGAATAGTTAGTAACACCTCCAACTCCGCCCCCCCCCCGCACCGCCCCCCCCCCCCCCCCCACCGCACTGTGCACACACCCTACTCTTCCACCGAGTCTGGTTATACCCCAGTCACACGAGAGCCAGCGTCCGCCTCCGACCTCCTTACGCCCAAAAGGACGCCAACCTCCCAGCGTCCCATTTGATACATTGATTCAAATACGATTTAGGCGCCATGTCGGCGCCATGTCGGCGCTGACCACATGGTGACTGCAGCATCGCATGTGTTACCACTAACCCAAGGCGGCGCCAGGGCGCCAACCATTTTAAATGGCGCCGCCGGAACAGGGCGTAAGGAGGTTGCACGTGCAGCAGCAGCAACCTCCTTGCATCCACAATTCCCGAAATGGACGCCGGGAGGTTGGCGTCCTCGCGGCGACAGCACTCAATCAGGGCGTAGGGAGGGCGCAAGGAGGAGGTTTTGACGTCGCAAATCGATCGTTAGCGAACGCATGCCTCGTGTGACTGGGGTATTACCACATCATTCATGGTTTTAATTTAGGGGCCGTGCATGGACTACGCCATGCTGATTTCAGTTGGTTCTTATTCAGAGATTGAAAGACCTTCGCGGTTTCGCGGATTTCCGGGATTTCTTATATCCACCGATTAATGTTAAACAAAATTCCAAAAGATGGGATGTATATGACAACAGTTGGGTGGTTCGAATCCCGTTCTTATATGACCTAAGCAAGAAACTGTTAGATATGGGCGATAATGCAATCACACCAAGGCTTAATTGAGACCTGACTTCCGGTATTTTTCCATGATTCCCAGACAGTGCTAAACCTGCAGACCTACGCACCCCCACCAACGTGCTGCAATATATGGATGCCCCTTTTACTTACAGACGCACCAAGAGTAACTGACACACAACTGGAGGGAAATCCCACACATTCCTGGAAATAGCTCCAAACAGAAACATCTTCCACCCTGCCGAGATTTAGTGTCTCTGTGTGTGGGGGTGGTGGTGGGGGGGCCTTTGTAAAACTGCACAATTCGAGGAAAGAGTCGAGTTTTCGAAAACAAAACGCTTACCCAAGATTCGATCCTACATATCCAACTTCGATACTGGTGCACCAAATAAAGCTGCATAGTCCGATGACAGCATCACATTTTTCAAAAGGAAAACAATTATCTAGATTTGATTCTACACTTAGATACTGGCGCACTTATGAATACTGAGTCAATTTAATAATACAAAAATAAAAACAACTTATGAATACTGAGTCAATTTAATAATAAAAAAATAAAAACAACTTATGAATACTGAGTCAATTTAATAATAAAAAAAACTAAACTAAAAAGAACCCTATTACTGCTGAAGCCTGTCATGCTAGAATGTTGACATGCTTTCCAAAATTAACTGTGCATGTTTGCACTTCATGATTGATTGATGGCTAGATGGTTGCTTTACGCCGTCTCGACAGCATATATTCACGGCGAGATTTGCCCTTCAAATATCTCCACAGCGTTACCCATTTAAAATTAAACCCGTGAATATGGCCTATGCTGCCGACACGGCGTAAAGCAACCACCAATCAATCAATTAAAATTAAAGCTACTTTAAACTAAAGTAATGTAGATTATAACAATCAACCTAGTGTAATAATCTAATATATTTATGTGCTCTATAATCTATTAGCGATATAGCGAATGGTAGACAGGAAGTGTGAACACTTATTTGTCTCTCTTTTTCTTTTTTTTTGTTCTTTTTTTTTTTTTTTTTTTTGGTACATTAGATTTTCCCTAGCAGGGAAATCCCAGTCACAGACGACTGGTCTTCCCCACTCCACTGCTGGTCGATAGAAAGCCCGAGCCTACACTTTTACCGACCCAAGGGATTTTTAACCTCCCACACCACATAGACATGGTATGAGAGCAACCGGCCTTTGATGACGCTGTAAGTTATACACAGAGGTGGAAATCCAAATTAGCAGAGGTGGGGGCACGGGGAATCGAACCGCCGACCCTCAGATTAGGAGTCTGACCTAGAAAAAAAGTCAGACACTCTAACCACTCCGCCACAGAGAACACCACCTATTATGGGAATATAAACAAGGACACTACCACTTATCAATTCTCTTCTATATATTAGTTATTACCTACTATCCTACTGTCATATGAGTTAGTTCCTGCTTCTGCCACTATGGTGCAACCTGTGAGTGGCTCCTGGCCACCCTGATACCAGCTGTGTCTGGTCACTACCGCCTCCAGACCTGCTCGGATGGTCAGATTTTTAAGTCTCTTGATAAGCATCGCTTTTCTGGGATCCTTTCTGTCTGTAAGGAATTTGTATGCATTTATTGTATCACCTCAGTTTATTGTAAACATACCTTGCGGAGAGTTAAAATAAAAGAATTGAATTCTGTTTACCAGGGGCCAACTGTTTACATATTTTAGAAACTCAGAACCATCGGAATATGCAACTTTATTTAAACGTGTATTGCCATTTGGTATTCCTGTGCTATGTTGTTATGCTCAACAACAGTTAAACAAAGGCCTGTACCCAGCATTTTGGTGTGCACACCAAAAGTAACTTTGCAAGTTTTCAATTCAAATCTCAAAATTCAATGGTAACCCTTTAAAATAAAAGATACTTCAAACTAAAGGAAAATATATTATAATGATTAATCTAATATATTTATGCATAAATGTGGCAAGAGCTCAAAACCATTGGCATTGCACTTTTTTTAGTATATAGTGAGAGACTATATGGCGATTCAGTGTATTATATATGAGGGTCGAGTGATTAGAGCAGGTATTGCAGGTATTGCAATACCTCAGAATTGTAAAATACTGCCTTGTGGTACAGGTTCTTGACAGAACCGAAGGCTAAGGGAGCAAACCCTAAACAGAAAACCATGTCACCGTGGCAGCATTAAGGGTGGTTGATGTATGGAACTCCCAACATCTCCCTACCAGCCACTGCAGGGACAAATAGTTTTGCGCCTGTCTGGACATGTTCTTGCCGGTGTGAAACCTCTATTTGCTCCCCGAGAGAGTGCCGCTGGTAACTTGCAAAAGCCAGCAACACTTCAACACTTTTGCAGGCAGCTTTCATGAAATGTGACCAACTCATGGACGCAACTCTCACAGCAGAGAGCTAAATGGAGAGCGGCGTTCAAGTAATGAAAGCAGTCTTTGTCACATCGCGACCGACAGCATGATGATGACAATGATGGTGATGATTAGAGCATCGACTTCCAATACGGCAGAACATGGTTTTGATTTCTGAAAGAGTAAGAAACGGTAATACTTAAGAACAATCCAGAAATATTTATGTTCTTCACAATCCAACTGATGTTCGAAAGGGGAGTAAAAACCATGTTCGTATTGCTTTTCAGACTATAGCATCGGTCGCATTTACCGGGCGCGGTGGCCGAATCGGTAGAGCAAAGGCCTCGCGTACGGAAGATCGAAAGTTCGCGAGTTTGGTTCCCAGTTGAGTCAAATGAATGACTTAAAAATTTATACTTGTCGCTTCCTAGCCTGGTGCTCAGCATTTTTAGGATAGGGCAAGGACTGGTTAGCTCGGTGTCAGGATAAGGGATATTGGGTCATGTGGCAGTGGCCTGATTTCCCAGTGGGGCAGCACTATAAAATCGCCATGAGTGCGTACTGTCACAAGTCGGTATCCGTCCTGATATGATCTTAGATGTTGCTAGGATGTAAAACAACAAACAAACAAATAATCGGTCGCATTTCATTGGTGGTCCAATGTTAGGATCATGGGGAGTGGAGAGAACGGTGTCAAGAACTAATCCTAACATTATTCGGGTTGTGAAAGCCATTCACATTAATAGACCGCCTTTTACTAAATTGTTACTCGTTACTCACTACCACATCTAGCATTTGGCCATGCAAGATCAGGATGGTTTGTTGGTTGTTGGAGTTTTACGTCCTGACAACATAGTGTTCTCTGTGGCGGAGTGGTTAGAGTGTCTGACTTTTTTCTAGGTCAGACTCCTAATCTGAAGGTCGGTGGTTTGATTCCCCGTTCCCCCATCTCTGCCAATTTGGATTTCCACCGTTGTGTATAACTTACAGCGACATCAAAGGCCAGTTGCTCTCATACCATGTCTATGTGGTGTGGGAGGTTAAAAATCCCTTGGGTCGGTAAAAGTGTAGGCTCGGGCTTTCTATCGACAAACTGTCTAATGGTGAAAACAAGCCTATTCAGGCTTATCCATGATAGGCAGTATAAATCTTCAACAACAAAAGGTCATATCAGGACGGGCAAGATCAGGATGACGACAGGTTGGTTCAGTGTCAGAATAAGGTGGCTGGGTGGGATATTTGGTCATTGTGCTCCAATGGGACAACACTATAAAGCAGCCATGAATCTTCATTGTCATAAGTCGGTACTCAGATGTTGCTAGGATGGCAATCATCATTTTACACTTATAGAATTTCTGTGGGTACCTTTTAACTGCTTTTATTTTCTCACGGTTTGCAGAACCAGCAAGCTCTGGTGTTGGCAGCCTCTGGGGGTGCTGGTGCTGGTGCTGGTGCTGGTGCTGGTGCTGGTCATTTGGCGGTGGGACAAACTGTCACTCAGGTATGTGAGAATTATTTCATGTATTACTTACAGGGATGAAAGATCTCCGCGATTCCGTGGATTTCCGGGATTTTTCAATCCCGCAGCACCATCAGCGTATACTAATATGTGGTGCTGAGACCACAGCACTATCAGCGTACACTACTAATACATGCTTCAAACGGCGCAGCACTATCAGCGTATACCAATATATATGTAATCCAACTTCCGGGAATTTTCCGCGATTCCCTGACAATGCTAAACCTATGGGAGAATATCAGCATTTCCGCTTTTTTTCCCGGAGAGCACTTTCATCCCTGTACTTAAACCAACCCTACAACTGCCAATTAAAACCAAATTTAAATTCGCATAATCAGATTAACACTTTTTTTCAAGTACCTAGATGTGATCCTACTTATCCAACTTGCAACTGCCTACACTGTACTTATTTACTGATTTGTTGGTTTATTTGTCACTGTTTTGAGCAGTTTGGCCTCAGAAGTTGTTGCTAAAGTGCTGTAAGTAAACACATTGGATGTAAACTGCCCAGAACCTCCCAGAACACAAGAAAACTCTGTTTTACTGCATCTGCATGCATTCACAACATGGCTAGGGAGGGTGCTCGTAATACAAGATGGCTGGCCGCTGACCGCTGAGTGATGAGTGATGACGTCACGTGCACTCCCTCTATAATGACAGTTCAACACAATATTGGTCCATGGATTGACCTAGCTTTAACCCGTTCGCATATTTCTAATGTTATGAGTTGCAGGTTGAAAATGAGACGCTGCGGAGGAAGCTGCACTTGGTGAGGGAGGAGAACGCCAGGCTTGTCACGCAGAACCACAAACTGTTAACTCAGCTGGAGACGGCGTCCTACCAGCTCCACCATCACAGCGCCAAAGTAAAAATCAAAACCACAAAAAAATACATTTCTTGCTTGAAAAATAATGTGCTGATTGTTTGAAAGTTTTTATTCTGCCGACCCCCCCCCCCCCGGTTTGAAATCCCCGCGATTTCGTAAATTTCCTCGATTTTTTTTTTTTAATCTGCGATTTGTGTCGTTCCTAAAATATTTAGGACGCAAAATCCCAATTAAGAAAGAATCTAATTCAACAAACAAAGAACTTATGTACATATATATATATGTAGCTGGGTCCTTCTCTGAAAGTGGGTACCAATGTGTAACATGAGTATCAAAAATGAAAAAATTCCAAATAATAGCACAAAGCATTCCAAGTAATAACAGAGAGCGTGTATAGATGAGAGGGACAACTCTCATACTAGACCGTGTAACAGCTGCCGACTGTGGCGCTCCAAGTGGTGGTTGTTGAACAGTTTATGACACAGCTGTACGCGTACCGGTGTTGCAGTTTCCGCGGCACACCAGTTTGCCAGGGACACATCCATTCAAATGCATTGTCAACGGCCGTGAGCAAATCTTCATACAGAAAAAGTCAAATATCTCTCAAATTACACCACCTAGAAACAAATCGTTTGGTACACATATAGAAAACATCTTTACCATAAAGATTATATAAAATTTATAAGGTTAGGGTTCTTGATTTCTATTAGTTTTGAATAAAACTAATGTTTTGCACTATATACACGCTCTCTGGTAATAACAGAATACATGTTCACATGAAGGTTTCCATGTTATGCACGTCAAGAGTTGAAGAGACCAAAAAAAATACGGTATTTCTTTTTTAAATTTTGATCTTAATCTTATACAAATTGAGAAATTGTTAAAATCAATCACATAACATGGAAGACAAGCACACATCCAGAACATCATTTTAACACACACAACAAATGCAAACACGATTTTATTGAATACAGTTCAGCAATAGAGATTATGCTTAGAAGAAAGAAAGTTAGAAAAAATGTTTGGGTAAATGCAAACCATCTCGCATGCTCGAACTGAACTAAACTAACTAAACTAAATGCATGTGCAAATATTTTCACTTTAGCACAAAACTATGCAAGTATACTTTGGTGCATTTTGTGAGACATATTAAATACATGTAGTATTGCTAAGATACTTAACACATAAAGGAAACAATAACTATTTGACTTGCTGTCATTTTTGTTTCGCGAATCAATCACCACCAACGTAACATGGAAACCAAATACGTGGACACTCAGTTGCAGAGAGCGTTCAAGCTATGTATGCCATTTGTGGTTTTGTAAGCAGAAATATATATATATATATATGAGTCAGCCTCAC
Organism: Branchipolynoe longqiensis; assembly: GCA_030323885.1. NCBI lineage: Eukaryota > Metazoa > Annelida > Polychaeta > Phyllodocida > Polynoidae > Branchipolynoe > Branchipolynoe longqiensis. The sequence goes on from CM059201.1 coordinate 16,027,427, forward strand.
GAAAACGGGCCAGTCGGTGGTCAATTGAAGATGTCGGCATCGCAATTCTTTAAAGTGTAGTGCATTTCTTTGTTTCATATTAAATTATCCTAGAAACAAATAGGGTTGTTGTATTTTCTCGACCTTTACATTCAGGATAAATTTAAGGACTTTCCAACATCTCTGTCAATGCTAAACTATAATTATACCGATCGACGCCGACATCCAATGATCGACGCCAACAACTTGACCAGATGTCGGCATTGCAATTCTTAAAGTCTCGTGCATTTCTTTGTTTTATATTAAATTATCCTAGAAACAAATAAGGTTGTTGTATTTTCTCGACCTTTACATTCAGGATAAATTTAAAGACTTTCCAACACCTCTGTCAATGCTAAATTATAATTATACTGATCGACACCAACATCCATGAATGACGCTGACAACTTTCCCCAATTGGCCTCTTTTCGTGAGTGTGTGTGTGTGTTTTCATTGATACTTAAAGCTTTAATGTATGTGTATGTTCATTTCCCCCCCCCCCTCAGATTGCATATCTGACTCAGGAGAAGCAGGATTATGCAGAGCGGATACCAGAAGTTGAAGAACGGGTAATAACCCTAGAAGCAGAAAATGATGCACAAGACAATGCACTGAGGTAAATACACCACTAAAAAAAATATATATTTAAAAATAACTGTTACATTTATTGATTAAGCAAGGGAAATTTCAATCATGTATAATTGGTCTTCCTCATTCCACTGTTCTTTGCCTTATCCTAGTAGTGCCGAACACGTCATTGGTTTCACTCAGTCGAGGTTCAAACCTTGCAGCGATAAATCATTTATTAAATGAGTTTAGATTTCCGACCGTAGTTGGTTGGATCAGAAGAAAGTTAAGATATAATTCATATTATAAAATAGTCCACTCAGACGAAAAACAAACTCCGAATGTAATGTAGACAAGTGTTCACACTTCCTGTCTACCATTCGCTATATCGTATGAATGACGCCACTGGTGGGATTCCCTCATCACATGACCTAGAGGGGTTCCCCTTTTGCTTTGAAGGATCCTATCGGTAGATAATGTAAAAAAACAACAACAAGGGAATCCTTGCCTCAGCAGTTTCCTCCCCACAACTGAACAGAGTCGGAGGTGAATCTTTTATCTAGGCCTGTGTCCTCTTCGGCATCCCGGAAATGATGTATTTTGCTGTTTGCATTGGCAGGGAGGCGGAGTCTCGTTTCGAGGACGGTCAGCGACACATTGATGAGCTCGACAACCAGGTGAAGCACAGTCGTGAGCAGCTCAAGGCCGTCCGGGAGGAACTCAGCCACGAGCGCAAGACCCGCAAGCGGTATGGACATAGCTTCATATGTGGAACCCAACACCGCTTAGTGCCAATACGGATATAACATGGCTCTCAAAGGGAAATTCGATCTGGTGCAGTGACTTATGGGCCAGGTCACGCGTAGAAAATTAAGAAAATGAGAGTGCTGGGTTTAATTTTACTCCCTTTTTTTGGGGGGGGGGGGTCATCTTTGATGCACACCTTTATTTATGCCCACCTTTTTTCCCCGTCCTGATATATGACCTTAGATGTTGCCAGGACGTAAAACTCCCACAACCAACAAACCTTCTTTTTTCACAGCGTCAAATAACTGGTTTCACACGTATTTAACCCGAGCTCTCACATTATCAAGAGCCCTGGGCCTATATGTATGTGTCCGGGTTAGCGGTCGTAACCCTGCGTCGTGCGGATTTCCCGGGTTAGTGGTGAAAACTGCGTATGTATGTGTCGGGGTTAAACTAACTCGGCGAGTTTAAAGTCGCCTGCACTAACCCAATGCGAAAGGAGGGTTAAAGGTGGGGTTAGGCACCGATTATGGCCAAATCTATTCAATGCGACCATATTTAACAGAATTAGATACGCAATAAGTGAAATTTTTATCAATTTAAACCTAAATTCGAACCCTCCTTAAGGCTACAGCCGCATTGGCGGCGATATTAATAGTTATATTTTCGAATCGACGAAGGTACAGTCAACAAACCGCCGCCGCCGCCAGTATGGAAAGCGGCAGTGGCGGCGATTTGTTTACTTTACGTTCGTCGATTCGAAAATATAACTATTAATATCACCGCCAATGCGGCGGTAGCCTTAAGGACGGTTCGAATTTAGGGTTAAATTGATAAAATTTCACTTATTGCGTATGTAATTCTGTTAAATATGATAGCATTTAATATATTTGAGCCTAATATATGGCTACAAACGCAGAGGGATTTCCCAAATCTATAAATAACTGAAACATCAGCTAACCCGCGCGCGCTTTGGACTCATACATCCCCCGTGACACATTTGGAACTCTGGGGTTAGCTAACCCGGCACCCTCCTTTAACCCTGGTCCGGTTAAAAATTGGCTCATACATATGGGCCCTGGGCCCGTATGCATGACGTGGTGTTAGCGAGCCAAAACTGGTTTTGGCGGGGATTTCTAGGTTAGCAGCAAAAACTCAGTATGCAAGGAGCGGTGTTACCACAAACACACTGAGTGTAAGCTAACTCCGCGTCATGCATACGGGCCCTGGAGGGGTAAAGGGGGGGGGGGGCAATTATAAAATTTACAAGTTTCATAGTGGGTGGTGAGGTGGGGGGAGGTTGGCAGAATCAACTGTGGAGTCTTCGGAGTTCCTGTCCGCTAACACCTGGGCCGTGTTCAGGGTCCGTCTCGGAGGCGCCTCGGAGATGGCCCTGGCGTCACGCTAGTCTGAACGGCATTTAGCTGTCGGCCGCCTTGAAAATGGTGGCCTCCTTAGGTGGCAGCCATTTGCAATGAAAAGGAAGCGCCCTGATTGGCTGAAATCACTGAATACGGCGGCCATTTTTGAGGCGCTTTTTATCTCCTATCTGAAAAGGGGAAACGTCTCGGAGATGCGTCGGAGGTGCACCCTGAACGGAAATAAGCCAAAAAGCATCGCGGAGACGTCTCGGAGACGGACCCTGAATGCGGCCCTGATGTGGCACTGAAGCTGCGACCCGGTGTGTTAACATACCCAGAAGTGGGGCGCTTGTCCCTCCCAGCCCTATCCTCCACTGTAAACTGACTTAGAACCTGTAAGTGTAAGCAAATGGTTCCCGATGACTAAGCTTAATAAGGTTCTTGCCCTACATTTGTTCCTGAAATGGATTGCAGTAAAATTATGCTAACAAATATTCTGCATTAGATTAAAATACTTGCAAGCTACTTTGAAACTAATTTGTTGAATTTATGGAACACATATTTTAGCGATAAATTTATAACACCTAGTCATAGACCCCCGCCTATTGGGACTTTTTTTCACACTACGCATAATGTAATGTTGATTGATTGCTGATGATTTAACGCCATGTCGGCAGCAAGGGATATCCATATTTACTGCGAATGGTTAGTGATATTTATTCTGTCAGTTTTGTTAATCACATTTATATGCCTACATTGAAAATTACACCGAAATCTGAAATGGTCAGATTTGTGTCAAATTGAAAGGTTTGTGTATCTTTTTCTATATCCCTTATCTACTTCTGCTATCCTGGGCCCGTATGCAGGAGTCAGTGTTAGCGGGGTTTGGTGTTACAGCCTGTTACCGTTTAGCTATCACCGACGTCGACGTGGGTCAAGTCGTATGCAGGAGCACGTAACACTTTCATTATAGCTAAACGTGAAGTTATTTATAGATTTGGGAAATCCCTCGAGTCGACAATATGAATAACGCCGCATATGCGGCGGCGGCGTTAATATCGGTTCGAATTTAGGGTTAAATTGATCAAATTTCACTTATTGCGTATTTAATTCTGTCAAATATGATAGCATTGAATAGATTTGGGCCTAATAAATTGCCGCCGGCCGCCGCATCGACGTCACTTTCCATACTGGCAGATGAAAGCGACGTCGATGCGGCGGCGGCGATTTGTTTACTTTACGTTCGTCGATTCGAAAATATAAATATTAATATCGCCGCCGTTGCGGCGGCGGCGTTAATCTCGCTTCGATTTTAGGGTTAATTTAATCAAATTTCACTATTTGACTATGCAACTTTGTTAAATATGACACGATTGAATAGATTTGATACCTTACACCGCTGTAAACTAGCTAAATTTCTGGTTTACCTTAACCTAGTTTAAGCTTCTGGTGTTAGGCCTATCACTGACTCGTGCATACCATTTTTCGCCGCTAAACGGGAATTCCCGCCAAACACCGTTTTGCCACGCTAACACTGACTCCTGCATACGGGCCCTGGTGGGCTCAGTGTCTGAAACATCCACAAGAAGACTACATTGTACTCACCTGGTTGTTTTAATCCCAACATAGTCGCTACAGGAACATGGACATAGTCTGCACTGGCTGGTGGCAGTGGTGAAAAAGAGAGAGAGCATGTGACCTGCACCCTTATTTATAGGTTTATATCCGGGTATCAGTCAGGTGACCCTAGCTGGTACCCGGCAGCCCATTGGCTGCCCAAATATTTTACAAAATGACAGCAACAGAAGATTATCTGCGGTACAATTTTGATGTGGTTAAACTTGTGTCAAATGACAGCAAACCTTAAAGGCCCTGTCACACCTCACCGGATTGGGGGAAATGGACAGAAACCGAACAAAGTCCGTTTTGTGTCCGTACAAGTTTTGAACATGCACAAAACTAGGAACGAATGCCGTCGGACTGATGTCTACGGTTCTTGTCCTGTTTGAGTCCGTTTAGTCCGCTTACCATTCGTTGGCTATCCGTTCATGTCCGTTCGTCCAGCGGCCTTTGACCCGATATCGCAACATTTTGACACATTTTAATACATTTTGATACTTATTATGCCCGGACTAGACAATTCTGTCCGTTGCTCAATCCGGTGTGGCGGTTTCAGCCGTGTCCCGTGCTCAGCCGTGTCCAGTTGCTTCTGCGCATGCGTGGATTTCGCATCAACTCGGGTCACCCGAGCCACTTATTGGCGCATGCGCACATCCTACAAACTCGGGTCGAATAATCGAATACGCTTCTCCGTGCTCGGGTGGACAATTTTTTCTTTTTTTTTTAATAACCGATAAAACTACAGCAAAATAGGAATTAAAGTATTTTATGATACCTAGTTTAACTATATTTCCATTTCATTAATCTAAGTTATTCTTTTTTTGCACACGGCACGTGTATTTGTCGACTCCACTCGCCGTGTTCTATTTGAAATTCTGACGACTCGGATGACCCGAGTCGCCCGGGTAGTGTTAATCGATTATGGCCATGCTTATTAGATTCTGACGCATGCGCAGAAGCAATGGACACGGCTGAGCACGGGACACGTCTGAAACCGCCACACCGGCGAGGTGTGACAGCCGCTTTACTCACAATATAAGCGGTATTGGAATCCAAGTCTAACCTCCATGCACAACACATACAATAAGTTCTATTGGAGACGATGCGTCATTCTCCTCCATACAGAGCGGAGCATGAGAGGGATACAGCTTTGCAAAACATAGAAGAGCTACAGGAATCACTAGAAGAACTAGAGCGGAAGTCAAAAGACAAGTTAAAAAAGGTGAGTGTTGAAATGTGGACCTTCAACGGTGACAATGAGGACAATGATTGGAGGAAAGTTCGTGTTTGTTGGGGTTTTACATCCTAGCAACATCTAAGGTCATGTCAAGATGGGTATTCAATTGTAATAGTGCATACCTATGGTGGTTTTATAATGGCGCCCCCCGCTAAGAGATCATACTGCTGGCATCGTGGCCCGATATCCCACACAGGCGTCATTTTATTAGTGACACCTACTGAACCAACCCAGTCCTTGCCCTATCCTATTAATGCCAAGCGTCAGGCTAGGTAGCGAAAGGTATCAATTTTGTAAGTCATTGGTTTGAGTCTTTGACTCGAGGAAGTTCATACCCACCGACAAATTTCGCGATCTTTCATTCTGGTATGTGAGTTACTTTTCCCCCAGAGGGTGAGATTTACTCAGCGTCCTGACTCAAATTGTTAAAAAGGACAGGAAGTTAATACCACGACAAATTCGCATCTTTATCTGGTATGTGATACTTTCCCCAAGGGTGAGATTACTCACGCCTGCTCAAATGCAAAAAAAAAAAAGGGGGGACGGTGGGGGAAGGGGGGAGGGGAGGACATAGTGTCCACACAACCAGTCCAAGACAAGTTCTGGATAAGAATGAGTCCTTTATTGTACAGAGCCCAGTCCGTTGGGGCACTTCCCACCTTGTCGCTGTGTTAGCCAATCACCGCTGAGATTTCAGTCACGTGTTCGCACAAAGCACACACTGATCATGTTAGCATACAAATTGCTGTCATTTACACCCAATTAAACTTTATAGCCTATCTACACATTGTGGTGTAGATAGGCTAATAAGAAATCACTACAGGCAAGGAAGGAAAGTAGATAAAGAGTGAAAGGTAGGAGAGTGAGACTCTCTCATTTATTGTATTTATAGTTTCAAGAACAAGATGGTGGTGATCACATGATCCAGTCTTCCAATCCCTAACAAGCATTCCTCTATCCACCAATGAGGGTTCAATATCCCTGTTGCCAAGGCATGGTTAGATCTGGCTACAGTGCCCTGTTGTATCATAAATAACTCTTGGAGGGGAGGGGGTATGTGAGGCAACTTCCCATTGGGGGCATTCGACTGGGCCCTTTCTATCCGCAAGATTTACGGATGGAACGGATGGAACCACATACACACATCCGAATCATCGGTATATGAACCCACTTCCGGTCCCAGTCGAATAGGAATTTGTTCGGAAATATTTTGATATTCGGATAGAGAGGCCCAGTCGAATGCCCCCAAAGACTGTCCCACACGGCAAGAGGTGACACTCTTTCAGGTCAAGAACTGACCCTCTCTCTCTACTATATTAATACACAATTTCTATCCTAATTAGTAATAGCGCACCAACTCCACATATACCCTTTGGTTTTACATACTATTTACCATTTTATAGACAAGTTTGCAATTTATTATAGCAGAGTTCTCCATATCCCATATCTCATATATCGGAAAATTTTACAACGTGCTGCTCATGTCACCCGAATGGCGGAAACCCGACACACCCTCCCCCCTTCCTTCGATCAGGGAGGGGGGGGGGGAGAGGATTGGGGGTTGCAGTGCATTAACCCAAGACCAACTCTTAAAGTTGCAGAGTCCGATAGTTTTGAAATTCCGCAATTTTCTGAGATAAATACATTAGATTGATTATTATGATCTACTTTGCTTTCTTTGGAAGTAACCTTTATTTTTATTATATATTGGGAGATATTTTAAGTGAAAACATGCCAAATTAATTGTGGCGTGCACACCGAAATTCTGACACCATAGGCTTCAGCAGTAACATGTTCTATTGAATTGACTTAGTATCCCCTTCTATGGAGCAAAAAAATGTTCAAAGGGTACACCGGTATCTATGTCGAATATGTAGGATCAAATCTAGATCATTATTTTAGTTAAAATTTTGTTAAATGAGATAGATTATAACTATAAACCTAATATATTTATCTCAGAAAATTACAAATACTCAAATCCATCAGAATATGCAACTTTAACTGCTGGATAAAACTAATCAACAGATAATTAAAAAATGTTGTTTAACTAGTTGGGAAATCTCATAAATGTGCATTTATTCTGCTGGTTACTGAATAACTACTCTAGTTACTTTTCGTTGTTCAGCACCAAGCCGGAGAGAAGCACCTTAAGGAGTCCCTCAGTCACGCCGATAACGAGCGGGAAGAGCTGCTAGATAAGAACGCCAACCTCCATGTGCAGATAGATAACCTCCAGGAAGAACTCAGGTACCTGCGCCATATTGTTGTATTGTTAGTTCTATATAGATAATGTCCAGGAAGAATTCCTGTACCTCTGTCATATTGTTGTGTTGTTAGTTCTATATAGATAACCTCCAGAAAGAATTCCTGTACCTCTGTCATATTGTTGTGTTGTCAGTTCTATATAGATAACCTCCAGGAAGAACTCAGGTACCTGCGCCATATTGTTGATTTATTAGTTCTATATAGATAACCTCCAGGAAGAATTCCTGTATCTCCGTCATATTGTTGTGTTGTCAGTTCTATATAGATAACCTCCTGGAAGAATTCCTGTACCTCCGTCATATTGTTGTGTTGTCAGTTCTATATAGATAACCTCCAGGAAGAACTCAGGTACATGCGCCATATTGTTGTGTTGTTAGTTCTATCTAGATAACCTCCAGGAAGAATTCAGGTACCTGCGCGATATTGTTGTGTTGTTAGTTCTATATATAGATAACCTCCAGGAAGAACTCATGTACCTCCATCACATTGTTGTGTTGTTAGTTCTATATAGATAACCTCCAGGAAGAACTCCTGTACCTCCGTCATATTGTTGCGTTGTCAGTTCTATATAGATAACCTCCAGGAAGAACTCAGGTACCTGCGCCATATTGTTGATTTGTTAGTTCTATATAGATAACCTCCAGGAAGAATTCCTGTATCTCCGTCATATTGTTGTGTTGTCAGTTCTATATAGATAACCTCCAGGAAGAATTCCTGTACCTCCGTCATATTGTTGTGTTGTCAGTTCTATATAGATAACCTCCAGGAAGAACTCAGGTACATGCGCCATATTGTTGTGTTGTTAGTTCTATCTAGATAACCTCCAGGAAGAATTCAGGTACCTGCGCGATATTGTTGTGTTGTTAGTTCTATATATAGATAACCTCCAGGAAGAACTCCTGTACCTCCACCATATTGTTGTGTTGTTAGTTCTATATAGATAACCTCCAGGAAGAACTCCTGTACCTCCATCATATTGTTGTGTTGTTAGTTCTATATAGATAACCTCCAGGAAGAACTCCTGTACCTCCGTCATATTGTTGCGTTGTCAGTTCTATATAGATAACCTCCAGGAAGAACTCAGGTACCTGCACCATATTGTTGTATTGTTAGTTCTATATAGATAACCTCCAGGAAGAATTCCTGTACCTGCGCCATATTGTTGTGTTGTTCGTTCTATATAGATAACCTCCAGGAAGAATTCCTGTACCTCCGCCATATTGTTGTGGTGTTAGTTCTATATAGATAACCTTCAGGGAGAATTCCTGTACCTCCGCCATATTGTTGAGTTGTCAGTTATATATAGATAACCTCCAGGAAGAACTCCTGTAACTCCGCCATATTGTTGTGTTGTCAGTTCTATATAGATAACATCCAGGAAGAACTGGGGTACCTGCACAATATTGTTGTGTTATCAGTTATATATAGATAACCTCCAGGAAGAACTCAGGTACTTGAACCATATTGTTGAGTTATCAGTTTGAGGTTTTTGTTTCACAGACAGTTTCAGGAGGAGAACGCCAGTGCCAAGGAGATGCGGTCAGAATTTGAGCATCAGAACTTGGATTTGCGATCTCAACTCGCACGTCTCACACAGAAAATCTGTAAGTTGGATTAAACAATTTTTTATTTAGGCTTTTTTATTTTTAAACACCCATAAAAACACATGTCCTGTGGCTCTCTTTGGCCAGTTTTCCAGGGATGAAAGATCTCCGTGATTCCGCAGATTACCACGATTTTTGATAATCTCTGATAAACTTTCACGAAATGCCAAGGATATATATATAACAGCAACTGGTCAGTCAGAATCTCATTCTCATATGACCTTAAGGTGTTGCTAGAATATAAAACCCAAGCAAACAGAAAAGCAAGGAGCGGTTGCAGACTACCCTACACTATCCTGTGTCCCTACACTATCCTGTAACGTCCCCTACACTATCCTGTAACTAGGGCCGAGAACCAGCGGTGAACTAGCCAACTCAGCAGTGTCGTATAGTATTAGCAGAACATGAAAATTACAGCGCGTCCACTCTCACTCTTTCTCAGCTACTTTTTTCGCCTCTCATCTTCTCCCTTTGAAGAGTTCTTTGACATTACTTTCACCTCACTAGGTCGAACGTTAATCAGCAGTCATCAGTTTCGAGTTTTTTTGTGTGTATTTTTTTTTTTAACCCACGGAGACCACTTTGATCCCTGTTCAGTTAGAACAGTCTTAAACGGTGTGAGTAGAGAATGATTCCGCACCTCATACAGCACCGAAACTAGCACAGTTCCGCCCTCCACATGTAAAGTATGTTCATTTTGAGTGGGACCGGGAACGATGGCCTAATCGGTAGAGCGCGGGCCTCGTGCGTGGAACGTCGGGAGTTTGGTTCTCGGTCGAGTCAAACCAATGCCTTTAAAATTGATACTTGTCGCTTCCTAGCCTGGCGCTCGGCATTAATAGGATAGGGCAAGGACTGGTTAGCTCAGTGTCAGGATAATCTGACCAAGTGGGATATCGGGTCATGGTGCCGGCAGCATGATTTCCCAGTGTGGCAACACTATAAAATCGCCATGAGTATGCACTGTCACAAGTCGGTACCTGTACTGATATGACCTTAGATGTTGCCTGGACGTAAAAGTCCACCAACCAATCATTTTGAGTGCTGCCTTCCCTCTCACCCCCATCTCCTCCCCTCGGCCCAGAAAAACAACAACTTCAACCTGTCAAGACCAGCACATTGCTTGATGCAAACAGCATGTGTGGATGTTGATAGCGGAATGTGGTGTATCTGTTTTGACTAAACCCCAGTATCAAACTGGAAACACCGGTTCTCATCTAATCACCGAAGTACAGCGACATTGAGCCTCGTCAGCACCTGGACGAGTGACCGCTGGGGAAACATAAGGTGCCGTCGACTTCCTAATACAGGGGTAGTAGTCTGCACTGACCTCTCAGATAAGGAACCACATAGACGTGGGTAGGGTGGTGGCATCAGGGTGCCTAGGTGGTGTAATGGTTAACACACTGGGCCGGAATGCAAGAGATTTCGCTTCGATTCCCGCCCTATGCGCAATAATTGCCATTTTCATCACCCCCTCCCCCCCCCCCCCACCTCTACCCCGCGACACAGGGTTATAGCCTACCAAGGCTAAGTGAACTCAGACAGGATGGGTAAAGATAAAAGCTGAATGATGATGTGGAAGTAGCAGAAATTAAATCTGGTGGGGATCCTGGTGAAAATTCTGGTGAAACAAGATAGCGGAATGTGGTGAAAACCCATCTGGGTATGTGTACTGGCACAAACCAAAGCAGAACCGGGCAGGGCAGGGTCATGCATCCGATTCACCCTGAAATACAAAATGGCTAACCATACAACACAACCATCCCACCTAGTCACAGTCCTGAAGGGTTCAGGGGTGTTCTGGCACACTGGTGTACTATCTAAGGACAGGGCATGGGTGAAAGGAGGCTGTAACAAACCACAATGGGATGGGATCCTCTCCCACAGGCCTGTATGTCATCTGCATAGATGTGTACATAGTAGGCTAAGTTATCATATACAGGTTAGGAAAAAACTTTGAAAATAAAAGAAAACTAATATAGAAACTACTAACACCCAAAACCACAAAGGTTGGCCCGAGAAAGATCAGGTAAACACTCCTGAGTGCGGGACCAGCCCAATCCAGTATCACAGCTGTCCAGCGTTGAAAACAAGAACCCTCACGGGAGCTTATACGTTATGGGCAGAATAAAAAACTTGTCAGCAAAAAATATATATATATATAAATATACTTGTGAAATATAATGACGAGTATGTTAGTAAAACTATTCCCTGGAATTTTTTTACTGTGGTCTGATGGATATTTTATTGGGGGACACTATTGATATATAAAATAAAGTGTTTTTCATTATTTAATTTTTTTGGTTTAATCTTTCTTTTAATATTTAAAAAAAAGAAGAAGGAATATATCCGGTACCCGGCTTAACTCAAAACAAATGCAGAGAAGCCGGAATGAAGGGGGCAGTTTTGTAGTATACTGACTAAATTCTATAGCGAGGAGAAGCTTGATACACTCACTCATCACATGTGAAGTTTCAAAGGGGCGCTTTCGGAGATATCTCAGTGCGTGGATGTCACGTTATTTTGATACCAGGGTGCTTTCTACTCAGTCGATGATCACTGGTGCCCTATAAAGCCACCAGAATATAGTTCTATAGCGTATATAATATCTCAGTACTTATAATAATAGTTATATACAATAAAAAACGGGAAGGGAAGAATTAATGTGTAGGGATAGTCCACAGGGACTATTATATGAGCCTGTCTCAAAAGGTGATAACTCTTCTTTTTTGGGGTCCATTGTAACGATTGACCCAAAACAGCACAGAAACGGTTACACTGAAAACACAAGGACATTTGCTTCAAATCAATATGTATTCTATTGGGATTATGAAAGAAACACCATGTAAAAAACAAATCAGTTTATCCTGAGCAAATGCATAAGCAGATAGTATGTTGATCGTTACAATGGACAAAGTTTTGTCCCATATTGCTGAGTACCTTTTGAGACAGTCTCATATGTGACCCTCCCTATCTGTGATGGTATACTGTCAATATAGAAATTGTTTATTCTACAATTATAGGGGGAGGTCCTGATGTTTTAGAAATGGTGGGGAAGAGGGGTAGGAGGGTTGTGATGTTGGTGGGAGAGGGGGGTAGTGGGAGGGGGGGTAGGAGGGATGTGATGTTGGTGGGAGAGAGGGGCAGGTGGGTTGTGATGTTGGTGGGAGAGAGGGGCAGGCGGGTTGTGATGATGGTGGGAGAGGGGGGTAGGAGGGTTGTGATGTTGGTGGGAGAGGGAGGTAGGAGGGTTGTGATGTTGGTGGGAGAGGGGGGTAGTGGGAGGGGGGGTAGGAGGGGTGTGATGTTGGTGGGAGAGAGGGGCAGGTGGGTTGTGATGTTGGTGGGAGAGGGGTAGGAGGGTTGTGATGTTGGTGGGAGAGGGGGGGCAGGAGGGGTGTGATGTTGGTGGGAGAGGGGGGTAGGAGGGTTTGATGTTGGTGGGAGAGGGGGGGTAGGAGGGTAGTGAAGTTGGTGGGAGAGGGGGGTAGGAGGATTGTGATGTTGGTGGGAGAGGGGGGCAGGAGGGTTGTGATGGTGGGAGAGGGGGGCAGGAGGCTTGTGATGTTGGTGGGAGAGGGGGGCAGGAGGGGTGTGATGATGGGAGAGGGGGGCAGGAGGGTTGTGATGATGGTGGGAGAGGGCGGCAGGAGGGTTGGGATGATGGTGGGAGAGGGGGGTAGGAGGGTTGAGATGTTCGTGGGAGAGGGGGGCAGGAGAGTTGTGATGTTGGTGGGAGAGGGGGGTAGGAGGGTTTGATGTTGGTGGGAGAGGGGGGTAGGAGGGTTGTGATGTTGGTGGGAGAGAGGGGCAGGTCGGTTGTGATGTTGGTGGGAGAGAGGGGCAGGTCGGTTGTGATGTTGGTGGGAGAGAGGGGTAGGAGGGTTGTGATGATGGTGGGAGAGGGGGCTAGGAGGGTTTGATGTTGGTGGGAGAGGGGGTAGGAGGGCTGTGATATTGGTGCGAGAGGGGGGTAGGAGGGTTGAGATGTTCGTGGGAGAGGGGGGCAGGAGGGTTGTGATGTTGGTGGGAGAGGGGGGTAGGAGGGTTTGATGTTGGTGGGAGAGGGGGGTAGGAGGGTTGTGATGTTGGTGGGAGAGAGGGGCAGGTCGGTTGTGATGTTGGTGGGAGAGGGGGTAGGAGGGCTGTGATGTTGGTGGGAGAGGGGGGTAGGAGGGTTGTGATGTTGGTGGGAGAGGGGGGTAGGAGGAGTGTGATGTTGGTGGGAGAGGGGGGTAGGAGGGTTGTGATGCTGGTGGGAGAGAGGGGCAGGTGGGTTGTGATGTTGGTGCCTAGATCGGAAAGGCTTACACATACAGTGTACGCCTTGCATTTTGCTGTTGTATATATTTGAAGGGAAAACAACCACAAAAAAACCTACAATCTGAAGCGCCTGGCCGTAAGAGCCGGCCGCTTGACGAGTCGAGCGTCCTGGCCTGCAGCCTCTCACCGAGTTTCAGCTGAGGCAACGCGGGGTGGAACTGCCTGAGGCTACTTGTGGAACGGCGTCAGAGTCACTGCGGCCTTTTTTATCTTCACCAAGCAGCCATGTGGTATAGACATAAGGTCGGAGCAAACAGAATGGAAAATATATAAAAACTGTGCAACTTGTGATAGTAAACACTTCGACTTCATCTCTGCTACCTGCTGCTGATCCTACTCCTGAGTATGTTGGTGTTGCGTTCTGTTCTTGTGGGTTACTGTCACTATAGTATTGGGCTTAGCTAATTGTAAAGGATGAGGCACTATTCATATAGTTAAAGTTGCAAAGTCCGATGAAGCATCAAATTTTCAAAACCAAACCAATTATCTAGATCTGATTCTACATATCTAACTAAGATAACAATGCACTTATTAAGCATTTGTTGCCACATAGAAGGTGATACTGAGTCAATTTAATTGAGCCGGTTACTGCTGAAGTCAATGGCATCAGAGTTTTGGCGTGCTTGCCAAAATTAATTTGACATGTTTGCACTTCAAATATCTCAAAGTTTAGCCATTCAAAATAAAAGTTACTTCAAATTAAAGAAAGGTAGATTGTGACAATCAATTTAGTATATTAACCTCAGAAAAATTACAGAAACTCAAAACCATCGGACTATGCAACTTTAAGTAGTGTTCTCTGTGGCGGAGTGATTAGAGTGTCTGACTTTTTTCTAGGTCAGACTCCTAATCTGAAGGTCGGTGGTTCGACTCCCCGTGCCCCCACCTCTGCCAATTTGGATTTCCACCGCTGTGTATAATTTACAGCGTCATCAAAGGCCACTTGCTCTCATACCATGTCTATGTGGTGTGGGAGGTTAAAAATCCCTTGGGTCGGTAAAAGTGTAGGCTCGGGCTTTCTATCGACAAACTGTCTAATGGTCAAAACAAGTCTATTCAGGCTTATCCATAATAGGCAGTATAAATCTTGGGATTAGTTCTATCATACAGGGCTCATATGTAGCTGTCCACGGTAGAATAATAGTTTATATAAGTTAAGGTGAAACAAGTAGTAGTTTGAAACCCGGCCGAATCAAACCAATGACCTACACAAATTTATACTTGTCGCTAACTAGCCTGGTGCTCAGCATTACTACTAATACTAGCAATGTCTGATTTGCTCAGTATCAGGATAATATGGCTGAGTGGGATATCGGATCATGATGCCATAGGTCCAAATGCCTCCACCTCTGCCACTTTGGATTTCCACCGCTGTGTATAACTTACAGCGTCATCAAAGGCCGGTTGCTCTCATACCATGTCTATGTGGTATGGGAGGTTAAAAATCCCTTGGGTCGGTAAAAGTGTAGGCTCAGGCTTTCTATCGACAAACTGTCTAATGGTGAAAACAAGTCTATTCAGACTTATCCATGATATGCAGTATAAATCTTCAAATGGCGCTGAACCTTTCCGCCTCTTTCTTCTCTCCCACAGCGAGGCTGGAGGGCGAGCTGCAGGACGCGGCGCTGATTCGCCAGGAGAACGGCGCACTGCGCAGACTCGTAGACCAGCAGCGCGCGCAGCTCGAGCAAGCGCAGCGCGAGGTGGCCGAGAGCCACACGCACCTCGTGCGGCTCGAGCAGGTGGCGTCACGCCTGTCGTCACGTGACGCGGCGAGCAACGCGCATAGCGTGAGTACGGCGTCTAGGGGGCGGGGCAGTGTCGTGTAGTGTGGTGTCGTGTACTATGGTGTAATGTAGAGCAGTGCAGTGTAATGTAGTAGAGTGCACTCTAATATAGTGTACTGGAATGCAGTGCAGTGTAATGTAGTGTACGGTGCTGTAGTGCAGTGTAGTGTAGTGTGTTGTAATGCAGTGCAGTGTAATGTAGTGTACTGTACTGTGATATGTATTACGGTGTAGTGCATTGTAATGCAGTGCAGTGTAATGTAGTGTACAGTGCTGTAGTGCAGTGTAGTGCAATGTAGTGTAGTGTGTTGTAATGCAGTTTGGTGTAATGTAGTGTACTGTACTGTGATATGTATTACGGTGTAGTGTGTTGTAGTGTAGTGTAGTGCAATGTAGTGTGTTGTAATGCAGTTTGGTGTAATGTAGTGTACTGTACTGTGATATGTATTACGGTGTAGTGTGCTGTAATGTAGTGTACTGTGCTGTAGTGTAGTGTAGTGCAATTTAGTGTAATGTGCTGTAATGCAGTTCACTGTAATGTAGTGTACTGTACTGTGATATGTATTACAGTGTAGTGTAGCGTAATGTAGTGCAGTGTAGTGAGGTAGTGTACCAAAATGCAGTGTAGTGGGGTATAAAGTAGTGCATTGTAATGTGTGTTGTAGTGCAGTCTAGTGTAGTATTGTGCAGTGCTGTGTGTTCCAGTCTAGTGCTACCACAACCATCACCACTACACCCACCATCACACCCATACACACTAATACCACCACCACCCACTCACACCCACCACCACCACCACCACCACACCCACCACTACCACACACCACCACCCACCACCACTACCACCACCACACCCACCACCACCACATACCACCACCACCACACTCACCACCACCACACCCACCACCACTCACCACCATGACCTGACGGGATGGCCGAATGAGTTAGTGTCCGTCTCGATACTTGTTCCTTCCTAGCCAGGCGCTTGGCATTATTAGGACAGGGCAAGGACTGGTGTGCTCAGTATCAGGATAATGTGACTGAGTGGGATACCAGGTCATGGTGCCGGCGGCCTGGTTTCCCAGTGGGACAGCACTATAAAGTCACCATGAGTGCGCACTGTCACAAGTCGGTACCCGTCCTGATATGACCTTAGATGTTGCTAGGACGTAAAACAACAACAAACAAACAAACACCACCACCACCACTCACCACCATTCCCACCTGCTCTTTTCACCACCAGATGGCCGGAAGTGACAGCGGGGTGAGCACGTGTAAAACCCAGAGTGTTTCCGCAGACGACCACCAGGGGGACGGCGACGAGGAGGAGGAGGAGGACGAGGGTAGTGGGGAGGACCTGAATGGAAGTTACCTTGAGTCTTTAAAGGTCAAGGACGGTGCGCATGGATCTAGCGCTCCAGGGACACTCGTCGCAGACCTGAGGTAAATTTCCACTTTAACCCCTTGTTTACCAGGCTCAAAAGAATAAGCCGGGATTTGCAAAATATGTGTAAGTTAAACAAAAAATGTATTAAAGTTGCATAGTCCGGTGGTTTTGAGTTTCTGTAATTTTTCTGAGATAAACGTATCGAGCCGTGTTTACACGGGCAATTGTGAAGCGAATTAGGCAAATCGATTTATATGAAGCGATGTAGTGGCAAGTTTACATGACAAATTTGAACCTGAGCCTGTACACCGGCGAGCACCGCTATTATACACTATCGCCGCCTGGGAATCAGCTGTATCGCTTCATCTATACTACCTCGCAAGGTGGTTTACATCTACCGATTTATATGAAGCGAATCAGCCCTAATCCACCTCAGAGTCGCGTTTACACGGCGAATGTGAGGCGAACTAGGCAAGGCAATTTATATGAAGCGACTTAACTCGCCCGTGTAAACACGGCTTTAGATCGACCACTAGTACCTACTTTACATTAGTTTAAAGTTACTTTTATTTTAAATGGTAAACTTTTGAGATATTTGAAGTGCAAACATGGAAAATTAGTTTTGGCAAGCTTGTCAAAATTCTGACACCATAGACCTCTACAGTAACATGTTCTATTAAATTGACTCCGTATTGCCTTCTATGCAGAAACAAATGTTAAATATGTGCATCAGTATCTAAGTTAGATATGCAAAAATCAAATCTAGATAATTGTTTGGTTTTGAAAATTTCATATTTCCTCGGACTATGCAGCTTTAATTATTTATGGGCTACAATGGTACTCGCATATTCATTATTTGTATTACTACTATCACTAATAATCTTGTATGCATGCGCCTCTCCCAGCTTCTATTTCGTGGCCCTTCCTCCGTTCCGAGTACCTGTACTACTACCGCCACCTGGAGGATTTCCTGTTGACTAAATGCCTCCAGACGCTCTCAGGGTGGTTCAATTTTTAAAATTTTCGGCGAGCCCAATATAAAACAGGGATGAAAGATCTCCTCGATTTCGCGGATTTCCGAGATTTTTCCTGTAGCTATAAGTGTATACTAATAAGTTGCGCCCATCCTGATATGACCTGAGATGTTGCAAGGACATAAAACTCCAACAACCAACCAACCAATACATTGTTTTACGCTGCAGCACCATCAGCGTATACTAATACGTGGTGCAAATGCCGCAGCACTAGCAGCGTATACTACTAATGCCTTCATAGCGCAGCACTATCAGCGTATACTACTAATACATGCTTCTAATGCTGCAGCACTATCAACGTATACCGATATGTGATGCAAATGCCGCAGCACTAGCAGCGTACACTACTAATACGTGCTTCTAACGGCGCAGCACTCTCAGCATATACCAATATGTATGAAACCTGACTTCCGGGAATTTTCAGCGATTCCCTGACAATGGGAGAATATCAGCATTTCCACTTTTTTTCCCGGAGACCACTTTCATCCCTGATAAAAGCGCCACTCTACTGATTCTTGCCCTATTCTGTAAATTTTGAACCTAAAACAAAGACAAAATTAATAGCATGTTTTAAAGCTAAATGTGGACAAATTGTACATTTGTGTGATTCACAGAGAAGCAGTGTACGCTGCCCTTCAACATTCAACCTTCAACCTAGATAAACGATTCACCCCTGCCCAGAGTAGCAAATATGGGGTGAATCTTTTATCTACCTTCACCCACCCTCCCTGCGCCACTTAGATCTTGGATCGCCCCTTTTTAGGACTTATCTTGCGGCCCAGTCACAAACTCCTCTAGACCAGACGGGATGGCCAAATGAGTTAGAGCATCCGTCTCCCGTGTTGGTAGATCGTGGCGTCGTTGGGTCGTACCCTGGTCGAGTCAACCCAATGACTTAAAAATTGATACTTGTTGCTTCCTAGCCTGGTGCTCGGCATTATTAGGATAGGGCAAGGACTGGTTGGCTCAGTGTCAGGATAATGTGACTGAGTGGGATATCAGGTCATGGTGCTGGCAGCCTCGTCTTCCAGTGGAGCAGCACTATAAAGTCGCCATGAGTGCGCATGTCAAAAGTCGATACCCGTCCTGATATGACCTTAGATCTTGCTAGGACGTAAAAAAACAACAAACAAAAACAAACAAAATCTAGACCTTTCCCGCTGTCTTGTTTGTCGCTGTAATGAACCTGTTCATCTCCACTCCTGTATTGCTGGTTCTCACTCTGCGAATCATCGCTAACCCAAATTTCAAGTAATTAGCGCTAACCTGTTGAGTGACATGTGCACCTTTATGTGGGACCAGGCAGCAAATTGCGCTAAAGGAGGCTGAGCTGCAGAAAGTGCATGCAGAGATGGAAGCGCAAGCCGAGCAGCTGTCTCGCACTGTCGTTGTGGACAGTCTTCGCATGGACCTTCAGGCCGCCATCGATAAAAACTCAATAGGTAGGCAGAGATATATGCACTGAGGTCACTTTGTGTGAAGTGCGTGTATTTTTTCTGTTGGTTTTTTTTTTTAAAGGAAAGAGATAATTTCATACAATTTCGCCAGAGAAATGTATCAATATTCACAGCAAGTGGAATAAATATAGACACTATATGAGACTGTCTCAAAAGGTGCTAAGCAATATGGGGCAAAACTTTGTCCATTGTAACGATCAACATAGTATCTGCTTATGCATTTGCTCAGGATAAACTGATTTGTTTTTTACATGGTGTTTCATAATCCCAATAGAATACATATTGACTTGAAGCAAATGTCCTTGTGTTTTCAGTGTAACCGTTTCTGCAAGGTTTTGTGTCAATCGTTACAATGGACAAAAAAAGACAAAGTTATCACCTTTTGAGACAGGCTCATATACCGTATTCTCGTGGGTTAACGCCCATGTGTGGGTTAACGCCCACCCCCCACTTGGCCAATATTTCGTAAACGCCCACCCCACACTTCAGTGATTTGCCAAGTTAAACACCCAGGGCTTTCTTCGGATAGCCTCAATAAATGTACTATTGCTAACATACTTAATACACAGAGTATACATTAACCTGCTAGAATACGGTAGTATTACGGTTTATTCCTATGCTGTATGTGGAAAGAAACGTCGGATTTCAGAATTTCGGATACGAGATTGTGGACCTGTATTACCATCTCAAGTCATTAGAATATAGTTTCAAATCCAATAACAAAATAGTTCTGTGCATGTGCCAGAAAACCCGAACAACATGATTGTACATAATTGTAGGCATCATCATAATCCTCGCGGGTGTGCGAAGTGGCTCGAAATGGACCTCAACCTTCGACTCTTTGACCCACTTGAAATCACTCCTCCCACCCACTTGAATTAAGATGTATGCCTACGCGTATGTAAAATCAAGTCTTTCGCTTATGGTGCATAAGTCCACATCGATATTGCAAAAGTACCGGCTTCGATGTGAAATCTACGTGTTGAAAATTGTGCAGTGGAGAAGCGGTCTGTGGAACTGGAGCGGGTCATCTCTCACCTGGAGGCAGAGCGAACAAAGCACGTGACCAGCATCATCCACCTGGAGGAGAAAACAGCCGATCTAGAGGTAGTGTGCTTCTGTCGAGCGTAGGAATCTTAGCGATAAACCTTACAAGGCGAGACTCTCAGTGGCAGCGCAAGGCGGTCAGTTTGCAATAGACCAGACGCAATGGCCGAATGAGTTGAGCTTCCGCCTCCCGTTCTGGTAGGTTGTGGGATTCGAACCCATAGGTTCGAACCCTGACTGAATCAAACCAATCACTGAATGATTTATACTTGTCGCTACCGAGCCTGGTGCTCGGCATTACTAGAATAGGGCAAGGAGCAGTGGAATGAGGAAGTCCAATTGTCCGCGATTGAAATTTCCCGATCTTAATCAATTAATCGCCAATAGATTACGTCACGGTTCCGAGTGTGCATGCACTGAGAACGGCGTTGGGAGCAAAGCAAAGGTGTATGCCCATTGAGTTTGCCGATAGGCGTAGGGCAAAACTGACATTTTATTCAAAATAAATAGAAATACATAACAATTTGGCACAAACATGGACGGAAGGATGCAATATAATAATAAATGAATATGTTTAAGACACAACTCTCCATAAATAAGCATTTTGAGCTTAGAAACATACAATTTCAGTCACTTTACAGGCTGATGTTTACATCACCATTGATTAGACATAAGTAATTCTTGTTCTAAATATTAAAATGTCAAATGTGTCAATACAAACTTGTTTCAAAGAAATATATAACCAATATCTGATTAACGCTATATCTATACGCTATATTAGGCGCTATATTTCCCCTTTTCATCACCACCACGACATGAAAAAAATTGATTTATTTTAAGACTGTATAATTGAATTGTTTTAGATGATGACCGCCTCCTTGGACAAGCGTCTGTCCCAGAGGAACGCTCAGGTGGGCGAACTACAGAAGGAGCTGGCTGAGAAGTCCGGTCAGGCGACTACCCTTGAACGAGAGGTACGCCGCAGTTATCGCCTGATTTGGGGTTTGAGGGCCGAGTCTCTTAGATTAGTGTTGACCGAGATGAAACTGCAAGGTCAATGTGTATTCTGAACCTGTGATGGGACTCTAAATCCCATATGGGGGAATAATTTATTTATTAACTTACTATATATTCTTTTAATTTAAGATTTTTTTTTTTTAAATATAGTCCGATGAAAGCCAAACCAGAACACTTACCGATATTTGATCCTACTTAGTTACAGGTGCACTTATTAGACATTTATAGCTGTATAGATGGGAATGCCAAGTCAATTTAATAGAACCTCTGGTGTCCAGCATTTTAAAATTAAGTTGGCATGTTTTCACTTCAAATATCTCTAAGCTTTGCCAAAAAAAAGAAATGGAAAGTATGCAATCTTTTTATTTTTGAAAGTTCACAATTATTTTTCACTGAAGACCTAAATAGGAAATTTCGGATATGCAAGACCTGCCTACCCATACAATTTTTGCATATTTTGTACAAAGTTTTAAGCTGGAGTACGCCAATACGCAAAATTAAAATTTTATACATCAATTAATTTGGAAAGTACACTTTTTTTTTTTTAGAAAGTGCACAATTTTTTTCAATGGAGCACCCAAATAGGAAATTCTGGATAGACAGGTCTACAAGTGCCAGGCAAGGAAAATGAAGTCTTTGGTTTAACTCAGCCGGTGGGGGGTGTGGTGTGCGGGGAGGGGTCATGTCAACATCCTACTCATTCGGCCTATCTAACTCTTCCGGTTCAGGTGCGGAAGAAGAGCTCTCAGATCCAGAGCCTCGAGCGTCAGTTAGACGACAAGGTCAACGAGGTCATCGAACACGTCAGCAAGGTCACCGAGCAGGAGGAGGAGCTGGCGCAGCAGCAGACAGTCGCAGACAAACTGCGTAGTGAGCTGGAGGAGCGACGCCGGGAACTAGCCATGTGTAAAGGAACCGGAAACAAGCTCAGGGATGTGCACAAGGAGCAGATGGAGGAAATGGAAAAGCAGATTGAACTGGTAAGTACATCATCACCTAATATCTGCCTGGTTCATGTTTCCGTTTTGGAAAGTATTTTTTAGAAATTCATCAAAGTTTGCACCAGACTCAGTGCCCGATTCGTTAGAGCGCAGGTTTCACTTGTGGAAGGTCGGGAGTTCGATTCCCAGTCGAGTCAAACCAATGACGTACAAAATTGATACTTGTCACCACCTGGCTTGGCGCTCGGCATTAATAGGATAGGCCATGGACTGGTTAGCACAGTATCAGGATAATGTGACTGTGTGGGATGTCGGGTCATGGTGCTGCCAGTCTGGTCTCCCAGTGGGACAACACTATATAGTTTCCATGAGTGCGCACTGTCACAAGTTGGTGCCCATCATGATATGAACTTAGATGTTGCTCGGATGTAAAACTCAAAGAGACAAACAAACATCAAAGTATGTTTGTTTCCAGGACCTTAAAGCTGCATAGTCCATTTTCAAAACCAACACACTGACCTAGATTTGATTCTGCAAATCTAACTTAGATACCGATGCACTTATTAAAGCTGCATAGTCCATTTTCAAAACCAACACACTGACCTAGATTTGATTCTGCAAATCTAACTTAGATACCGATGCACTTATTAAAGCTGCATAGTCCATTTTCAAAACCAAAACACTGACCTGGATTTGATTCTGCAAATCTAACTTAGATACCGATGCACTTATTAAAGCTGCATAGTCCATTTTCAAAACCAACACACTGACCTAGATTTGATTCTGCAAATCTAACTTAGATACCGATGCACTTATTAAAGCTGCATAGTCCATTTTCAAAACCAAAACACTGACCTGGATTTGATTCTGAAAATCTAACTTAGATACCGATGCACTTATTAAAGCTGCATAGTCCATTTTCAAAACCAAAACACTGACCTAGATTTGATTCTGCAAATCTAACTTAGATACCGATGCACTTATTAAAGCTGCATAGTCCATTTCAAACCAACACACTGACCTGGATTTGATTCTGCAAATCTAACTTAGATACCGATGCACTTATTAAAGCTGCATAGTCCATTTTCAAAACCAACACACTGACCTGGATTTGATTCTGCAAATCTAACTTAGATACCGATGCACTTATTAAAGCTGCAGAGTCCATTTTCAAAACCAACACACTGACCTAGATTTGATTCTGCAAATCTAACTTAGATACCGATGCACTTATTAAAGCTGCATAGTCCATTTTCAAAACCAACACACTGACCTAGATTTGATTCTGCAAATCTAACTTAGATACCGATGCACTTATTAAAGCTGCATAGTCCATTTTCAAAACCAAAACACTGACCTGGATTTGATTCTGCAAATCTAACTTAGATACCGATGCACTTATTAAAGCTGCATAGTCCATTTTCAAAACCAAAACACTGACCTGGATTTGATTCTGCAAATCTAACTTAGATACCGATGCACTTATTAAAGCTGCATAGTCCATTTTCAAAACCAAAACACTGACCTGGATTTGATTCTGCAAATCTAACTTAGATACCGATGCACTTATTAAAGCTGCATAGTCCATTTTCAAAACCAAAACACTGACCTAGATTTGATTCTGCAAATCTAACTTAGATACCGATGCACTTATTAAAGCTGCATAGTCCATTTTCAAAACCAAAACACTGACCTGGATTTGATTCTGCAAATCTAACTTAGATACCGATGCACTTATTAAAGCTGCATAGTCCATTTTCAAACCAACACACTGACCTAGATTGATTCTGCAAATCTAACTTAGATACCGATGCACTTTTAAGCTGCTAGTCATTTCAAAACCAAAACACTGACTAGATTTGATTCTGCAAATCTAACTTAGATACCGATGCACTTATTAAAGCTGCATAGTCGATTTTCAAAACCAAAACACTGACCTGGATTTGATTCTGCAAATCTAACTTAGATACCGATGCACTTATTAAGCATTTCTTGCCACATAAAAAGGAATACTAAGTCACTTTAATAGAAGCTGCTACTGCAGAAGCCTATGGTGCCAGCATTCTGGAGTGCTTTCCAAAATTATTTTTGCATGTTTGCACTTCAAATATCTCAAAAGTTAGCCATTCAAAATCAAACTTACTTCACGCTAAAGTAAGATAGATCATACAGATCAACCTAATATATTTATCTCAGAAAATGACAAAAACTCAAAACCATCGGACTATGCAACTTTAAAGTTAAAAGGATGGGCGGGCCCAAAGTATATTAAGAGTCCATAGCAGCAGTTTGGCAGTCCCGCCTCCTCTCCTTTACCTATGAACCTAAGTGGTCTCTGCCACCTCTGAAGTAGGACACCTGCCCCATTAAGGGCCATGGCCGGGGTACAAGATCTTAATTACCAACTAACTGGTTGAGACGCCAGCCTTTGAAAATCTTCTAAAATCAAGTTGTTTATTTTTTTGCTCATAACTGCGATTTCATACGCACAAGCATAGCTGATTGGTTGGTTGGATGGTTGTTGCAGTTGTACGTCCTGACAACATCTGAGGTCATATCAGGACGCGTATTGGTTTGACTCAACCAGGGTTCGAACCCGTGGGTTCGAATCCCACGATCTACCAAAGCGGGAGACGGGTGCTTAACTCATTCGGTCATCCCAAAAATAATTTTCTAAATGAACAAATGAAGTATATGGCGATATAAAGTAAACCTTTTTGGTTTTTTTCTGGGTTTTATTTTAGCTGGAAGAGAAGTGGGAGGAGAGTCAAGCCCAGTTGAAGGCTTACAAGAAGGAGGCTACCATCTTACGGGCTGATGTCACGGCCAAGGACGTGGCTCTCGAAGAAAGCAAGCAGGTGAGTGAGTGACTGGGTGAGTGAGTGGGTGAGTGAGTGAGTCGGTGGGTGAGTGTGTGAGTGAGTGAGTTGGTGAGTGAGTGAGTTGGTGAGTGAGTGAGTTAGTGATGGGTTAGTTAGTGAGTGGGTGAGTGAGTGAATGAGTCGGTGAGTGTGTGAGTGAGTGAGTGAGTTGGTGAGTGCGTGAGTGAGTCGGTGGGTGAGTGCGTGAGTTGGTGAGTGCGTGAGTGAGTTGGTGAGTGAGTGAGTTGGTGAGTGAGTTGGTGAGTGAGTGAGTTAGTGATGGGTTAGTTAGTGAGTGGGTGAGTGAGTGAATGAGTCGGTGGGTGCGTGAGTGAGTTGGTGAGTGAATGAGTTAGTGAGTGGGTGAGTGAGTGAGTAAGTTGGTGGGTGCGAGAGTGAGTTGGTGAGTGAGTGAGTTAGTGATGGGTTAGTTAGTGAGTGAGTGAGTGAGTGAGTCTGTGGGTGCGTGAGTGAGTGGGTCTGGGTGCGTGAGTGAGTTGGTGAGTGAGTGGGTTAGTGAGTGGGTGAGTGAGTGAGTGGGTAAGTGAGGGAGTGAGTGAGTGAGTGAGTGAGTGAGTGAGTGAGGTTTTATGTATGAGTGACTAACTATGAGTGAGTGGGATTTTAGATCCTAGTGGCGCAGTGCCCTACAGTAACTAAACCCACACTCCCCCCTACCTAACCACCCCTAACCCCCACCAAACCCCACCTAAGCCCGTTGATCGCTGGTTCCCCAGGAGCTGCAGCGGGCCGACGACCAGCGGGCCGGCACGATGACGGCTCTGCAGCAGCAGCTGGCTGAGGCGACGGACCGGGGCCGGCAGATGGAGGGGTCGCTGGTCGTGTGCAGGGAGGAGGTGCGCCTGTACCTGCAACAGATGGAGGACGCCAGGGACCAGCACGACCTGCTGCTCGCCTCCAGGGACGACCAGGTTGGGTGCTCTCAAAGCTGTTGCTATTTTTTGTTGTTTTTTTTCTGCCTTTTTCCTGCTCGTTCTTTCTTTCTCTCTTTCTTTCTTTCTTTCTTTCTTTCTTTCTTTCTTTCTTTCTTTCTTTCTTTCTTTCTTTCTTTATTTCTTTCTTACTTTCTTCTTTCCTTCCTTCAGAACTCCTTTCTTTCTTTCTTTCTTTCTTACTTTCTTTCCTTCCTTCAGAACTCCTTTCTTTCTTCCTTACTTTCTTCTTTCCTTCCTTCAGAACTCCTTCTTTCTTTCTTACTTTCTTTCTTACTTTCTTACTTTCTTCTTTCCTTCCTTCAGAACTCCTTTCTTTCCTTCTTACTTTCTTCTTTCCTTCCTTCAGAACTCCTTTCTTTCTTTCTTTCTTACTTTCTTCTTTCCTTCCTTCAGAACTCCTTTCTTTCTTCCTTACTTTCTTCTTTCCTTCCTTCAGAACTCCTTTCTTTCTTTCTTACTTTCTTTCTTACTTTCTTACTTTCTTCTTTCCTTCCTTCAGAACTCCTTTCTTTCTTTCTTTCCTTCCTACTTTCTTCTTTCCTTCCTTCAGAACTCCTTTCTTTCTTTCTCTCTTTCCTTCTTACTTTCCTTCTTACTTTCTTCTTTCCTTCCTACAGAACTCCTTTCTTTCTTTCTTTCTTCCTTGCAATATTTATTTTAATAATTTCTACAATTTCCCTCCGGCGATTTATATATGCATAATGTATAACGCGTTCTGTGTGTGTATATATACACATATATTCATTTATGTATACACCCAAATATGAATATATGTGTATATATAGATGAATATAAATTATTAATTTATATAGATATACATGCGTGTATATATACATATACACGCGCATATATATATGAATATGTGTGTCTTCATCATCTTTGAGTAATTTTTTTTTTTAACCCAAAACACCCTATTTTAATTTTATTTTTATTTACTTTAGATCCAGCGCCTGGAGTTGGAAAGGAACCAGCTGCAGCTGGCCGTGAGTGAGAAGGATGGGCAGGTTTCGGAGCTGCTCACCGCTCTCGAAGAGCGACAGAATATGCTGCAGACAAGCAACTCGCGAATAGGAGAATTGGAGGATCTACAGACGCAGCTGGAAGCCCAGGTCAGTGTCTGAAAGGCCGGCCTCAGCAGCAGGCCGAGCCGGGCGGTTGCCATTACGCGTATTCCAAGCTCCGCTGGTCCCTCAGGAAGAACTGAAGCTGTGACCCAGACCGTTGGGTCACAGTTTCAGCTTCAATAGTGAAAGTTGGGGTTGGCGCCCCTCTCGCCGCTCTATACTTTAAACTCACTTTACACCTATAACAATAGGCCTCCTGATGACCAAACTTGTGAGAGTTATTGCCATACATTTATTTCTAACGTAGATTGCAGTGAAATTATCCACGGAAATATTTTACATGAGATGAAATACTACTTTGTTTACGTGTATTCACCATTTCCCCACCTCTCCACATCCACACCTCCGCACCCCCCCAATCACCTCCCTCCAGGTAAGCTATAGCTGTGACCATGCGTCTTTTCTAAGGTACCAGCGGATCTCGGAACACATACTTAAACCCAGGCCCTGCCGCAGCTTTTTTATATTTTGTCGGGGGAGGGGGGGGGGGCTACTTCAGGAGGTCACATTTTTTACACTTATTTACACTTTACATCTTACACATTGCATCGAGTAGGAATAATGCTGTGTTTCCGGGTAATTAAAGTTGCATAGACCGATGGTTTTTAATTTCAGTTTTTTTTTTAGATAAATATATTAGATCGATCACTGGTATCTACTTTACATTAGTTCAAAGTTACTTTTATTTTAAATGGTAAACTTTTGAGATATTTTGAGTGCAAAGATGTCAAATTAGTTTTGGCAAGCTTGCCAAAACTCTGACGCCTTAGACTTCTGCAGTGACAGGTTCTGTTAAATTGACTCAGTATTGCCTTCTATGCAGAAACAAATGCTTAATAAGTGCATCAGGATCTAACTTAGATATGTAAATTCAAATAGATATTTGGTTTGGTTTTGAAAATTTGATATTTCATCGGACTATGCAGCTTTAAATAAAATAAACTTTTTTTAAAACGTCCTGGAATTTTGCATTAAAAGGTCCTGGAATGTCCTGGTATTTTGTTGGTGTCAAAATGGGTAGGAACCCTATACAGTACAACCCCGTTAAACCAAGCTCGGTTAAACCAAACGATCGGTTAATCCAAACTTTTTTCGGCGGCCCCGCAAAATACTACCATTTATCATATAAAAAAGTTGGTTCAACCAAAGTCGGTTTATCCAAATTATCGGTTAAAATTGTCGGACCCCAGGACACTCCGGTATGGTTAAACCAAACTTTCATGTGGTTATAAGGTTATCTGACTTTTTTTATATGATAAGTGGTAGTATTTTGCCAGGCCACCGAAAAAAGTTTGGATTAACCGATCGTTTGGTTT
Organism: Branchipolynoe longqiensis; assembly: GCA_030323885.1. NCBI lineage: Eukaryota > Metazoa > Annelida > Polychaeta > Phyllodocida > Polynoidae > Branchipolynoe > Branchipolynoe longqiensis. Next base: position 16,056,099 of record CM059201.1, read on the forward strand.
AACTGAGTTTGGTTTAATGGGGTTATACTGTTCATACATAAAAAACAATAATCAAAGTGTCCACATACATTGTATATTACATGTGAAATACACTCTTACTCAAAGTCAAATTCAAAGCCAAAGCTCGGTTAAACCAAAGATCGGTTAATCCAAACAATTTCTAGGGTCACTTCAAGTTTGGTTTTACGGGGGGGTTACACTGTAATGGTTAGTTAGCACGAGCTCCGGAATGGCAGGAAGTGTGGGTTCGAATCCTGCTCTCTAGACACAATATTTCCCATTTTCATCACGTCAACGACAGTAGCGACAGCAATAACAATATTAAAAATATATATTATTATATATTTTTGCTCAGGTTAGTAAAATGGAGCAGGAGCTGCATCGGGAACAGGCCACCTGGCGGACGGAGGTGGCGAACATGGAGAAGAAACTGCAAGGCGTTTGTGTTGAGCTGGAGCACCGGACTGCGCAGACCGCAGAGATGACCGCCACCATCAAGTAGGTCTCCGCTTCTGCACTCATTCACAAAGCATTGCTCCAACAATAGTATATTGATGAGTAAATTAAAGCCGCATAGTCTGCTGAAAACATCAAATTTTCAAAGCCAAACAGGGATGAAAGATCTCCGCGATTACGCGGATTTCCTGGATTTTTCAATCCCGCAGCACCATCAGGGTAGATCTGTACCAATACGTGGTGCAGACGCCGCAGCACTATCAGCGTGTAGGCCTACTATTAATAAATCCTCCACACGCTGCAGCACCATCAGCGTATACTATGTTGTATTGACTTCTCTGGATGCCATGTGAGTAGTCAACCTTTATTGGTTCTCACAGTTAACACCAGGTGGCAGCACCATGGTGTAGTCTGCTATTACTACACTAATACATGCTTCAAACGGCGCAGCAATTTCAGCATATACCAATATATATGAAACCCGACTTCCTGAAATTTTCCGCGATTCCCTGACAATGCTAAACCTATGGAAGAATATCTGAATTTCCGCTTTTTTTTTTCCGGAGACCACTTTCATCCCTGGCCAAAGTACTTATCTAGATTTTATTCTTGATGTTTAACTTAGATACTGGTGCATTTATCAAACATTTGTCGACACCTAGAAGGGAATATTAAGGCAATTTAATAGAAGCTGTTACTGCAGAAGCCTATGGTGTCAGAGATTTGGGTAGATAAAAGATTCACCCCGTACTTCCAGTACAGGGGTGAAGACCAGCCTTATATAAAAACGGTAGAAAAATCGGGCTAATGAAATGAGTCTTTATGAGAGCCTAATTTCACAATCTAAGAAGTAACATTTATTCTTTGTATATGTCTTCATGTTTACCCGCTACTTTTGAGTTGGAAAATATAATAAAACATATACTTTAATGCAATTTAAAAGTGAAATCGACGACGTTCTCTGGCCGCCATCTTGCCTTTTGGCATTCTCTCCCATTTCACCAACTCTGTGCTGATATAAGTAACCATTTGACACTGGTGCCAGGCATTCTACTTCTTGTTCCATACTAACGCTATCTTCGCCCGTATTTATATAAGGCTGGTCTTCACCCGTGTACTACAAGTACCGGGTGAATCTTTTATCTAAGATTTGGCATGTTTGCACTTCAAATATTTCTAGATTATAACCATCAA